>VZTU01032835.1:15397-53861 GCA_013400835.1 Zapornia atra | reverse complement strand
ATGAACCCCCCCCCCCCTCCTTGTTTATATGAAATATTAGTATCTCACAGACCCCATTTTCATTTTCTTACAGCACTTCACAAGCCAAGAGAATGCTTCAGGACAAGTCGCTTATTACTCAGGGATGGTAAAGGATAGGAGCTTTGCTGAGGCAATATATTTACTTCTAAGAAGAGTATCTCCTGTCAGTTCTCATTTTCTCTTTGTTTTTGAGCTTGCCTAGGAGCAATTCTGGTGAGATCTAAAGGGAATCGCCATGGGAGGTCACTGTGACAGGACTCAGTAAGAAGGTCTCAGAGGCCTTCTGATAGGGTGCAGGTTTTACAAACAACAACAAACTCTTCTTCACCAGCCCCCAATAATAACCCACATACTTGTGTGAGATGGTATAGTTTTTCCATACCTGAAACAAAATTAGAGACGATACAGTAATGAGTTCACAGCATGGTTTATCTCCATGACAATATATCATATACTTTGGAAACAACTCGGTCTAGATCAAGTGTGTTAACCCTTTGTTTTTTAACTGGATGCAAAAAGATGCCTGAATTACTTTAATCAGCTAATTTGGTTCTGTTAGTCTCTCTTTCATCTTTTTCCATATCTTCCCTGTGTCTTTCCTATTCTGTTAAAATGGCATAAATAATTTTCATCCCTTTGTGTATTACTCTTGCCATCAACTACAGGTGACATGGCAGTTCTCCAGTCTCTCTGTGAGACAAAAGAAGTGGTGTAGAAGGTGGAAGCTCCGAGCATGTCTCTTTCTCCTTGGGCTGTCCTTCAGCAGCCTCCGTGCTGTTCTGGTTGGCCCCAGCCTGCTAATACCTGGGTAGAAACCAAGAGGGTAAATGAACTCATGATGGGTAAATATTTACTGCCACCATTCCATGTGTTTTTATATTCTCTGTTTTGTAACACTGTTTCCAGCATTAGGTTAAAAAAAAAAAAAAAATCCATAGGAAAGTGTGTCAGCTATTACATTTCCACTTCAAGGAAAGGGCAAAGAGCCCTTTCTTAAGAGACAGGTTCATCATCAAAGTAATGCGCACACACACACAAAAAAGAAACACAGAAGAGAATGATAGAAATGTTGGTTGAAAAGGAAGTCACCCTGTGGAGCATTCCTTTCAAACCGGGACTGTCGCCAACCCTAGATCAGGCCAGCCAGGGCTTCATCAGCTGGAGGCTGGAGAACTTCCAAAGGTGGAGTTAGTTTGCACTGCCTCCCGGGTAACCCCTTCCAGCCCTGCCCTCCCCTCCCGAAGATGAACTCTTTCCTCCAGGATGTTATCATCTCCACCAATACTAAGCAGAGCTTGGCTGCCTTACCTTTCTAAGCGCCTTCCGGGCAGCTGCAGGCTGCAAAACCACCTATTCCCTGAACTAAACCAATCCAGCTTCCGCAGTCTCCCCCCCGCCAGTCACATGCGGCAGAGACATTACTGTCTGGGTAGCCTTTTCCTGGATTTTCTCCAAATTTTCAACATACCTCTTGACTTGGAGAGTCCAAAAGCTGGTTATGGTATTTCAGGTGAGCCTCAGCAAGTGCTGGGTCAGGAGGGTATAATAATTGATCTACTGGCTGCTCTCCTAACACACATGGGTAGTTTGCCTTGCTACTACAAGAGCACGCTTTTTAGCTCATTTTCAACTAGGCATCTGCAGTAACTGCCAGACCTTTTCCAGCATAGCAACGACTCTGCAGGTTGGCTCCAGACTGTACTGACACACCAGGCTATTCTGCCCTAGATGCATAACTTCTTTCTTTTCCTTGTGGAACCTGAGTTGGGTCAATTCTGAAGCTTTTCAAGGTCCTTCTGGACTGACTGGGTAAATTTCCCTGCTCGGAGACCGAATCTCTGAAACGTGTTAGAAGTTCAGACTTAGCCAATTTAACCACACTGAATTAAGTTTATTACAGGCACGACTCCCTTTGTTATTAGGGACATGTCATGCAGTTAATTTCTTTCCCCTTGCTGTAAAGCATTGTGAATAAAAGTGTTCTGCTGAAATAGGAGGTCTGTGCCTGGTCTTGACCCCTGTGCTCTAACGTGCATTATCACCTGTTCTGTAAACTCCAAAAGTCTTAGTTCTTTCTTGTTTGTTCTACTGCAGTGTATCCAGATCAGGCTCAACCAAACAATTTGAGCTGGCTCAGTTCGAAACAGGCATTCTGCATTCTGTCTGGCCCACTTTGAGTATTACTAGTCTTGCAGGTATACTTAGTTCAGAGGCTAATTTATTTCAGAATCATCTTAAGCGTCAGCAGGTTTTAAAAGGCTACGGTACTAAATTCTGCCAGGACCTAGTGCTGCAAATTCAGCTACTAATTTTATTCGTTAATCAAGATAAAGCTATTCCTCATTTTCAAATACAAAAATTAAGAACAGCTTTAAGTTCAGTAATACTTTTTTTCTATTTTTTTATTGACATAAAAGTCTATTTCTTGTTTTACCTCACCACTGAATCATTCCAAACTCACTGAAGGCAAAGGTGTTGCACTAGTATAAAATCAATAAGAAGGGTGTTGAAAGGGCCATACTTTCCACATGCAGTGAATGAGAAATGAAAGAGAGGTTTATAATATCATAAACCTTGGAACTGTGTCTGTAATTATCCCTGATATGGCCTGCCAGGGAAATGACCACCATCTGCTGCTGCCCACCAGTGCCCTGAAAACACAATCAGGCTGCTGGTACTCGCTGGAACTAGTGGGAAACTCATCCTTGCAACTGCAGCTCTTCAGATGACGTGAAATTGTATGTAAGGTGCAGGCTTGGTCTGCATAGATTTCTTCAGCCTCTGAAGTGGAGAATATTGAAGTAGATCTCATTTGTCTGGAAATTGCTGTTCAGCTTCCCCCTCTGTATTTTATCGCTGCTTTTGTTTTTTAAATTGCTGGCAAAAATGGCTACCTGCCGAGGTTTCGGTGTATTCTCCCTGGTTCGTCCATTTAGAAGTGGGACTTTTTGTCATAGAGCTGCTTTGAGCTAAAGTTAATCTTTTTCTTTATGAAACTGAGATGAGACTGCTTTTAAAATAAAGAAAACGTTTCAGCATTCTGAGGGAGTTCCAGTAATAAACACACAAGGAATATACAGAAATTCGACTGTGGTAAGATAAAGTGTGATAAATCTGCTGAAACGAAAGAACTTGCTGTAGGAAGGAATGGCACAGGAAAGTTAGATTACAAGAAGCGGGAGGTGAAATACAAAAGAATTTGTGAAGAATAGAGGGGAACCCTCATTTTAGTTCGTCCATTCCTACGTGCCACTGACCCTCGATGCACTGACAAAAGGGTACTTTCGTAGATGATTTTCTTAGTAAAATAAGTAGAACAATAACAGAAAAAAATACCATGTAAGGTCCTGGTACTTCAGAGTACAGCAAAGACGTACCAGTATGTTCAAGCAATAGCTTCTAGAATTAGAGACTACAGAATTTAGGGGAAAAAAAGTAATATGAATAAGGCAGAATGGAGAGAAGCTGTGGAGGGATTCTGTTTTGTTTGCTCTCCCTCCCCCATTTCAGACGGATTAAAGAATTTTTAAAAATTAAAATGCAAAATCAATCTCAGACAAACCAAGTGAGAGCGGCTTCAGCTGAACTGGGTAATATCTGGAACCCAGGGGACCCAATTCTTCTTCATCTGTTTTTGGCGATGATATAAAGGGTCTCTCTGAATCATTTGGAGTGGCCTGCAGCAGTAATAATGTATTCCTTAGAGCCGCGCCGCTCATTGACAGGATGCAGGACAAGAGATGCAAAAACCACTGGAGAGGCTTTTTGTCAGCGTGAAATGAAGCACTTTGGCTTCTGTGAATGAAAACAAGATTGTGGTGGCATTAGATGCACATTAAGGATGAAAATAGGCTCTGCTGTAAGAGGTATTTCCCAAGAGGGAGCATCTCAGCGTTTGGTCAGTGTTTGGAGGCAGAAGGGGTTCAGGGCTCAAGCTGAGTTCGACTAAGTCCTGGGATGTGTTTGTAAAATTCAGGTTTGTGAATATTTTAGAAAACTGTTGTGAACTTTTGTTCATTTAATTGTGAAATTATCATGAGGGATTCAGGTGGAAATGTTACCTTGATAGCAGTGTTACAAAGGAAAATAAATCCACTGGCTTTTCAGGCTGTAATGGGCACTGAACACAGTTTCCGCTCCGTGATACGGAAAACCCCATGCCATACATAAACAGGAAGGAAAATAAGGAGTTTAAGTATCATACAAAACCAACCCTGTAGTCTATATTAGGGACTCCCATGCGTAAGCTTAGGAGAGTGAAGGAGCGGAAAGTAACTCCCTTGCGTGCCTCCCTGGGCGGGTGGCTGTTCCTCACTCTGCCTCTCGCAATTGCTCCTGCGCCCACTGTGGAAAATGCAGCCAGCCCCACGGAAGGAAAGGTAGCACAGCAGAAGGTACCCTCATTGGTATTGGCCTTCTGAGACCACTGCTGCAGCTTTTAGCTGCTTTTTTTCCTCTCTCCGTCTTAACTTTCAAGTCTGTGCTTTCCTCCTAATTATAAAATAATAAAAGAACCTCGCAGTGGTTCCATGCAATCATCTTGAGGTTTAAGTCCCAATTCTCAACTCGCAATATTTTTATTTCAGCTTAATTTCCTTCTCTCCAGTGATATTATTCTCCAGTTACATTGAAACATGACTTTGTGAACTGTCTTTATGGATAGCATATAGATGCAAATTCAGTGATTTATTGCAAATGCTGCAGTACGTGCGAGGAGGAAGATGGAACCTAACGTGGAAAAGAGACAGATTGTTGTAACATAATTCTGTTTCTACCTTTCCCTGTGGTGAGTGAAGGATCGCACAATGCAGAACAGCAAAGACAAAGGTACACCATAATACATTTATCCTTATACCACTCAAGTGAAACAGCCGTCAGAAAGATAAGGGTGCTAACCTCACAAGGTATATAAATGATAAATGTGCTATAATATTTTCTATCTCTATTTTTCTCCTTTGATGCTGTTATCTCAAGATCTCTAGCACAATAGTGTGGAATACGTTTTATTGTTCTATAAGTTGCCGTGCTATCTTTACAAATAAATATGTTCAGCCTATCAATATATAAAATGAAAACACCAACATTCTCTTAGCGTGCCCCCAAAATGAATAGCATCCTCACAGTGCTGTTTGATATGCTGAAGCCTAATGATATTTCTTGTTCAGAATCTGTAGCCATTCAGCTTGAAAACAAATAATTAAAATAAATTATACCCTTAGCGTCTACAAACTAAGGAGGCGAACAAAAATAGCTGTGTGGGAGGGAGGTTAACACAGGGATATCTGTTGACAGTGTTACGAAGACCTCGAAGGGATTTGTATGTTGGCCTGCCTGCAGTGATGTGTGTGAGGAATCCCGTGTCAGACTGTTAAGTTTAGCAAACAGGATTTTCAGTAATAGATTTTCAGAAAAATGTGGTTACCCAGGGGTATTGTGCACTTCCCAATTACTCAAACGCTAAGGGAGACTTTGGTCTTTCTCTTCTCAGTTCGTATATGCACGTGTGTATATGCATGTAACTGTTGGGTTTGCTTGTTTTCTGTGATTTTCTGCTTATGTGCTCATTGTAGTGAGAGAGATTCTGTGACCTTTTTAGACAGCTGTCAGTCACTTTCTATAGGTGCTGGCGCAGATGCATGCCAGTTTTTCTGATGGTGATGAGTGACTCTCACAGCCACTGCCTTTGCAACTCACAGCTCCTTTTCATTATCTTCCTCTGTTATCTTTTTCAGTGCTCAGCGGAAAGTTTCCATGTTCTGGAAACTTTAGGTCCTGACTTTTATTAATGCTGTAGGCTCTGAGATGCAGGCCCCTCTGCCACGCTGAACAGCTAATGACCATGAAGTTTCTACTGCAAGGAAATCATCATTAACAACCCCAAACTCTCAGCTTGGGGCAGGGCATCCTCTTTAGTCTTTTCCGTGTGTTCCAATATCTGTTTATCGGCGCTCATCGTTTCAGAGGAAGGAGCCAACTGAGGTGATGTATGAGTAGAAACAGGGAGAGAATTTTAATAAGGGAAGCAGCATGGGCCAAGTGGCCTTCTCTGTACTTTAATATGCCTTGTGGTCTTCTTGTCTCCAAACACATTGGACTATAAATAGCTTCGTTTCCACCAATCTGCTACTCTTGCAGAAGAGAAAAGAGGCATTAGGCAGGGCTACACTGTCTTGCTGGGCAGGAATAAGGGTTTTTGTCACCCCCCAAAAGGCCTGACCCATTTCCAGCTATGTGTATACCCTAAAACCAGTCTACAGCAGCTGACATTAAGTGGACTGTCAGGACTTGCCTCCAAGTGAAAGGGGGAAAAACTGGAGGGACCAGGACATGCAGGTTTGCAGTGGTCTGCCAAGGATGTCAGTAGCTGTGTCAGCCTGTTCCCAGTCTCTCATTACCTGAATGATGCCCCACACAATGGCTGGAATCCAGCCTATTTCAAGACCTGAAAGTTAAATTTCTGGTTGCTTATAATCTTTAGATGATCTAGGTGTCTCCAGTTAAGGCTAGTAACAAGTTGTTTCTTTTTCTGGCCTGTTCTTTTTCTATCCCACATGCTTTCTCAGTAGATTCTAGTCCATAAACAAAAAGCAGAATAATAAAAAGTCAGGAGGAAATTAAGAAAAATTTTCCCCGAAAAAAAAAAAATCAGATTCAAAAGATGAGAAAAATTCTGGGTGAATTTTAGTTCTTTAAAAAATAACTTACTTTCCCTAAACTGAGGTCTGGAAATTACTTTTTTGCATTTAAAAAGGAGGTGATATTTTAGATTTTGTTCTCCTTAAGGAGAGCTATTGTTAGCTTGAATTTGTATCAGACTATTTTTTTGATCCAAGTTTCATAATTTCGGGCGTATCAATGAACAGCGTCACACTGAGCAGCTATATCTGTCTGCCTCTTTGGATTTGAAATAGAGTTAGAATACATCAGTGATTCGCTTACAGGACCAGAAGTCAGAAGATCTGGGGACAGATTTACAACTTGTCTAAATTAATCTCAGCTATTTATGGCTTCTGAGTAAGTAACCTAATTTACATCAGCTCAAGACCTGCACTTTGCAAACTCTTCCCATCTATTTCCCAAAAAAATACTTGGGTAAGAAGCCCAGTGAATGTCTTAACTTCTGCACCCCAGTTTTCTCTTCGGTAAAATAGGATGATGATGATGATGATGATGATAAAGATAACTACGCATTTTACTTGGAGTCATTCCAAACAGTGGGATTGGGGATTTTCAGAATGAACCATCTGTGGGAATAAGAAATTAGATAGGAACGCTATCTATGGAAATGGCATACAGGAGCAGTTTGAGTTCAGAAGCCAAGCCTGTTTCCTCCATGTTTTCAACCAGTCTGAATCATGACCCTCTGAGGATGGGTACCTTCGGTACAGCTCCGCACACACTGATAATAAACTGAAGTAAAACTCCTGAGTTACTGATGGCACAGGAAAAGCTCAGTTATTGCCTTCATTGCTTTTGCCATTCCTTGGCCTATATGTCTTTGAAGAAATCAAAGATTATCTCAGCCCTGAAAATGTTGTTGTTACTTCATTGTGCTGAGCTTTTCATGCAGTCCAGTAGCTAAAAGAGGGGAGCGCGCTGTCCGTTTTTGGAAAGAAAAAGCTGAGGCCATCCATTTAATGTCACTTAGGACCTATTGAAGCAGAATAATTCCGTCATTTAGAATTTTAGATCAAAGCATAAATAGTCTAAAGCTACACTGCATCCCAGAGGTGAGAAGATGGAGACTATTTGCAGTCATAATACCAGATGTTTAGCCATTGCTATAAATTCAACAACAAAAACTGGAAATAAAAAGCAAGCTGCTAATTGGGGATATCTGGAGCCATGTCACAGGTGAAAGATGATCTAAAATGCTGCTTCATAGCACAATGCAATAGTGAAATTAGCACATGTCTATTATCACTGCTTGCGACTCTGCAGGAAACTAATGGAAGCAGCTTAATCTTTTCAAGCTCCTCCAAAAGGAGAAATGTAGGATTTCACCTGTGTTACGGAGTTTTCCCTCCTCTCTTATTCCTTTCCAAATTCTTACTACACTGCAGATTTTTATTCTTTAATGCCTTCACTGCAGATTGACTAAATAACTGTAAAGATCAGGGACCTGGTCGTGCATTGTGAGAGGCAGCTGTAGTGATCCATTGTGGTAACAGAACGGGAAAGGGCGCAGTCCTAAAATTCCCCATCTCGAACCAGTTTCAGGAAGTTCTCTTTCCAAAGCAGTAAAAGCAATGGCATTAATTATACATTTCCATTATGACAGAGCCAACATCAGCAGTGACTAAAACATAATTTGTTTAGGTGGCAGTGCAGGCTGTTCTCTGATCAAGTTTTGTTTCCCACAGGGAAGCATCAGTCTTAAATTACACAGCAAGCAGGCAAGAGAAAGGAAGTAAACAATCAAACACTTCCCAGAGGAAGAAAAAGAAGAAAATTTGTCTCTCAGTATCCTATTAAATAAATAAATCTACATTTTTGTCACTTAACAAAAAAAAAAAATCAGCAGTGGGGTTCAGCTTTAATTAAGTATGCTTTATGTGGGGCTCCATAGGATTGTATTTTAGATTTCCAGTGAGAAGTTGCTTTCAGTGCAAAGGAACTTTCCCGCTGGGTAGAAGGAAAGGATGATAGGAGGAAAAAAAACCTTGGGAAGTGCTGACAATAGGGAAGCATGGGATGTCTTACTTGCCCTGCTGTAATATGTAAAGATAGAGTGATCTGGATTTTTGTTAGTAAGGTATGCACAAAGCCAGCACCGGTCTCTATCAGCATGTGTAATTGTACAGGATCACCAGTATCTATGTATTTCCTTACAGTTGGCGTCAGACATGCATCTATCTAAGGAAATCCATGTATATTTTAAGCCTGAATTCAATTTATTAAGCATGGGCCTAATTTTACTTTATCTTCAATGTCAGTGGATCTATTATTTTGTATAAATCTATGAACATATTTTAGTGCCTTACCAAATCAAAGAACCCAAAGGAATATTTTTGTTATTTGCTTTTAATTTTTGACTGGTATAAAAAAACACTAGTTGTGATTTTCTATTGTAATTTGACTTTTAATATCGTATCCCCTGACTACTTCAGCCTCTGTATTTGGTGTGCATAGAGCAAAAGCAAATATAAGCTGATTTTTTATTATCTCCAGCACTTTCAGCAGAAACAATAAAAACCGGGATGAAATATGTGCCATTTAACAGGAGTATCTTCCTGTTCAACATCCCATTCCCTCTCCAGTGGATCTTGCTGGCAATTTCAGATAAATGAATAGAGAAATCCAAAAATGCATGTCATTTACCCCATGCACAGCAACTACTGCTTTGGAACGGCTATCGCACAAAATTAGATTCTCTCTGATACAAGCAAAAAAACCTACATGTTGTGCAAGTGATTATGGGGAATGTTCTGTGAGCTGAGCAGGGTTGATTTAATTGAAGTACTTAATATTTCCTGTATTGAGAAAAAATAAGAAAACACGTTTCTGACCACACAAACTTTCCAAAGTCATTAGATACCAAAGAGAGTCACTGCCAAATTTTAGTTTGAAAGGGAATGGAAGCAGCATTGTCTGCTTATTGCTGGCTTAAACCAGTGTGGTTTATTTTATAATTTAAACATCTAGCCATGCTTTAATTTTAAGAGTAACCACACTATCCTAGATGTTTGGAACCTTAAAATACAGTGGTCTAAGATCTTCATACATCTGTCTTTCATAAATGGCTCAGTTGCACTGTTGATTCCCCAAGAATGATGGAAACACATAAAAAATGTAAATGGGGCATGTAAAATGAGCAAAGCTAATTAGATCTGAAGAAGAAGTCTTGTTGAAGTCAATTGGAAAAACTCCCATTGACTTGGAAAGCACAGGTTTTCAACCAAGATGTCAACACTGAACTGTAATGGAATTATAGACAGGGAAGTCTTGTTTTGCAATTTTCTTTTGCCTACACAAATTGTGAGGAATATTCCAGAATAAAAGCCCTGGATGGAAGTACCTCAAAACATGATGAAAATTCAGATCTGAAATTAAATGTAGCAATTAAGGACCAACCCTACATATCTATTAGATTTGAATACCATCTTTAATCCTTTAAAAAGCATTTGAGTTATGCGAAAATTTCTGTTGAGAAATTACCTGTGGGATAGTTAGGCATGATGACCAAAAGGTCTTGCTCTGATTGTCTCCTGATTTCACTGGGGTAGAAGACTGCAGTAGGGAGGGAGGCAGGCAAGAAACTGTTCAAAACAAGAGAGCGGGTGGGAGCGTGAGTACAAAAACACAATTGCAGTGATAGATGCCAGCCTGCTGGAGCAGCTACAAAGAGAATTCCTCTGTCATTTGGATAGTTTTCTTTTTGTTTAGTTTATTTTTAAAAAAAAGTAGTAAGCTCTCTTATCTCGCTTTTCTGTATGTATAATCCTTCCTAGATCTTGCTATTTTTGATAGTTTAAAGCCAAAGCAAAAAGAAGCAGGCATCTTGAAGTATGTTCAGATTTTTAATGCTGGAAGTTGTGAAATTAACTGGGGTTTGAAATGTTTTCCGTATTTTTGGATTTTGCTTGCAGTGAATATTCCTAGAGAGAGTTTTGCATCTTCGGTTTTGCTTTCCCTCAAAAACTAGTTATTTAATGATAATATATTGTGTGACATTTTACACTCTGTTTGAAAAACCATCTTTTATTTAACAGTGTTCTGGCAATATTTAGAAGATAATTTACCTAAAGTCATTGTCATTTATTCACACTGTTGAAATATTATGCGGGCTTCATGAATAGGGACACTAAGAAGATCTTTGAAAGTTCAAAAATGCATTTTCTGCAGCGGCAGCTATAATAGAGTTGCACTTGGGGAACATTTTTCCTCTGATGCCTTGTGTTTATGCAGCTTTTATGACTTTAAGGAAAGATCTCAAGCTGCTCCATAGTTGTTAGATTATTTTCTTCCTCATAAATATGGCACGTAAAGTCTGACTACCCTGATTTACTGAAATCATGGAAAAAGTCTTCAGTTTCTTCACATTGCAGAGGAAAGCTGGGCAGCAGGAAGAGCTGTCCCCCTGTGTAAGTGTTCTAGTTTTCATCTGTAGACATCAGGGCTTCCTGGAAGATGCCAGACTGAAATGGTCGGATGTGAAAAGTGCCATTTGGTTATTACCCAGATGTAGTGAGCCATTATCTAAATTGTTCTTTTTTGGGGGTACAATGAAAGCTGGAATCTTGGTAATTTCCTTTCCAAGCCCATTGAAGTGGACTAAGTTTTGGACTAAACACTACTGTGAGCAGATTGGAGACCCAGATAAAAGGAATTAAGAAAAGAGGTTGCTCTGGCTGTTCATCTCTGTAATGTGTGTCTTTGAAATTTGGAAGTCTGCTGCTCCATATTGGCTGCTTGTTTCCCAGGCGCAGTCATTCTTAAGTCCCCTTTTAACTCGCTCTCCTCAGCAGGATTTCTTCTGCTTGCTAATTGCCAGCAGTGAAAAATCTACAGAGGCAAATTGATGAGGGAGAAAAGGTTTCCAAACCCAAGTGGCTGGGGTGGGGAACAAGAAGAAAATCAAGGTTTTGTTATTGTATTTTTCATCTTTTTTTTCTTTTTGGTACAATAAGGAAAAGACCTTTTCCTACTAACTCTATTGACAATGATTTGGCACTCTGGGAAGTATTTCTGCAGTCTTATAGTCCCAACTCCATAAATAGGCAAGAGGTAAATAGTTGAAAAGAAACATGGTAACTACAACTTCTAGATTCATGTTAAATATCATGTGTTCGCTTTCTTGTTTTCCAGCTCTGAATCACAGCGTAGCTTGAGGAGAATGGCATATAGCCCCCCATTGTTGTGGATCAGCAAAAACATGTGTTTTACAGCTTAAAGTAAGCACATTTCTTTTTCCCTCCTGATTGTGCTGAATTGTAGGTACCTGTGATACAGAATGATAGATCTTAAAAAGTAATTGTACATAGGAAATGATGCTGGGAGAATTTCTCACAGTTTCTGCAGTTTTTCAGGTTTTTGTCCAGTACTATCCTATATCTACACCTCTTAACTGACATCTGGGGGTTGGACTCGATGATCTCTTGAGGTCCCTTCCAACCCCTACAATTCTGTGATTCTGTGTAGTCACGGGCCAAACTGATATTGTTCTAAAGGAAAGCAGCCTAAGTGGCACTGGGCTGGCAGGCTGACTCTGAAACAGAGCATTAAAACAAAGTACAGGATTGTACAGAGAACTGGAGTGGCACAGGGGGAAACTGATGGGATAGGCAGTTCTTACAGAATTGTCTCAGTCATCTAATTTTTCGTATTTCCAAAATGTAGTTATATGTACGTGGATCAATATTTCTCTTGAAACAAGAATATACGCCACACTTACTGAGGAGACTCGAAGCATCACAGGCTTAACCCAGGGTCCTTATTTAAAATTGTAAGATAGGAATCCTGGCTGGAAACTCGAGAGAATATGAAGTTAAAGTAGGAATTTACTATTCTACAGTATATAACATTCATGAGAACATTATCAATTGTTGGGTCAAGTTTCTTTGTATTTTTAAGATGAGTTCAAGAAAGAAATGCAGGAGTGATTTGAAGTTAAAAATCCCTGCTTTTCAACAGAAAAGAAATATCAGGAAGCACATGCTTCTAGTACCCACTCAAGAAGGTGGTTTTTGATGATTTTTTCAATTAGCATGCAAACTCACAAGAACTTCCAGGAATGGAAAGCTGAAACTAGTTTCAGATGAAAGATAGGGTATGTTTATAATATAGGATGTAATTAATTACTGAAGCAACTCTCTCGGGGATATTTCGGTTGACATCTTCAAATGAACTCTCAGGGACATGTGTTAGCGAACCCAGATATGCTAGGTTCTGTGCAAGGCTTACAGGAGGCCAGTTTCTAACATTAGGAATATTCTGTGCTTTTCTCAGCAAAGTTATGAAGCTTTCTTTCTGGATTCTTTTTGGTTTTCCATGCTCATTTTTAACTGTTTGTGTCATTCAAGACAAAACTGAGCTGCTAAGTGTTTAAAACAGGTGTCCTTTTTAGTATGTTCGAAGACTTCATCAGGCCTGACGCAATGGCAAGCTTATGCACTGATGTGCTTGCAGTTGATGACCCTTAACTGCTATTTTTGCAGAAAATAGCTTGTCATAGCTTGAATGCTTTCTTCACATGTATTTTGCATTGATTTTTTTTCTGTATTAAAACTTGCTTAATGACTTCTAGCAGTTTTTTAATGGTTCTGTTAATCGCTTATGAATCTTAAAAGCTTTTGTAGATGTGGCTGGTAAATATATTGTAATCTGAGTTACTGACGAAAAGACAGACAAGCATTTGTCAAAATACAGACCTCATAAGGGTCTGTTGATGGTTCACTGTCAGGAAATTTCAGGGTGGTTTAACTTGAAATCCATTTCATTGCATGATCTGTTCATTCCATTTACAAGATTTCTTTAGGTAGAATGACCTGGAGAGTGGAAAATAACAGAAGTGGCTTTATCAATCAAACCTGAAATCTTCAAAAAAACATAACAGAAATCCCCAAGTTTGCTAGAAAAGATTTGAGCTCAAAGAACTATGTGAAAAGCCTTTAATTACCTTTATGAAGTTTACTCCTATTAGTCTTAAGTAGATATTTCCATTTAAACAAGACAGTCCCACTTAATAGATTCAAGATTCATGAGGACCATCACTCACTGATTCCCCAGGGCAGTTATCCCATCCTTTTTCTGTATGAAAAGGGATGGCTATTCTTCCCAGCACTGCAGAATCAACCTGAAAGTGAAACATCTCAGAAATACTTCAAACCACAGAGTATTTCCAGCCTCGCTGAGAGACTGAAACTCTCCTGGCCAGGACAATTCCCTGAAGGGAAGCGGAACAGCCTGGTGATCGCCTTATGCTTCCTAGAGAATCGTTAATTCTTTTGTGTCTCTGTAGTGCAGAAAGCAGAAGAAATCAGGAAGGTACAAATATGTGAGGAAGAAAAAAAAGAGGTTTAAACAGCCACTTGTGTCCTAGGAGATCACTCGGTGGACTTTTCCTCCAAAGGCCCCCAGAGCCTTGCAGGGCTCAGGTCAAATGAAATCCTGGGCATGAGGGCACAAAGTGGCTTTGCTGAGCTGCCTCCCCTCCATCATGGGAATATATGGACTCTTAAAGAGGAGCTGCATGGGAAAAGTACTGTCTGCTCTCTCTGCACCCCTACAACCGTGCCAGCAGAGGTGAAGGGGTGTGCAAAGAAACCATACCATAACTCACTTTTCTCTGAGCTGAGGGAGAAGGTACGGAAGGGGGATGTAACCCGTTCTCGAGGCTCTCGAGTGCGATGGAGACCGCCAGTTTGCCAACTCGCTCAAAATGCTGAAGGAAACTCAGACCATCAAGTAAGAAAAGGGGATGCTGGTAATTGCTACAAGATCTCAGTGTGAGAATTCAAAATGTCATTTAAAATGCAATGTGTTCCATCATCCAAATGTACTAGACTATTGTCATGCCAAGTCAGTTTTAATTCTTGACCATACAGGTTTCAAAAGTGAAAACAGAGAAAAGCCATAGTAAGAGGTGAGAAGCCTTCTCGCTATATGTTCAGAAATGGACTAGAAATAACACCCAAGTAAGGGAATTATTTATAGAAAGCAGAATTTGAAGAGAAATGCCAAGAGATGTCAAAACTGATTGAAATATGGAGCCTTGACAGCTCTGAAATTCATAGGCTGACTGCATGCCAGAATTTGTGCATGATGCTTTATTTCCTTCAACCGCCGGGTTTGGCTATCAGTATGGTATAAATGGGTGAAGGGGAGAACAAGAAATTGGGAAACATTTGTTAGCTCTATCTCCCTCCCCTGGTCTTGTGCGACGTATACTATTAACCATTCTGATGCGGTTGGAATGATAGGACTACTGTGGCTCACCGAAATACTGCTCTCTTCATCTACTGAAAGAAAGAAAAAAAACCCAAAAAAGCAGTTTCAAATAGATTTCAAAAAGCTCAGACGAGCTTCCTATGCAAGGCTGGTTCTTGATTATGATGCTGAATAATGACTGCATTCCGATCATTTTAATGCTTCTCGCAACAAACCAAATTGTACAGAGAGGTAGTACCAGGTAGGAACGCTGTACAACAAGCTCTGCTTTCCTGTCAGGGCACACGAGTACTATGCCTTTGCGCTGAGATCTTTGAAATTACACTATTATAAGAGATGTATAATGAGAAAAGAATGAAATGCACTAGTTTTTTTTTCATTATAGACACAGATTAATCGTAGATCTGTAACGGTGGCCACATAACATCAGTGTCCCTGAGGCACATTACATAAGCAAGCCTTGCAATGCCACTGACAATATAAATATGACTGTAACATATTATTAGGTCTTTCTCTACCTTATTATTCTTTCATAAAAAGGCAAACTGAACTGTACAATAGTTAAGTGACCTATTTAGTCACACAGTTATCTTCAGAGGTACATCTGAAACTAGATCTTAGATCATCGAACCCCGGTGTCTGCATAAAGACCAATAAAATTACTTTCTTTTCTACAAAAAGAAAAATAAATAGGCTTTGAACAATGACATCTTGCATAGACTCATATAAAGGCTTTGCCAGATGTAACACTGTGGGGATTCTCTCTTATTCAGGGCCCATTATAATCTAAATCATCCTGGAGACTTACATGAAAGCAAGGTATGTGCTGAGTTCTTGTTGTCCTGTAAACTTCAGAGGAAAACTAACTTAAAAATAAACCCAGCAATTACGATTAGCCTACATTTTTAATTTACATGTAAAGCTCTTATACGGTATAATAAGCACAGAACTATGTTAGGAAGTATTCATCTGATTTTGCTGCTATACATTTCTATCTGGTCTGTTCAAAGAGTATCAGTTACCTATTCATAACCACTTCTTAGAGTGGAAAATTGCATTCTTATAGTAAAAGCAAATTTATGAGTAATACATTAAAATTGCTGAAGAGATTTTTCTACTGATTTGGTGCAAACAGAAGATAAATTAAAGACTTTGGTATTTCAATAATCCTCAGAAATACCTTTCCAGTTTCAAGACGTAGATACGTAATCAATTTTATCTTTCTTTAATTGTGTTTCATAGCGTAACCTTCTGCTGACAGACTACTCAAGGCTTATGTCAACCAGAATAATAGGTTGCAGATGTTATTGATTTAACTATCACTTCTAGGAACTGATCTTACAGTTTTATTAGACTGGTTTTAACAGTTCCTTTTGGACAAGCTAGTTCTACAGATCTAAACAAATATAGATCATGTTCTCTTGAGATGTGAAATCGTTATACCTTCCTTTTAATCATCTATGATAATCAATTAAAATTATGGAGCATTCAAGCAGATGTTCAGATCCATTATGCTGGACGCAGTAAAGATAGAAAGATGTAAGTTAAGAAAGAGTGTGTTTATGAGAGAGGTTTATGCAGAGTCATTTTATCTGAGAATTTATCCCTTAAACCTTATCTGTAGAGTTTACTACAACTTCTAAGGATTGTGTTTCCCTGTTTCAGTTCTGATATAAACTCAGGAATTAAGGAACTCCACCAGGTTCTTCAGGGCAGGAACATTGTCAGACCTTCCATAAAATAACGTTCTTTTACATTTGGTTGAAGCTGCCTCAGTTACTATGTGCAGAAGTCCTTTCTTTTATATTCAAATCTCAGTATGCCCAATAACTAAAAATAGTGAGACTTTTCAGTGCTGATTTGTACTGTATTTTCTCTCTTCTCTCTGCTTTTAAGCTTTCCCATCTGTGTCCTTCTGAATAGGCATTTTGGTTCTTACCTCATGGATTTGTAATCCTTTACCTCTAGGTCCACGTGCGCACATGTATGTCCTAAATCATTTGCTGTGTGCCCACAACGTCTTTCTGTGATCCACAGATGGTCCCTACATTCTACGGGCTAGTGCTTCATAAAGAAATTTTGCTCTCCTGAGATGAACAGAAGGCTGATAAATTACGTGAGCTGAAGCTGCTGCTATGCTGAAAGCATGAAAGCTGAGCCTGCGGTACCAGGCTGTTCAGGACACTAAACCCAGGAAACTTTCTGTGGTCCTTCAGGCTCAGTTATATGAACGGCCAGATTCATACCTGTATTTGCATGCTAAAGGATGCAAATGCCTGGCTGGTTCAGTTGGGCACCAGCACTCTGACATTCAAGAGGATTTGCAGAGGTGGCATCATGCTTTTCAAAACTCTCCGTCCCTGACTTCAGCAGTTTTTTCTTCCAGAAGGCTCAGCTCACCTGTTTTTCTCCTTTGAAACTTCTGGGAATTTTTGACAGGTGAGGAAAAGGTGAGTATTTTTCTTCTCATTTCCATGTTTCCTATGTTTAATTTTCTTCATCGTCTTTCTTTTCGTTAATAGAGTTGAATAATTAATGGCGTTTCTGCCTCCTAACTTTGTAGTACAAACTGGTGAATCATCACAGATCTTTGAGTGTTACCTTTAGGGAAACAGGGAACTACCTTCAAAAATCTTCTATTATAGGTAAGTAATTTGATTTCTCTTCTCCATAAATCATTCTTTTTTAGAATATAAAATTAAAGAGTTTTCTTGACATTTACCTACCCTTACCTAGAAAGAAAACAAAACTGAAAGACACGTCTTTTATGTTTGCCGTACAAAAACTTTGCATGTCTTTTCAAAGTTGGGTGCATACAAGCTTTACCTTAAAGTAAAAATAATAAAAATAAGATAAAAAAACTCCCAAGCTTTCCCATGAAGCACTCTGGGACTGAATTTTCTCCTTTGCAGTTAGGCTGAGATGCTGATGAAATGTCAAGTAGATCATATCTGCCTCATCTTCTGCTACAAAGCTCTTGACAATCGGAATCTTCTCATGTGATAGTATCTAGGCTTGGTTTGAACCATGCTTTACAGGAAGTTCAGAAAAAGCTGAACTTATATTACTTCTGGAACTCAACAGGAATTGTACGGATGTATTCGTTAGCTTCAGCAGAGTAACTGCAACCGTGTTGGCAGTAGTGCAAACAGCCCGCAGATTTGCTTAATATGCTTCCGCCTTCTAATTCGTTCTGTTGTATTTCTGCATCACATTATTCAAATCCACCGTGTTATTACCTAGGCACCTAATACTGCAGACTGTATTCACCCCACTGCGACATGTCCTGTCACTTATATACATCTTAAAGTCCATTGGAGTATCTTATTGTTTGATCCTGGCAACAGACTGCTTGAAGTACGTTAGTGGGTTCAGAACGTGGGAACCTACCTGTGAGTATACAGTCTCTTCAGTTACCAGACCTAAAGTGCACAGATAATATATACAGTTGCATTCATGTAAAGCTAGTCAGTCTTGGTTGCTTTACCAAGACTCGCTTTTTAAGTGAGTATTTTGAAAACCCTTTTCCATGTGGCATGACAAGGTCAGTTTTCCCAGCTCTCTTGTTAAAAAGCAAGCAAAGCTAATAGTGAACTCAGGGCACCAAAACAGGTCCCTGCACTTGACGTGAAAGGGAAGCAGAGATCTGTGAAATGTATCAGTGGTGGTAACTGCTATTTAAATTATTTTGCTTCTTGCTACTTAGTGGGGTTGTCTCCTACAACCAACCATGTTACGATAACCAGGTGATGTAAAAGTTCTACTAAGAGTGTGCTCCTTCCTTTGTTGTATGATAGGTGTAAGACATCTTAGAGAACAGGCAGAACAATTTGTTTATACAAGTAGTTTAGTAACAGGCACCACTGTTTTAGGCCTGTTCAGTACAAAATCACTTGCAAAATATAGGAAAAAAAATAATTTAAACTTAGTAGCAGGCAAGTTACAGCTTGCAGGATCAATGCATTGCTGTGAAGAAAACAAAGAGATAGAAAATTGGGCGGCAAGACCGGTGAAACCAAAGGTGAGATCGTCAAGTAGAGATGTGCTCTCAGAATGCTGTAATTACTGAGCTAGTACACAGAGCACCAAGAGAGTGTAAAAATAAAATGGTTATTCATAGTTAGTTACTTCTGTTATCCTCCTTTTCCTATTGAACATTTTTAATTAGCTTTCTAGTGTTTGCATGATCTGTAGCAACCACAAAACATCCATACAATGCTTCTTTCAGGATATCTGGGTCAGTGTTTTATACTTACAGACTTTTATTGATCTTATGTCAACATTCGTGGTGAGGTTTCGCAGAACATCTACATAAGTACTCATTTCTAAATTTGAGCATTCTGTGGATCCCAA
Source organism: Zapornia atra (assembly GCA_013400835.1). NCBI lineage: Eukaryota > Metazoa > Chordata > Aves > Gruiformes > Rallidae > Zapornia > Zapornia atra. The sequence goes on along the minus strand of VZTU01032835.1, from coordinate 34,598 downwards.
GCAGAACTGGAACATCAGGAGAACCAAAAATCTGGAAGTCTTCAAAGCTCAGTGCTCTTTATGAGTAACAGATCTTACACAGCAATCTTTAGGAACCTTTAGCACAAGCTGGTTTATTCTGCTTTGGAGATTTGGGAAAAACCTGTACTTTGCACTACTTTTTGTTAAGAATATTGTAAGCTTAAGTAATATTAAAACCAAATATGTGCTTACAGTTGAGAATAAAGGAGGTCTGCAAGAATTGAGACTGGTATTTCAAACTTAGGCTTGAGCTCAGGTGGAGTGGCATATGAGTACCTTCCTGCTTGCTTCTATTCTTCCTAGGTACTTGCTCAAAGATGAGCTCCTCTAGGCACGTGGCAAAGGAAAAATAAGTTTATTTTACATCAGAAAAGCACATGCACAATATTGTATTTAGTGCTTACATGGTATGTCTTAGATGATGGTTTTACTGGGTTCTAGAGATACAAAATAAAGGGATATGCTATGAAAGTAATAACTGGATATTCTTACTTTTAGAAAATGATGCTGCAGTTCATTTAAATACAATTGAAAGACAGATTGAAGACCACAAGGACCAGGTTCTAAAGACACATGGTTACCTGGGGGCCAGATGCAATTCACTACTAGAGCTGTATCTTTCATGGCAAGAAGGCAGTGTAGTTCTGCATCTCTCCAAAGCTTCAAACTACCTTTTTGCTCCTGATAACAATAATATTTGGAGTCAAAACACTTAACAGTGATCCAGAAAACCTGCAGCGATCCTAAGACACTTAGTGCAAGGGTTGTGTCTTAAGTGCCTGAATGCACCATGATAGATATTGGAATTATATTCCTTTGAGAAGTCAATAATTTTATTTTATTGAGTCTCGTATTTTTATGTTACTTTCTGCCCTCTCAGCACACAGGATTGCTTCCGGGCTAATTATGAACGTTCTGTATCTTTCAGTTACTGACATATCTGGCAAATTCTTCTTCGTCTTATTAAATAAAACTTGTAGTTACAGCAGTCTAACATTAATCCCATATGTGATGTTTGGCTTTCAAAATAGTTTGGGGGGTTTTTTTGGGTTTTTTTAATGGAAAATAAAAAATATTTTTTCCTATTTTTATTTCAACTAAATATAGTTTATTTTTCCAACCCAGAGATGACAACAGCCCATTTTAAATGTCAGACCCTCAGCTTCATTGTTTCAGTGAAGTGGGCTAAAACTGCCTTGAATCTTGCCTGAGAGAAGGGCCTCTGTGGTCACACAAACCTGGTGCAGAAACCTGAAGGAAAGGGACAGGGATGGCTGATTTCTGTTACTTCTATGCTGTATCCTAGACGGGCCCTTTGGTACACATCAGAGCATCGCCCTTGGAATTAGATGTGGTGATGCTGAGCAATGCTGAGGTTACACAGGAGACTAGAAAAAACAGCCTGTGGTTTGCTATTACCCGTGCCTCCCACTGCTGGGCTAGGGGAAGCTCTTGCTGCACACAGGTGCAGCCTTCTCCTGCTCAGTCTTCTACTCCTCGGCTGCGCCTGGAGCATCACCGCTCCCTGGGGCAGGTCTGGGGCCAGGTGAGTCAGTCCTTCAGCACTGCACTGGGGAGGGAGCAGTGTGGGTCCTGCTGATGGGGGGAATAAGGAGCATTTCTCTTTTATTGCCACTGTCTGAAAATTTCAGCCCGTTGCAGATAACCCTGTGCTCCGCTGAGTAACAGTTCTCCCGATTTCAGATGAACCGGTGACCAGACAAAAGTGGGTCCTAATTACCTCGATCTTGGTGGGTTTTTTTTTCCCTCTGATAGTTTAATGGGTATGAAGTGTTACTATTGATTTCCATGGGAACAGGAAAGGGCTCGTGTTATCCAATGCATACTGAAAATCCTGTGACGGTTACTGGAAGGCAAAAAGACACTCCTTTAAATTGCAGGATGAAAATTGTGTATTAGAACAATTATGCCTCAGGGTGAATGTGTAAGTATAATGATACTGAAACTTGGCTTCTTTTCAAAATATACAATCCATGACAGTTGGGTATTGAAAAGCTTCTAGTGATTCATAAATGTAAAAAATAGAAGCTGAGCAAAAATGTCAAGGTGTGACAGAGGGCAAACCTAAATTACTTCCAATAAGGAAAAAAAAAATTGTTCGTTTTCAAGAGAATAATAGCCGAGTGTCTCTCTAGGAATGTATTTATATCATTAAAATATCATTTATGTATTAGGCATAATTACAAGTTAGATGGAATAATTTTTTTAAAGGTGCAAGTATATAAAGAAGCCTCCCACTCTGCACATCTCCCATGCACAGAAACAGCTTCTGGTACGGAGAGTCGGAGTTAATGGTCAGTTTTCTTGCTGGAAGAAAATCACCAGGGAGTCCCACAGGGAACATACACATCAGTGATCTGACAAAGAGAATGAACGGTGAAGTGACACAGTTCGCAAGTTATTCGGGGTAATGAAGGTGAGAGTGATGACAGAAAGGATGCAGGAGGTGCTCTCAGGAGACTGGGTGGTACAATAGCAGATCAAGATCCACGTTGATACACATAGTGTGGTAAATGCAGGAAGAAGAATGGCAATTTAACATACGTAGTGAATAAACTTTAACACTGAGAGTCTTGTTACTGAGCACCATGAGAATGAGTTTTTTTGCAGTTCAGCTTACATGTCCTCCGTAGTGAAAAACCCCAAATATTTTAGGGAAAAGAGGAAAAAAAGCGGAGACAGCTGTGAGCCATTACACACACAGCTGCTGTGTTGCCTTTGTTGGTTGGAACACCAGCATAAGGAAAAGTTGGGACAGATTTTGGGCAAGTAATTGGGAAGGTTCAGCCACGAAAAATGGGGCAAAGGAGGTGGGAGTAACGTATATGACTAATAAAGTGCCTGCACTACTGCGCTCTTCAGGGGTAGCTACAACTGATCAGTCAAACCCATGCTAGTTTCCAAGCTGTGCTAAACCAGCTTGCTTTTAGTTTATTATGCCAATATCGCTGTATTTAGGAAATGTGTGTACCTGCATACTAAGCTGCTGAAACATTCTGTTTCTTTTCATGAGAAAAAACAATCTCTTTATTTGTGCAAACATCATCCTTAGATACACTCGCATAGCTTCTACTGCAGTTACTGGATGTCCTCCAAATTCTACTGAAATGATAAACAGTTGGGCACTGGACTGAGTAACAGAGGAATTCATATGAATCTGTAAGTTGTGAGTAAATAGCTTAGCACCCCTCAGGCCTCAAAACCTACATTGGTAAGTCCATTATATATAATAGTTACATTTACTACCTCTACTGTGATCCAGTGTACAAATGAACTATACCACTCTGTCACATCCATTTATCTACTACTTAATTCCTTTCTTTCTGGCATTTTCAAAACAGTCTGTTCTCTTAATATAGTATAATCTAGGACAAACTGAAGAAGAAACGAGACTGAGTTACAAAAATACTTTTTTTTACTTTATCTCAGTTTTTATGAGTATTTTATTTTCCCCCACCAGATTACTAATACCTCCCGTTATATTTTGTGGAACATGTGTGCAAGCCTTGGAAATAGAGAAGGCTATAACTGCTCTCAGGCTGACAGTTGGAGTACTCTCTATCTCCAGTCAAAGAAATGGGTGATTATGATGGGCCATGGTTTATTTTCAGGACTGGTTGGAATGGTGCTGATTCAGTACTGCTTTGATCTTCATGCTCAGTTCTGGGGATCTCTGGAGTAGGTGTGGTAAAAAGTAGCTTGAGCTTGTTTTGGTAGTGATTGCTTTTGAAAAATCTCTCTTGGAGTCCATGCCAGTAATTTATTTTGCCATAATGATGACGCTCGATGTATCGCAGTTATATCTCATTCAGTTACCAGTATATCATTTATTTCTTTTTGCTTTGGGAACATGTTTTAATTGCACGCAGTAATTTCTGAAGGGACACCATGCCTGGTACTTCCAGTGACCCTTAGGTAATGCGATATTTTTACTACAACACTGTACCTATTGCAAGGTGAACTGTTGGAGTCACTGGCCAGAAATTCTGCTCTGCTCCCGCAGAAAATCAGATCTGAAGGAGTTCAGTGTTCTCTGAGCTTTTCCACATATGAAAGGAGTATTTAAAAGTATAATGTCTTCCATGATCTTATTTCATCAATTTGAGGGGAAAAATAAAACCAGCATTAACTGAATTCCTATGTAGAAAATTGCCTAAGGACTCAGGCCCCAAATGGTTTAATTTCAATATAAAATGAGAAATAGCTGCTTTTCACCTATCACAGCAATTTTTCCCTTCAGCTTTTTCAATTTTGCCACTGCATGTTGTGTAGCTTCAAACGTGCTGATATCCTGAGCATGAAAACAAGCTTTTCTGGATATTTTCAATCCCCATTTTTATGAATGCTCTTTTGAAGTTATCTATTTACACACCAACCTTTTCCCAGCTTTGTGTTCATCAGGCACTCTCAACTGAACAAGTGGGGAAATTGGTGTTTATTCATATTAGATCTATCAATATCGCTTTTATTCAGCTACATTGCCTGCTTAAACATACATTTATTAGCATGAAATGTTACAATGAGTAAGAATTTATCAGCTGAGAGATATGGGGAGGGACAATTTTGCATACTTAGCTCATAACCTACACAGCTGCAACACCTAAGAAGTGTGTAAATGCTGTTAGTTAATAAATAAACCAGTTAACACAATCAGACAATTTCTTTGAAAAAGAAGCAATTTGAATAAAGCTTGCCCTTTAGATTCAGCACAGTCACCTTTAATTTGGTGGTGAACTTGCCTGTGGATTTTGCAATGCCTTAAAACCAGCTCAGGAATGCTAGAAACATTTTCCCCTTTCAGTGATCTCTTCCAGAGCAGTGATGTTCTATGTTCCAGCAAGTCTGGTTTGAGCTGCAGGTCCTCAGCGGTTTTGGTTTTCCTTGTATTCAAGTTAAAAGAAAGCCCAAGTCGAGAGAATTTAGTTTACTTCATACAGATACCACACTGCACTGAGAACCTTTGCTGTGTTTATCAGGATTTGCTATCCCTTTAGCTTACAATTAATGCTCTGTCTTCCTTTTTAATCATTTGTGGTGAGGATCCCACTTAGTATGATATAATTGTGTGTTATGCCAAAAAGCACTATGAAGCACTCTCCCAATCACATGGAATTTCCTATATGTTTTTTTAAAGCTTCGGCATATTCAAACCAACTGCTACCAACTCAGTACAATATTTAGCAGTACAAGCTTTATGAAATATTCCAGATTTAATTCCATGCAAGCTATGAGAAGGATCCTGGATTTATTTTTCCTTTTAAATCTTCCTTCAGAAACAGACTTTGCGCTCTTCTGCCTTTACCGATAAGAACAGGCCAGGCTGTTCAAATCCAGCAGCAAACGTTCAAGACCAAGGACACACGCTAAATACAACAGTCCCCTCTTCTTGTAAGCACATGATCAGCTACAACTACTCGGCTTGGATAGGTTCCAAGGATCACCTATTACTTAAAATAAACAGCTGCCCTTACACAGCACAACTGCCATGCCGAGACACAAATATAACCTCAGTGCCAACTCTGAACTGTGGAAGCATCACATGCGAGGTGAGAAGGTACTGCTTTACTTTTTTATTCCAAAAGGGCTCTTGGGTACAGGTTAAACCGTGGTGGTACTTATGTGGCATGTGTTGGTGCAGATTAAAACCTGACTGTCAAAGCATAAGGGCCAAAGGATTTCTCCGGATGTGCAGTCACTAAGAACTACCAAATATCAACTTCCAGTCTTACTTGAGGGAAAAAAGGGAGCTCTTTCAGAATAGCACACAAAAAAAAGGTATTTGTATATTCAAAGGGACTCTGCACTTCCCAGGCTGATGAAAGGGAAATGAAGGTCACTGCTTATGCAAGGTGCAGCCTCTCGGAGACAACACTGGTGGTTTATTATGAGAGAAAGCCATTCTGATTTGACCAAGGTCACACAGAACAGCTCATTTTTTTCTGGAAGAAAAAAAAAAGATTTTATTTATTATGCTACGTATCACACCATTTAAATCTCTTCAGCCTTGTACCAAGCATGTTTCTTAGGCTGTATTTTCTATTGTAATACTCTCGTTTGTAGAAATTTCTGTAAGAAAGAAGTGTCCTTGTCCTTTTCACAGAAATATCATCTTCACTGAAAAAAAAAAAGCCTTTGGTTGTATTGAAGATTCCCCCCCCTCGAAACTCTTAAGACTAAGGTAAACATTCCACTCCTGGTTTATATCATTAATAATAATTGATTAGGGGGAAAAAAGAAAGACCTTATTTTTTACTTCTGTAGCTGTCAGTTCTGCTTTGTGGAGTCCCAAGCGCCTACTGACCTCTCTGTCTTCAGCAGCAGACTGAGTTTGTGTATGTTGTATTAGCTCATGAGCTCACATAAATTGCACTGCATTGTGGAATGACATGAGCCCGCGGTTTTCTAGGAACTCTGAAATAACAGAAGCAAATGTGGACCTTTAATCGTAGGGCAAGCATGTAAAGAGAGCACATAGTCTTTAGTTTACTGAGTCAGCACTGTGTGAATTCTGTTTTCTTGTTTCTGGCACGAGTCTTTAAGTTACAAGTAATGTCTGTAGCTCATGAAACTTGAATTACAGCGAGACGTGGTTAGAACAAATTAGTTCATCCCAACACACAGATTCACTAAATCTGAGGACTAAGCAACACCCAGTCAGTGTCATGTCTGTGGCATGAAATGGTAACTGCAGGAACTGGCTGTGAAGTCAAGTCGGTTGGTCATGCTTCGCCTGAGGCTGTTCCTGGCACTGCTTTGAGGTAGGCATGAAGGCTCCCCTCCAGTCCATCCAGAGGTTCTGGGGTGTTATTGCTGCTCCAAGGACTCCTCTGTGTGGCATCGGCACCAGGGCTCTGGCAGAGCTTGTGTGCTGGAAGAGTGGTGACTGGGGTCTCCTGGTTCCCTCCTCTGCTTCAGTCTAGTTTTGCATATGAAGGAAATCCTTTCTGTTCCTAGGGCCCGAGGCCACTGCTGACTCATGGCGATGTCACATTATGAACAAAGAGCCAGTGACTTCGATGAGTCGAGGTTTTCCTTGGGATCTCATTAAAGGCTGTGTGAGCTGGGAGTTAGCCAAAGTAAGATCCCTAACACATTATCTATGGGGAAAATCACCTCATTTCCTCGAGTTTTGCCTGTGCTGGAATGCTTTCCATATCGTAACTGAAACGGTGTCACAGATTCCTCTTACAAGACGTTTAACAATAACATAAGCCTCAGCTGAGCCCTTTTATGGCAGATATAAGGTGTTATACATAATCTTCTTAGGAGCTTTGCATGCACTGCCTTGTACAGGCAGAATAATAATAAAGTTACGTTGACTTGCACGCCAAGAAAAAAAGGAGTTACTACAGCAAATTAAATATTCTCCTAAACAAGCATTTAATTAACAAAACAAGATACAGTAGTTATTGTTGGTCAATTAGAGATGTAATAATTACTCCCGATTAACTGACGAGAACAGGATAAGTATGCAATTACCATAAAAAACCCAAAGCATAAGTAAAATCAACTGGAGTGTATGTTATGTTGAAACAAGTGGTAACTGAAGTGCACCATCAAGTCTTCTGCTCCTCTTATCAAGCACAGGTTAAATTAAAGAAAAAAAAATATCGGTACACAATGGTAGCATAGAGCTGTTACACGTTATAATATGCAATACTATAAATATGTTCTTAGTCTAGAACAGTATAAAGCCTCTCTCTCCCTCACTCCTCTTTCCAGTTGCCTCATTTTCTGTAAAAACAGGAAAAAAATTGGGCTTCTAGATTGTGTCAGGTTCTTCTTGGAGATAAATTTTAACATTTATTAGAACTGGGGAAAAAACTTACACAAGTTAACATATCCAAGAATGTCTGTCCTTATTCCGTTCATAAATGATTTCCAAACAGACTGAAATTAAGGAATTCATTCTTATTCAAAATGACTCAAAAATAGATTGTGTAAAGATGGACTAGCTGTTCACCAGCTCTTTCTATAATACGTACCTAAATCATATTCCATTGTTCCTTTACTTTGATTAGATCACTAAAATATTTATAAATCTGTAAAAGGATAATCAAAGATTTTCTAGTGCGGAGTTCTCGAGGCTATAACTGAGATGCAGAGACTAAGAAATCCATCCATTAATGAAAAATAAATTTGATTAGCAAATATTTAATCAAATGCCATTGATAATAACTTAACCTCTCCCTTTTGACAGGAAAGGGTGCTCCTATTAGACACAAAGTAATTTTGATAACATTCCAAATAATTTAAAGGGAGACACTGACTCAGGGCTGCACTGCAGTGTATTTTTTTGTGGCTCAGCTGCTGTGAAGAGATTACAAAATAAACTCCATCTGCTCCAACGGATAGCTTTAAAGCACAGTGACTAAATACTTTACACATCTTCTGAGGCTTGGTTTTCAGGGATCAGATTGGGGGTGGAAGCGGTCATAGCCAGAGCGCGTTTACAGGCGTTGGGGTCACGGTGCAGCCTACGCACAGCAGGGGTTTAGCAGCCGTTTAATTTCGGTAAGGAGTGCCGGCTCTTCCCGAGGACTGAATTCTCCCCCTGAAGAAGGGTGCCACGTGCCTTTCTTTGAAGGCAATACCAGTTTAAATGTCTTATCTCCAACCGCTGCTCCCAGCCCCTCTCTCTCTCTGCTGTGTTGGTAACACTGAATCCACAGCTCAGTAGTGAACTGGACAAGGGAACATATTCCTCAAAAAAACCCACCAAAAAGGGTTGGTTTGTTGTTGTTTCCTCAGGAGGACCAGTTACCACTTTTTACCTAAGTATTTCTTTATTCTCTGCCGTACTATCTAACACCAAAATATTTTTAAATAATGGATGCATATATTAGATTCCTTTTTTAGGGCAAATTATGTAATGTTTAGATGTAATCATATTTCTATTGTCATGCACTTTAAGATAGATGTGCAGAAATATTTTTTAACTGTAGCCAAGTCTTCTTTTGAAATGAGGTTCAGATCATTTTCTTACTATTCTTAGTTTAATTGAAATGTTCAGTATAATTATGTAGATCAAATAATGACTGTGAACCTGTGAAGTGATGGATTCTGAATTCTAACATCAGATTCTTCTCTTGTTTTATTATTTTCTATTCATGACGTGCAACGCAAGAGAGGAGCCATTGATTATACAGCTCTTTCAGTTCTCCAGGTACTTTAAAGACACTGATCCCTTTTGCTTTCTGAAGAAGCAAAGTTGATATATTCAATTTATGCAGTTGGTATATTCCCACCATGGGGATACAGAGCACCACAAGTAAGTTCTTTTCAATGATTATAATTTTGTGGGTATGGAAGATCATGTGTATAGACCTCATTGTATTAGATACTGGCCTTATCTATCACCTTCCTTGCATAATTATACCAAAGGGTTCAGGGAAAGTTAAACTAGTGAAAGGTCATTATTGGGAGGAACTAATTTTATTTTCCTTTCAGGAACTGAAAGGCTTTTTCTTGGTGGTGCTAGCACAGAAAATCGTTCCATGATGCGTTCATTACCTGCATATCAATCCCCTTGGGTAAGTACGCACAAATTCCTTCTCTTTTTTTTACTTTTTTTAACTTAAGCTTCTTTAGTCCTTAAATTCATGGAAGTTCAAAGCACGGACGCAAACATCTGACTCTTTGAGTGTTATTTTGCTGTATTTGGTTTAATCCTGGTGAGAAATGTTACAATGCCAGCTCATTTTCTATTGTTTTTGTATCTCTGTTTCTTAATCATGTCTAAACAAGACATTTGACAAAAGCAGAAATATTAAATGGACAACCATGAATTGAGACTTCAGGTCTACGGTCTGCTGCACCTTAGGACTGGACAGAAGTTGGGAATCCTATCAATGATTGCTTAATGTTATGAGCAGTAGAGTCTTAGCCTGGGAATTTGGAAAGCTCAAGAGAATAATATGAGCTCAGTACATGTTCTTTAGCATGGTTTGTAAAGGAAACCTTTTGTCTTTGTTGTATAGAATCAGCTCTTTGCTCCAGCCACTTTTCCCTGTAAATAGTTTTGAACACTAGAACCAGGAGGTTACTGAACTATCCTGTGTATCTCTCTCTTTAATGTGTCTTTTTAAATTGTTTTCAGAAATCTGTGTGTGCAGTTTTTGTTAATTCATAACCTTAGAGGTGTAGATTACCTTGTCTATAGATTCATTCAGTTTGAATTCCAAATAAACAGAAGGTATGCATTTGTGGAAATCCAGTTTCTTCAGCAGACTTGGAGGCAACTCTTGAGAACAGGGAGCACTCAGTGCAGAAGTCACTGGATCCAATAGTGGACTACACCAGCACTGCTTAATCCCCTCACACCAGAGGCATTTGCAGCTCAAAAGAACCTTTGCAGAAAGTCTGATGGCATAGAACTTTCGTAACAACTCTTAAAAAAAGAAAAAAACATTTCTCCATAAAGCCAGTAAGTCTACCTGGACAATGTCAATTTGCTGTTGGCAACTAAAATAAGTAGGAACAACTTTTGTGCTTCCCTAATCTTTAACCTTTGGATAAACTGGCATCAAGTATCGCCAGAATCTAAGGTCACCTTCTCAGGGCGCTTTTCATCTAAGCAAACTTGGCTACAACAGGTGACAGCCTGGACCAATACTTACCGACATGAGAAATCAATCCTTAATTCAGCAATAATAGCTCATTAAACATTGGTAATTTAAATAGATAGTCATAAGGAACATTTTCCTAATTAATGTACTGGCAGGAAAACTCTCTCAAGGAACACCAGATTTATATATTTTGAAAGCACATTATATGTGATTTGTTAATGTGATTCTGGAGAAACTTGACCTCAGAAACTCTAGAAAAGTAGCTGTACTTTAAAATCTTTAGCTTAATGGAGGTTGAAGCAGTTAAAAAAAACCCAAAAAAACCCAAACAGATGGAGAAAACTGAAGGGAAGCCATGAAGGGAAGTGCATTTAATTTCTAAGGTTCCAGCAATTTAGGAATATTGGAACACACATTGAACTTTTCTGTGTTAAAACCGTAACCAACAATCCCAATATAGCTGCTCGTTGAAACCCAAAGTTAAGTTGTATAACCTTATATTTACTAACAAACAAAGCCCGAAGAAAACCAACCCCAACACTTATGTATTCCCATGGTTGTAGAAAGGTTAATATGTCAAAAGAGAGACGCTAAGTCTAATGATCTTCCAAGTGTTACAAAGCAGGGGATTTTGCATTTTTTTAAGTCAATAAACTTACTAATATGTAAGCAGTTTTCTTGATGCAAATTCAATATTTCTGTGTGGATTTTCCACAGTGAAGGTGTCCAAACCATAGAGAATATCTACTGCTTGTAGTAGTAGACTGTAGTATCATCGCTGTCAATATTATTATTACTAGTAGTGGAATGCTATACTGCTCAATATATGTCGTTATCAATAGCTACTAAATAACTTAGCAGTAAGGTTCTGCTGTGTTTGGCTTTTCTTTTTAAATGGTATCTAGTTTTTACCTAAAAAAAAGAAAGGTGTGGGTGTATTTTAATAGTTTCAGTGGTCTGGTCATTCATATAAAACTGGAAGTAACACTCTTTCCAAATTCAGAGTTATGACACACAAATAAATTCTACTTGTGTTCTTTTCCACAGAAAGGTGGACTTCTTGGGTAATGTTGCTGCTGTTCTGTGATTCCCAAAGGATTTTTCTTCAGAAGTCAGGTTTGTGAAGTGATAGTTAACCATGACAGGTACAGAGTGTTCTTGGATAACTCAGACTTTAGTTGGAAGACCTGTCAGAAGTCAGCCAGGATGAGGTATTTCACAAGCTGTCCATTTTTAGTAAAGGACTCAGGAAGTACAAGTGATAAAATTTATAGTTGAGAAAAGGCAACCTATTGTGTAGTCTCGTGGAGGTTTAGATCTAATAATAGAAAAAAGAATCTCTTTTCAATTGTATTTTTAAGAAATCAGAAAACAATGAAATGATCAAATAGCTTCCTTTTGCACTCTAAATTACTGTTTGGTTTTTTGTTTGATTGTGGGTGTTTTTTTGAGTGGGATGCAGGAGGGAGAATGTGTGACTCCTCTGTTATTTCCAAGTTTACAAGTCAGTATGGTAGCTTGATTTTAGTGTCTCTGTTCCGTACCTAAGTTTGTTTATCCAATATAATCCCCACAATAGACTTCTGTCCTAAGAAACCACAGCTCAGTCCCTGTGCTACAGGTAGGTCTCAGAATTCTTTTAATTAGATGAAAAACACTGAATTTTCTTCTTTTAAAACTCATTTTGCTGGAATGACCACAGCGTATCACAGATTGGAGGGATTTTTAAGGAAGACACAAATGTTTTCCAGTACTACTCCAAATCCAGACAGCAGCAAAACGGAAGCCATGCAGTCGTGAGCAGCAGGACAGTGTGCTCAATAAGCTAATGAGCACTGCTGAGAGTTCAAAGACACTTGTTAGCCTGACTCCATCTGACTGCCTTTCGAATCAGAGTTAGTGTGTGTCTGGCTGCCTCCGAGCAGAGCCAGAACCAACAGAAGTCAAGTAAATGTAACTATTGTAATCCAGATCATTCCAGATGAACTCGAGGCCTGATTATAATTATTTCCCACTCAACCAATCCTTGCATCAGCAACAAATTTTTATCAGTGGTGATTTTGTGCTCATTTCCAAATCACTGCCAAAAAGTACCGAAAAGCATTTATCCCAGAGTCCTGTAGTGGACTCCTGTTTTATCCATTACCATCGGTGCCATACGTTTAATGTGTTTGACTCAAATAACTGAAGAAATATGCCCCTATAAATGTATACAGCTTGGAAGTACATATATATATGTGTGTGTGTGTGGTTGGAAGCATTCTCTAATAGCAAGAGATGCTCCTAAACAGCAACTTGTGATTTGCTTAAAGATCACAAAATCACAGAACGGTAGGAGTTGGAAGGGACCTCTGGAGATCATGTAGTCCAACCCCACTGCCAGAGCAGGATCACCTAGAGCAGGCTGCACAGGAACACATCAAGGAGGATTATGAATGTCTCCAAAGATGGAGACTCCACAGCTTCTCTGGGCAGTCTGTCCCAGTGCTCTGCTACCCTCACAGTAGAGAAGTTCCTCCTCATGCTTAGGTGGAAGTTCCTATTATATTCAACTTTGTGCCCACTGCCTTTTGCCCTAAATCATTAATTTAGACAAATTGCATCTAGTCACCATGCACAAACCTTACAACAATGTGTTGGTTTTTATCATTAAAAGGCTATGAAAACAGCTTACCACACGTAGTAGTCACAAAGGAGAGAGGTAGGAGAGAGGTATGCTCTTACCAGAGAGGTACAATTCCTGTCCTGACAATAAAGGAGTCTGCATACGTGGTTATTTAGAAGAAGCAGCCTGGATTCTGGCACCCATGTGAAAGTCTGAAATGGAAAACATGAGTGAATATATATTCTTTAGGACTGCTCTCATTTACAGTCTTGAGCAATGATTGGGTCCTTACCAGACTGCCAGAATACCATGTACTCAGGTCACTCCTCGCCTCTTCCCCCTGGACAGTCTTTTCTTTGAGATAATTAAAATACTTGTTTATAACTCTGGTCTTCAATTATGCGGTCAGTATCCCCAGCTGGCCACTTAATCCAGTTTTGGGCTTGTTTTTATCAGTAGTACAGCATAAAAGTACCTTTTATGCAGCTGGATCTTGCCTATACTTTTCAGAAAATCAATTAAGTATTATTTGCTAATTTAATTACTGCTGTCTAACTGATGACTTTGCAGTCATGTTCTTTTTAGTATTTTAAGAATATGCACCTCAAACCTCTGTCTGTGTAAAAAAAGCACTGGCTCAAAATGCACATGGAAGACTAACCTGAAATAATGATTGTTTTGCTTATTTTTGGCTCTAGAAATTTGTGGCTTTAAAGATCTACTTAAGCAGTGTATTTTTGTCTTCAGGTGTAGCACCAGTAGAAGAGTATGGAGTGGCTTTCCCAGGGTAGCTTTTCGAACTCAAGTTTCCTTGCACAGGTTTAGATTTTCAATGGCAGCGCCTAGAGGACACGGAGGGATAAGAATACCATTAGCTCAGTAATTCAGAGCACATTAGAGTGACCCGGCTGTCCTAATTTTAAAGGTTATTTTAATTTTATGTAAATCTGTAACTGCCATTCACAAAAAAAAAAAAAGGAAATCTGCATAATATGCCTCGCATTTTAGTTTTACTTGTCATGCACTTTTGTAAGTGAAAGTGAGTTAACTTACTTTTATGTGTTTTCTGGAACACCGATGTCTTCTCAAGTGAAACTTGAAGAGCTTAATTAAAACCGAAGAGGCTTTTCTCCCACCTCCGTATGAAATGCAAAGCTGTAACTTTCCATTCTTACTTCTTTTTTGTTCACCAAACAATTTTCAAAACTATCTGCAGCTTGAACAGAAAAAGCCAACTTCTTCCTATCTCTGAAAGGAATCATCTGCACCGAGGAAAATATTCAACGCTTAGGCTAGACTCTGACCCCAATACTGGTATTAGTGAAGGGTTATTCACCTTATTAAAATTAATCCCGTGTTCATGTCACTACCTGCCCCAGAAGGCATTGCTTTATTTTAATATTTATTATATTTCATATTCTGTACTTTTAATTAAATTTTATCTTTAATAAATCCCCTTTTTGTTTCGCCCCTTTCTGTGATTCACCGAAGGAGCTGCATGATAGGGTCTCTAATTTCCTGATTGGCTAAGCCTACTGCCAGAACAAATCTCTACCAGGGAACCACCCTATTTTATATGCTACCAGAAAGTCAAAGAGAAAATAGTTGAAGTAGGAGAGCACTCCCTCCTCCATGCTAGCAGATGATATCCTCTGCTGTTGCTCCTTTCAAGTTACTTTTTACTGTTGAAAGTTGGATCTGGACATGGCTGAAAGAAATACTGGAACATGTTCTTGGAAAGTCTCCTACTGGTTCTTTCCCTGTTTGGAAAAATAATGACTTTACATGGGAAGACATGCCAATATGCTGGAAAGCAGACGCTTTTTTGTTTGAAACAGAGGATATGAAGCTAAGGAGGCACGAATTTTCACAGGTACTGGCACGTGGCAACGTGGCACCCAGCCGCAGCTGTGTATGAACTGGATGTCTGCTCTTAGTGGGTCTCCCAGGCCCTTGAACCAATGCATAGAGGGCCACAAAAGGCAGCAGGAAGCCTGTATAAGATAATGGGGAGAACCACCCTTCATAAAACTCTGGCTACCTGCAGTAATGGTAAATATCCAAAGTATTTTCCAGTATGGTAAAAATCTATGTATTTCTGAAGAACAGAATGACAGTTAAAGAGAGATCATTACTTTCTGTCCTTAAAATAGTAAAATCAAGTATATGCCCTGACATCTTTTCAAAAACCTGAGCTTCCAGACAAATGGATGCACTTCAGATACTAACACCACTGAATTTACCTGTCTATCCATACAGTAGAATTATTTCAGTTAGAGTAATTTGGATTAAAAATGCTCTGAAGTCTGCAGAAATTTAGGGTGGATCGTATCTAATTTATTTTCACATCACATTCTAAATTTGTTAAACCTTCTTGTCCTTTCACACATTTGTTCTGAGTAGGAACACAGTGATAATGAAGTCCTCACAACAGCAGCATCATATTAATCTTTTTTCTGTTGCTGTTGATTCTGGACTTCACCATTTTATAGTTCTTTTTTACTTTAACTCTCACAATGACTTTGTTCATTGTTCTCGTTTTATGTTCAGGAAAGCTTATCAGGAGATGAAAAAAAAGCTTGAAGCATAAGAAACATCACAGAAGCTGTCAATTAATATCTCATTAATAAAGAAAACAACAACAAAATGAACAAGTAAACAAGGAAAACAGACTAAGTGGAAAGGTGTTAATTGAGGAAGATCTGAAAGGCATGAAAGATCTAAACATAAAGGATTAAGAAAAGAGTGAGTTTTTCCTGTGAATTCATCTGCTTGGAGATGAGGAACTGGTCCTGCACAGCTGGGATGTTGTGAAACATCATGAAGAATACAGGCATAAGCAAAAGCACCAGAGCTGGGAATGAGACTAGAAAGACAGTCAGGATTCTGTGTCAGTGTCGATGGCACAGACACTTGGGTGAAAACTTTCCATTTTTAGGTATCATTTGGTGAAAAAATTCCAGTCATTTCTACTACCTGAACAGGAAGCCAGTGACCTCAAGTAAAGAAATAATCAAGATTCCTCCTTTCCTTTGAAGGGGCATGGAGTGAAGAGTGTGCAGCATGTCTCAGGTCCTTGGCACCTGCTCTCCTGTACTGGTCACTCTCAAAATTTGACATTGTTCTCTTGACCCAGCTATGTTAAGACTCTAAACAGATGAACAATGTTTGATGAGTAATTTTTTTTTTTATTATTTCTTTTGTTTGAGAATGTCTAGGAGACTTGGGAAAATTAGCAAAAGGGCAGGGTGGGGAGGGAGACACAGAATCCTTCACATTTGAGTCACATCTGTTTAAAATACAGTTAGGAAAAGCAGTGATAAAATGAATTCCCATGTGGTAACTTTCAAGAAACAAATTTATATGTCCAATGGAGATTACAGGCTACAAAAATAATCAAGTAGACCTCTGACCACTGCATTACTGATCCTCGTTGAGTGAATAAAAATAAATTAATTTTGTTAAGGAACGTGTCGTGTAGGTCTAGCTATGACTAAAGAATAAAAGGTATAAAATACAAAGTTAAGTCTCGATATCCTGTGTTTAAGAGAAAGTTTAGTTTGTCTTCTGTATGATTCCCATTATTAGTACAGTCATCTAGTATCGTGTGCCATTTTTCTTATTTTCACTAAGACAACCAAAAGAAGTGTAAAGATCTTGGGATTCTCAGTATTTTTAAAGTTGATTTTTTTTTTAAATCTTGCAAGATTTTTAGAAGACGCAAAAGACTGGCTGAAATCAGCACTGGAAGACAAAAATAAGAGAAAAGCGTGATTATTTTTAGAACTGGCCTCTTGGGCTGGGTATGGGCATTTCAGCTGAATGGAGAAAATCTTGCAGTTCCAGTGTCATGCTTCCTCTCTCTCTGCTTATTTTAATTTCTAAGGTTGTCAAGTTAAACCGTTTTATCAAAATTAAATTGCCTGAACTAAAAAAAAAAAAAATAGAAACAAAACAACAGCAAAACCTAGAGCTTATTCATTAACCACAGTGAATAAGGTGTACAGTATTTTTTTCTCCAAGACCAATTTATTCTGTGAACCATGCATGCAAGCTATCAAAAGCTGTAAATTAGTGGTCACCTCAGGCATTAGAAATAAGAGCTCCTTTACAGGAGCTCCCATTGAGTCAGTCTTTTTCATCTTTGCTAATTAACACTTTTTTACCATTGCCTTATAATAAATAATTGAAACTATCATGTAGGACATGATTCAGAAAAGAGAGAGCAAAAACTTTAAACTAGATCATTTTCAAAGAAATCTTTCTCTGATCGGCTTCTCGGGTAAAACCCTGAATATTTAGAAAATAAACTATTTTCTGGCTTTAAAAGCTCTTTGGAACTCTCTACTATCTGAATAACTATAGTTCATGTGTATATATGTCTTACTGGTGCTGAAACCAAAACTTTTCATTCCCTGAAAAACACAGGTAAGCCATAAAATACTCCCCAGTAGCACAAGGACCACAGTGGTGTACTCCATAGTGGGTATGAATGCAGCAGCATCATGAGATCTACAACGAGGAAGCAGCAACTTTTAGTATGAAGAGGAGAGAGTTGATCTTAAAGCTTTTGGATTGTGTATCTTTGAACCAGACTGTAGGATTTCCAAGTAACTGGAACTTCTTCAGAGCACTAGAACACAGTGCCCCAGTAATCTCTCAGCACTCCTATCTGTTCCTGCCCTGTGTTTGTTCAGGAGCAGCGTGACATAGTGCTGTTAGGTAGCACAGGGAATATGGAGATAGTTTCTGAGCTAGGAAACAAGCAGAACACCCAGCTAATTATGCAAGCAAGGCTTTGTCCGCATTGCTCAGTAGGTTTTAAAGCATCCCAACTTTGTACTAACACTGAACTGGTATCGGCTCCCAAGTGCCACATGAGGTGGTGGTTATTTGCAGATTTTGAGCTACCCGGGGTAACACAGTCACAGAAGGATGTATTTGCAGTCCCAGCTCTCGGCAGCACTTTTGTGTGCTGCTTGCAATTCCGCAGGAATTCCGTTTGCCAGGAAGACAATTCTGCTGTACTGTGATTGTCAATACCAAGACCGGTTTGATTAAGCTGTGCTAAGCAAACGTTGAACATGTCTTTCTCAGGACTGGTCCACGGAGCCTCACCACAAGGCAATGCTGTATGAATAAATAGAATTGTGGGAAAGGGAACCTGCAGGTAATTTGATAACCCTCTGCAGAATTTAGCCAGGTGTCTAAGAATGAAATGTTGACATTTCTGCGGTTACTTTACATGTAAAAGAGGTACCTTTCATAAAAAGCAAAGCACTTAACATTCCTCAAAGGTGGATCTAGTATTCTTCATCAGCTAAGTTTCAATTGCCTTTGTCAAGCTCATCTTCCTGACAAAGGTCTCTGTCAACTGTGAAATCCACTTAAGGTAATTAGTATTCCGTTAGATTTAACAGTCTGTGAATTAGAACTGTAACAAAAGAGAACATCTACTTGTTTCTTCATCATCAAACCAGTGGAGCTTCTAGCTCCTGTAGTGACTGAATCCAACTTTCTTGTGTCATACAGACCCCACTTAAAAAGGAAGGATTAATAGTCCTGCTCAAAAACTTGAGTTTCCATTTTACCAGAAAAGATGACATTTCAAAATGTTTCTATTCTGACTCACAACAAGAGTAAATCTCATCCTCTCCACAATCAGGGAGCAGTTTTCTCCAAATCAGTGTAGCATTTTATTTTAAAATTTTCTACAAATGTTCAAGTTTTGCTTATGAATGTTCACATTTTCTTTGAAAATTATTTGTAAGCTATCACTGTATTTCTGTTTTTATATTTCATTATGTCACAGACCAGTGGCCACATACAAATGTACAACTCTTACAGACCTCTGAAACTCTGACATGAGACAACATGTGAAGAATTCTGGCGCACACCTTATTTTTAACATCTGTCACTGAACGTTTGCCACGTCTTGACTGGAATATTTTCTGTTTTCTAAGCCAAAGAGAGGTTTTTGATTACC
>VZTU01032835.1:1927-15385 GCA_013400835.1 Zapornia atra | reverse complement strand
AATCATGCAGGGATAAAGCAGAAATCTTTGCTAGCATCAAGCCTGCCCAGGTAACTATAAGCAGATAGAAAATCTGGACAAGATTTTGGAGGGTCAAAGAAGAGACAAAGACAGCAGATGCATTAATTGAAAATCTCACTCTCTGTATGCTAGCACCAGAAATACAGTGAAAAAACAAGAGAAAGAAAGGAAATCTTAATAGTGTATGAAAGCATACATTTTAGTCTAAATTTATTTCACCAGCGTAATAGAATTTGATAGGCCAAGACTTCCAACTGGAATACGTGAATGTTAAAACCCAACATGTGATCAATAAAACCTGACATAACATGAAATGAAAATGTTTTGCCCTGTACTGACATTTCACGTGCACCCTTTGAACTGCAGACTAGAAGCAGAGATGACTCTGTTAGTAACGTGCTGGCCACAAGGACGGCTCCTCAGAGCCCGAGGGAGCTTCCCCGTCAGGGTTCTGCTACTTCTACTACTATACTCAGGCTCACAGGCTCTTAACATTCACCTGTGATAGCTAATTTCAAACTAGAATGGATGCCTGTACTGTCATCACATCGTCAGCTCGTTGTGTAGACATATCCTCAGATCAAAGTGTTTTCTGTTTTCTTCCAGCGACACAGTTCAACACTCTGAAGTATGAAGCCTCTTCATTACAACACAAAAAAGAGACATTTTTGATGCAGAAAATCTGTTTCAGTCACTTGGAATGGTTTGTCTACATGAAGAGGCTGGTGAGAAACTGGGAAGTGTGTGAAATGAGAAAAAGTAGCTGTTGCAGGCTGACTCTGTCTGGGCAACTTAGTAGGTGGTTATGGCCTTTCTGTGATTTAGCTAAAACTGCCAAGAAAAAAGTGTGGTTTAGCTAAAACTTAGCCCCACCACGGACTGGAATATAGTAATGACCCAGGACATTCAAAACACAGGCTTTAAGCAGAGAATTCTTCTCTTGCCATGAATTAAACTGAGAAAAACATGACAGAGTTCTGCGCTTTTAAGTGTGGGTTTGAAATGCTGAATTTTTGAGTTTTTCGTAAAATTTCACAGATGATTTACTACTCTAAGAAGAAAAAAAACAAAACTCATCAAAATAGCAGCCAGTGCTCGTTGAGGCAGAGTTTTCACATTCTCAGGTGTTCTGTGTATGTCCTTTGTACTACTACATTGTGTTCTCTCAGGTTAATGCTCAGGGAAGGAATTACTTCAGTCTCATTTGTGTTTTCACGCAGGTGCCCCGTGGCACGCTTGCTACTGGTGGAATTTTTCAAGCAGCTTTCATAGCTCTGCTGACATACTGTCTTATTTATGTATGTATTTTAGTTTTAAATACACCAATATTTTTTCCTAAGTGCCCAGTATCATTATGAATTGTCTGGGTGGTGTTTCAGAGCTGTGCTAATGCATACACGTGTGGTGGGAGAGAAGGAGGGTGTCTGGTTTGCCATGTATTTATTTTCTTTTAAACATACCTATATTTTTCCCTAAGTGCCTGGAACAATACGTGCAATAAACAATATTAATCAATAACTGTGCTCAAATCATTCAGTTCCTTCAGCAGAGTGCTGTGAAACGAATGCGAGAAACTAAATAGACCTTGTAGAGTGCCCTGTAGTTCAATAAATCCAAGGCCCGTCTGGATCACGGAGACAAGGTAATTTTAGCAATTGACATCTCATCTGCAGTACTCTCCCTCTGTTTCCCTTCAGCTTCAACTGGAAAATTATGAACTATTTTTTCTTCCGCTTTCAATTTTTTTTTAAACTGTTACCACCTGAAATAGGAGCAGAAATAGTTAAAAAGAAGTAAATGGAAAAGTCTTGCGCTGTTTCAGGACTGATGGAGTACCACAAGTAGCTTAATTTTTACTCAGGAAAAGAATCTTGGAAAAAGAAGAGAAGAAAAGAAGAAACTCTTAGTGGAAATCTCAATACTGAAATTCAGAAGAAAACTGAAAGAGAAGAGAGAGGAAAAAAGAAAAAAGTGCCAAGCATAAGTAAGTATAGCTGAAGTGTTAGTTGTATTTCTGGGTGCATTTTCAGTTCTATATATTTTGCTCCATTCTATATTACTTCATAGTTACTCTTATTCCCATAAAACTGGGAAGTAATATGAAAGCAGTTTCTTCTCATCAAAAGCTGAGAAGAAAAACAAACTGATTTTGTTTTTCAAAACCATGATCATATCAAGCACTAGTAATTCTCAACACAGATTATGCTCAGAGTTTTCACCTTTGTGGTTATCAACTTTTCAGTTGCTGGCGTTTCAGACTATTACATGGAAAAACACAAATGCCAAGAGATTCCTGTCGGAGGAGAACTGAGAAATTTGCAAAGCTATTGTGTAATTAACAGATAAGTGCACTGCTAGAATAGGCCTGATGATACAATGGAGAAAATTTCTCAAATTGATATAATAAAACCGGTAAAAAGTAACAGCTAACAAGTGTTTATCAAGTTTAAATTGTTTTACTCAGGGTTGTTTTTTTTTATAGCACCTCTATAATATATTTAAGGAGTTTGAAGTTGAAATTACATGGGCCCTCAGCACCTTGGAAATACAGTTGCTTTGACAGTGGTCTTTGAGTAATGGGAAGTGAAGACAACCTCTTTCCCTGTCAGTGAGTTTATGTTTATGTGAGAACAGGCACCTGTTTTTTTTCTGTTGCATTTGTGAATTTATTTTAATTTTAAACATAACTATATTTTTCTGTGTGTCAACTATGGATATGAATCGTTTGGATTGGTTTTAGGTCTACACTATTAAGTATTTTCCTGGTGTTCTTGTACTGCAATACTGCTCAGGTGACTCAGCCATGAACAAGGTCTCTCTGGGCTGTGAAGAGTGTACAGACCCAAAGCAAATCATTGGTGATCCCAGTAATCTGATTTTGCCCACAATTTCTTCTGTCCTTTCACAAGAATATCTTTAAAACCTGCTTGTCATCATTAGGTTTGGAGTTAGAATAATCCTTTCCTTTGCTGTGGCCTAATGATTTATTTAGCTTATATAGACTCTGCAATTTCAAAGTATGTATTATTATATTCCTTTTCTAAACTGCAAGACACATTTGTTTGCAGAGGTTTTACTGGTAACTGAGTAATTATACCAGAGATAATATGTTGCATTGGCAAATCCATCTCCAATTTGTATGCACACAGCTTGATATCCTTCTACAAGGTTTGTATTTTAAGTGCTGCAGTCTAGATGTTCAGGTTGATATCAGTCAAACAAAAAGAAAAACTGAGAACCAAAATGCCTGTGTATCCTCAGGGATGCCACGACAAATTAGTAAGACGATCTTGTATTATAACAATGCTTTCTGTTGTTATGACAGTTGTCATATTTGAATTCTTTATGAGTTTCCATTTGGGCACTATCATTGAAATTCTTTGTGTTAGCTCATTTGCTTTTGAGGTAAACCTCCCTCCCCTATTTCCCGGTTCTTTTGAGTATGTGCCAGCCCAGTCCCCTGTGAATCGGAGCATCCTGAGAACCACTCCATTTTCTAAGAGACTGTCTCTGTTCCCCAGGCATCGTTTTGGCAGCAGCTGATGATGGAGACGCTGCAGCCATCCCTGCTTGTCCCTGGCTGTAGTGGCAGTGCTGCAGAGAATAAAGCAACTCTGCGCCACTTACGGATTAGGCAGAAAAGTCAACTGAGAGCTATTCTGGTTGGGTTACAGCTGTTCTATGCTTCCTGCATGGCACAAACTGTCTATAAAATAACATTTGGGGCAGGGGGATTGTGACTGTCCTTTTGTACCCTATTCTAAGCTGTTAACTAGTGCTTCTGTTAGTATTTGTCACCAACCTGATTAGCTTTGTGCTGAAAATCAGGAGATAAAATGACACAAACTATCATTCCCGATCTCTCAGTCACTTCTGCTTTCAACTCTTGAAATGACTATGAGTTTGTATGCTTGGCCTCTGGCAAGAGGATCTTCAGATTTCTATTGCACTTCATTTAATTTCGGGGGGGGAGGGGGGGAAGAAATAATAATGAACCCATCAGTGAAAAGTCCATTGTGTTTACTCTGAAGTGATTATTAGTAGCATTCAGGCAGTGTGACACTGTCCTGTACAGCTGCATCATGGAGCTGCCTACTCTAAACTACATCTAAATAAACAAATAAACCAGCAAATCCTAATCTCGCTCTGAGATCATGCTCTGAGTGACTAATCCATTCTTTCTAGACAGCAGAAGCCTCTGTAGACTGAGAAAAGGTGTCATTAACTGATTTTCATTCCAGGACCAAAACCAAATAAAGCCAGAGCTGAAAACAAACAAAAATGTATTAAGCTGACAAAAAAGTCTCCAGTGGGAAATAGAAGACAACTAGAAACAATGATAATAACATTTTCATGTGCTTTCATTACATGAGCAATTTGGGGATGTGCTGAACAATTCAGAAATATTTCAAATTGCTGGGTATATGCCATAATTGCTGGTTTACAAATATGTCAGATCCTTTACCATGCAGGCTCCTTTTATGCATTGCAAACAATTCTAGATCAGATGTTTTCCATTTGAACTGTTAGAAGAAAACAGTGCAACACAGAAACAGTATTAATTTTCATGGCTGCACTGATGAGGATTATTGAAGGACAATATCATCCTGGCATTTATCAATATGTAATCTTAATTTCCATAGTGATTGCAATTAGCCTCGCTGATACTAACTCAGTACAACAGAATATTTAGGCTTACAAAACTAAGTATAAAGCTGAGTAGTCTAGGGCAGTACTGAAACTGGACACTAGCAGTGATGTTAGAATTAACTAAGTTACCTTTCCTATGTACTATCTGGTTTAACCTGAATGTAAACAATTGATTTTGAATATTTATAATGTTTGTTATGTTTGTATATACTGTAGCAGTAGTCGCCTAATCTGAGGATTCAGCATAATAAAAAACCTCTTTAGTTGCTTGTTAAATTTAGGATGATTTTTGTATCATTGTGGCTTTCTAGCTTTGGGGTGATAGATTTTATCTGTAAGAAAAGTCACAGAATTGCCTCTCCAGAAGACTAATAAGGCACCATAACATCTCCTCTTAATCTGATTTTACTGGTTCAGGAGAGAGGGAGGCAGGCAAAGGAAACCTTTTGCAATGAACTGCCACTGCAGGCCTGGAGGACATGCGACTGGTGATCAGAAAGTGGGCACTTCTCACTGACTGTTCACAACACCACTGGAGACCAAAACTGGTGATGTGTTGTTTAGCAGATACTTTGCCCAGAACAGGTTATTCTCATGTGTTCCCTGATATATTTTCCGAGATTCTCATGTCCATCAAAACCAAATGCTATTCCAGCGTGGTAAAAACGCCAGTGGGCTCTTTGCCATCTCTGAACAGCATTGGTGGGCCATGCAGGCATTGGGTATTTACTTTGGGATGCATCTATGCAAAATTAGTCTCCCAATCCATCTTTACTTAGAGCTTGTTGGATCACTTTGTGAACAGCCTCACAGCTTGAGAAGAAAAAAAAAAAGGGAATCTGGGAAAATCTTGACAAATTTTCATCTGCTTACATCACCAAATAGTATCACAAAATGTCCCATCCCCCTCTTTGTACAAGTTAATAGCTACTTGTTTGTGAATTGTTAATAGAAATTAACTTTAAACAAGAGGTTTTGTTTTCTTGCAATGCTAAAGACATACATTGCAGGAAAAAACTGCCCAATGTCTGAGTAAATATTGTCTATAAAACATGCATAAAGAATCATATTTTAATTGGAAAGTCTAACACAATAGGGGTTTTAAAAATGGAGTAGATTATAAAAACAAAGATTTGTTTGGGCTGGATTGTTTGCAGAAGATTTAAAAAACAAAGAAGTTAGAAAAAAAAATGAATGTATTTATATTATTTTACTTCTCTCTTGCATTCTCTGTAAATAGCCTGGAAGCAGTATCCTGTTAACACATCCTTTGGTGTAGTACAATTACTATATTAAAATTTATGTTGTTGATTTAAGGATATCTGCAAAAACTGCCAAAGCCTCCCACTTGAACCTTCTGTCACCTTATGCTACTTAATGTGACATAATTATCGTAACTGATTTTGAAATTCATATATGGATACACAACACATTTGAATGGCTTCTTTCTTGTATAGACAATTTGCATGAGATAGCATTGATATAACTTAATTACCAGACGACTGTAAGCAAAATGCTAAACATGGGCATAACTGTCCAGTACTGGAGAACTGCCAACCAGAAACCCCATACTTAAAAGCAGCTTAGGCCTCCAATTTATAGCTTGCCTTGACAGGAAAACGTAATGACATTTTCCTGTTTATGTCATCATATCACTTTTGAGTCTTCCCATATGGATCCGCGGGCCACACCAGACTAAGTGAGCAAATTCAGAAGAGATTATCTAGGTCTGTGTCTATAAGTAACATGAAGGATCATGACAAAACAATGAAACCAAGCTT
This sequence comes from Zapornia atra, assembly GCA_013400835.1. Taxonomy (NCBI): domain Eukaryota; kingdom Metazoa; phylum Chordata; class Aves; order Gruiformes; family Rallidae; genus Zapornia; species Zapornia atra. Next base: position 8,933 of record VZTU01032835.1, on the reverse strand, counting down.
GCCCACATGATACATACTGGCCACCTAACTAATGACCAATGTTTCATAGGCCAAAAATAACGTCTTATGTTTACTAGTTAATAATAAGAATGCAAAAATAGATAACAAAGTGTACAGATCGGTAATCATCTTACAGTATTTTCCTTTGTGATAAATAAGCAGTTGCCTTGTGTCTGGGGAGTGAGACTAGAATGAAGCTTCATGAATATAAGCAAGCAAGGAAGTGTTCTTGTGAAGGTGCAAACTACCAGCAATAGACTCACCATCACTGGTTCTGCTCTGACGGTAACAGCTGCAACTACAATCAGTCTGAAGTTTGTTCAGACCTTGAACCATTTTAGATTTGTATTTCGTGCACTGCCAGACCTACTTATGATGGAGAACTGCTGGCATATAAACATATAGAAATATATAAATGTGTGTGTGTGTTTTCATGTATCTATAGACCAACATATAAATCTTAATTAGAAAACGGTAAACCTGAAATGTCTAAAGTAAGGATTTCATTTTGTCCATGATTACATTCCATTGCACGTGCTTCCCTGTTGCATGTCACACAGTGTAATGAGTTCACATCTGACTAGGCAATAAGGAGGTTAAATCAATCTTGTGTTCCAATTATGTGACAGTGATCTGTCAAAGAACAAATATTACATGATAGAAAGAATGTGCCACGGTAGAAAGCTACAGGGAACACAGCAGTGAACAACTGCGACTACGATTTCAATGTCACCCCGAATAACATTTGTAGGGTTCTGTTAAAGAAATATTGAAGCTCCTTTCAACCACGATCATTCTTAACATTTCTTGTGATGTTAGAACCAATGAATTGAACAAATGCAAATTATATTTGGTTTATGACACAATGCTCCAACAGTGAAAGCGTATTTCTCATTATCAACGTGAAAACATTTGTACGCATTAAAATATCTGAGTTTAAAAAATCAAATTATATTTTAAATGTAGGAAATGCAGCAATGAGAATCGGGTCGGTGTAACTTTCAACACTGTGACCAAAACTCCAAACACTAAACTTTGTAGTTTTGTTTAATTCTACTATTCAGTGATGTGCTTGTGTGCAAGACTGAAATTCTCTTTTCAAGGGATGTACAGAGGAAATATATTAATAGTAACAATGCACATATTCTTACAGATCTGACACATCTGGAGAATCATATAATTAAAATATAAGTACATATATAAACTGTATCAGATTCTGGAGCAATTTCTTTAAAAATTAAAACTTCCTTTCTTTTTCCTGCAATCATGAGGAGAGTGCTATTCTTTAATCATTATTTGGAAAGGTTTCCTTTTCTAGGCTGCTAGAAAAACGCAGAATATGTTAGGAAATTATACATAGAGATCTAGTCTTCTCTATTATTTCAAACTGCAGATAATGGCTTCTTAAGTAACATATGGTAAATGTGCTGAAGTATGATCATTTCTGAAAATCAAATTGAATACAAAATGCAAATATAATTATTCAGTGTTCAATAATAACTAATACATTTGAGTGTCTGTCTTAACTCAGGGTTTTCAGTTGGAGTCTTCTGTGATGTTGAGGGTATTTTCTTTGAAATCGTGTCCTTAAAATTATTGCAGTTATTATACTAATTAGAAATTACAATGAAACTGTTTTTATTTTTATATAACTAACTTAAGTACAATGAAAATTCAGAGGACAAGAAAAATGTCTGAATAGTTTCCATATCCTGCTTTCTGAAAATTCCCATTCCAAATTCATCTTGAGCAGGTATAACCTATAAGGAAGTCTGTCAAAAAACTAAGATCACTCTATAAGAGCATTGTTTTTTATCAGCTGGATAAACTGTACAGCTGTTACTTTGGTAATGTTTTGAGCAACACGATGCACAGTGGGACGCACATGGTGAGTATTCTTTAGTGTTATGTTTTCTTCCTTACAGACAAAGTAAATGTTCTTTTTTAACAACAGTGGCTGCACTGTGGAAATGAGGTGTTGGGTGTCTTTCTATCAGAGAAGGGTATAACATTTGAGCACGTTTTCATTGAAATTAAAAAAAAAAATAGTTAAATGTTGAGAAGAGCTGCTGTTTTAAGTAAAGCCCACATCCATGGCAGAGCTTTTCTTGGAACACAGAACATGAGACACACGGGACTGATGCTGTCAGTCTGCAGCAGCAGCACCACCACCACGGTACGTTTCACACTGCCTGTACTCTTCCTCTGGTGAGTGCAAATGATAAGAAGCCACAAGCAGTGTTATTAATAGAGATAGTGGCTCTATAGAAATATTCTGGCAACCTTGAGTTTTAAGATTATATTTTTTTATTGTATGCATTTTATTTAAAATGTTGATCTTTGATACTTGACACAGCCCTGGTAAGCTACTAGTTTTGTTGTGGATTTGCACTACAAGTTGAATACTGCGCTGATTCATAAACTACCCTGTCCTTACTTTGATTTGCCTCAAGTTTTTATGTCACACTAAATCTCTGTAGCCCAGACATTTTCTGCACTTCCATTCTCAACATCTGTGTTTCAGACGGTGTTGCGAAGAACAGTTTAGCAGCTACCCAGGGTGGAGAACTGTTGCCTCATTTGTCTCAGCTCTTCAGCCCAAGCAGGAGGCAGAAAATAATGTTCAAGATCAGGTCTGTGTCCTGAAGTGCAGCCCAATATAATCAGAGAGATTGGTAGGCAGCATTTTCCCCCTAATACTGTGTCAAGGAAAAGCCTGGGGCTAAGAAAGAACCAAAATGAACACAGAATAGGGATGGATAAGGAAGAGAGGAGATTCATTATCTAAAATAGAATATACAGAAAAAGATTGGACTATATGGATGGAGGATTCACAGATCGGGAAAGATTGAAGATTAGGGAAAAACCTCAGAATTCAGAACAAATAGGCAAAAAAAAGAAGAGCAGAAATCTCAAAGTGCAGAATCTCTTTTAGGTGATGCCCTAAACCTCATCAGTTCATCAAGAAAAGAGAAAAGCCTTATACCACCCCAAGAATAAGAAATACCACAGACAAGAAAAGTATTTATCTTTTTCCTAGTGAGCAGGATGTCTTCTACAAGACAGAATAGCAAAAAAAGGGAAACAGAGAAATGCCTGTTCAGAGATACGTACTCGCCAAGTTTATGTCACCTTCTCCAGGAAAAATGAGGAAGGAAAACAAGAAGCAGCCCACTTCAGCCATGGCAGCATGCAAATTTATAAATGTTTAAGTATTCCTTCAACTTTCAATGGTTCTATATTTAAACATGCACTTTCAATTGAGCATGGAAATAATTTCTGTTTATATATAGTTTTTATAATCCTGGGGCCTACCTGTCCTAGGCCTATTTGAAAACTTATCTACAGAAATCTTTTACGAAGGAAGGGGAGAGGATTTCATTTACAAAGGCCAAAATCCAAAAGCCTGTTCTGGAATTTGGCTTAATTATTCATGTGCAGTTACGCAGGGATTTCCCACACAACCTCCAGCAGCATCAGATTACCTTGAAGTTCCAGTAACCACTGTAATCTGAACAGGTCCCTTGTAGAGAACAGAAATACAGGTCTGAAAATGAAAAAAAAAAAAAAATCTTTAATGCACTGCACACTGCCAGCCTGGGACCACACTAAAACTGTTCTTAAATGATGCAAGTTAGTGCCCTTTGCTGCTTCAGATCCTTTCCTACCTATTCCTTCAAGGAAAAGAATCTCACAGGTTTAACTACAGTAGAAAGAAATGGATTTGCTTGGTAAAGTAAAATTACGTGCAACTGGATCGTTTCAGGCTGAGGTCATGGTATATGGGGGGAAATCTTTTAAAGGTTTTTGTAGTTCTATTTCCTTTTAAAGGCCCTGGAATGATTTCCAAAAGCATATGGGGAAGAAGCATCCTCAGTATGCTTGACATAGATATCGGCTTCCTTTCTGAAGGCTTTAAGTGCCTAAGTATCTATAAAATCTAGCCTACAGTTCTTTTATCTCTTTGGTGGGGTCGTTTCTGTACCCATATGGCAATGTGCCTGCAATTTAAGGGTAGTCTTCTTGATGATAGTCCCTGGAAATTCTCTGAACACGTATGGAAGACAAACCTTCCTGTTCTTTCTAGAGCACTGTTAATAGGACACTGTGGGAAAGGTTTCATTATTGTTACTCTTAAAACGAGCATAAATGTGGGCATTCAAAAGTAATACTTAGCCATCATAAAACTTTTATTTACCAACTTTCATCCAGCAAAAATTGAGGTTGTTTTTTATATATTGTGTTTTGTATATAGGGATCAGTTCAGTCACCTCTGGGGCAAAATTCAGCAGCTGTCTAATAGTGGCAGCAATGCTGCAGAACAGTTTTAGGACATAAAGAGTAGAAGCATAACTTATCTAATTGAAACTGTGTGGGGAATTTAAGTAGGCAGAATGTAATTACTCAAGCTGGAATTTGGCCATTCAAATATTGAAGCCTTTAAAGAAATGTTAATAACTATTCACAGCTTTAGGAAAATATCTTCAAATCACAATTTTAATAAGAATGAAAAAGGGGAAAATACATTTAGCAGCTTATGTTAGGGAAATACTGTATTAACTGTAGAGGACAAAAATGAAGGTAAATATTTAAATACATTTGTTATCTTGGGATAAGACTTTGATGTATCAATCCCATCTCCTACTATAAAAATAAAACTCCCACATTGAAGTATGTTTCTGTTTTGCTTTTGCTACGATAAATAGCTATCAAAAAAAAAAAGGAATTTGGCATAAAACATGGATAATGAAAGATGTGATTTAAGAAAATAACTTAAGGCAGTGGTTTTCATTACAAAAAGGTACAAAAGATGGAGTAGAGCAGCAATTTGTTTTGCATAAACACTTTTAAAAATATTGTCTTTATGATAGCTTGTGTACTTGCTATTCCACTGTATTAGTGATTGCTAGCCAGTGTGATTATTCCTGAAGATCCAAAAAACTGCCAGAGTTAAAAAGGTGTCCTATAATTATATCAAAAGATAATTGCAGTGTCTATTAGGTAGAACTAATTTACGCTGATAATTTCTAGACAACCTAGCCTTCTTCAGAGTTTCACTCTGAAAGCTTATATAGCCAACTTTATGTATGCTATCAGGTTACTGCCAGCAAACAGAATTTTAGCAAGCCTTTTCTATTGATTCTGTTTCATTCAGAAATTGCCCACCTAGAAACCTGTTTTGGTTTGGATGGTTAGCTGAAGTTTAACCAGATTGCACAAGAATCTGCAGGCTGACACAAAGGTCTTCACTGGCAGTGGTGGTACTTGTATCCTCCTTCTGCTAGTGAGAGCCATGTCTACTGTAATCAATCATGTTACTGGTGACACTAAACAAGGTAAGTTTGTGAAATCCTCCTAGAAATGCAAGGTTATGCAAACTAACATCTTCCACATGGTGCAGTGCATTCCTGTGCAGTAGCTGCTGGATTGTCTTGAAAGCAACGGAGCTCTATTAGTGCAGTACTTTGTCTCAGCTTATTGCGGCTGAGCTGATGAGCTATATTGCCATTGGTTTGGTCATGATGGGTTTAGAGATTGCTGCTTCGTGCTCCAAAACACACTGCAGACAGGCACCAAATTTATCTTAGGCTTAGATACAATTAAAAAACAATAACAACCAAAAACACAAAAGGAAACCTACAGTGCAGAGGGACAACTAAGCGTTTTTGTTTGAGATTCAAAACAGTCAGCACGCTGAGTAAGGTTGACTGCAGGATATAAAACTAATACACTTTTTACAGATTAGCTGAGCCATTAAGGACCAGGGTGCTCTTCCCTCCTCATGACAAAGATTTCAAGTCTCTTTTTTCCAGAGTCTGCCCAAGGCTACTCTACCTGTTCCTGTTGAGATTGGGACTACTCACTGAGATTTATGGAGACCAGAGAAAAGTACGCACCTGCATTTGACATTGCAGAAATGTGGTGAGTCTGGGTTGGTTCCTTGGGTCAAACTGCCCTTCCCATCCTTCTGCCAGGTAAGAGTTGCATCCATGTCTTTATGTCATCAGATTCTCAGTCTGAAATTAAAATAAGAAAGAGAGGAGACTCTCAGGACACCAAAAAAAATAGGGAAGGTTGACCATCGTTACCTTTTTCAGCCTCTTCCCCCACCGCTGTCGTCAGACTGCAGTTACATACCTTTGCAAAAGTGTTTTTTTTTTTAAATATGGCTTAATCATCTGTAACTGTTGTAACAAGCCTCCCAAAAGGTAATAATGATATACTATGACAAATTTTATACATTATGATACATGTCCTTTAGGCTTTATAAAAGTTCTTTGTGATGGGTTTGACAAGCTTCCCTGAGGCAACTGAGGCTCCTTTGCATAGTTCATTAGTTGAAAAGAGAAATGGGCTTCAAGGTGCTTTAAAAAGATTAGTATTTTTTCCAGTTCATTGTTCACAGGGAAATGTGCATTCAGGGCCAAATTTTGTTTTCATCAGAAAAATACATATTTTGGGGGGAAAAAGTAGGAAGATTGATAGCTGGTTGCATAGATTGATAGATGACTGTTCAGGAGAACAGAGTGGCTCAAACAAGACAATTGCTGTCCTTAATTTTAAACCAGAAGTGGTTTGTACTCTTTGTGCCAGATGCTAACTTCACACTTTCTTCTCCAAGATCACTGTTTGCAACATTTATATCAGAGAACATTTATAATAAGCTAAGAGCATTTATAATAGGATAACCTAGGACAGGATAATGAGTGTTTCTCAGTCAGTCAGGGAGAAAGAAGTACAAAATCCTGACTCTCGTCTTGAGCTATACTGCCTTGTCTACAGCTCAGCCATTAGTAAAGGCCTGTGCCTTAACATATTAGCATAACCTTTCCTTGTATTGTAGGTCAGAGAAAACTCCCATTTAAAATCTCCCTCATTTGTCAAGACAATTTCTCTTTTGACATCATCCAGAAGGTACTTGCTCTTATTCTCATATCTCTACTATTTTTGCTGGAAACAGATTATGGGAGCAGCATCCATGGTCTTCCACATAATTACTCCCCTT
>VZTU01032834.1:7660-30162 GCA_013400835.1 Zapornia atra | reverse complement strand
CTTTTCCTCCAGTTTCATGGAGATGAGAGCACTGGGTCTCAACTCCAAAGATCCAAAACATCTGTTTCACTGCATCAAACAAGGTGCCCCAAACAGGAAGAAGTTGATTGTGATCTAGCTTTTGTTTTCAGTTAAAATATACAAAGATACACATTGTGAATTATTTGATTTGATTAGATTTCATTTGGAATAGCCAGAATACATGGTCTTCCTCACACTTTTGAAGGGATATGTCCCTCAAGGAAAGGGAATGTGATTTCTGCTGTAAGATCCTCCTATGAAGCCTAATTCATAACTGAACGTTAGGGTTCAGGATAGACTGAATTGCCTGAAAAGCATTTGATGTGGTTTATAAGAAATTTGGACATTATAAAACATTGTTTCTGTTTGTCAGACACTGTTTCAAGGTTCCATTTAAATATAGGAAAGTGGGAAGAAAGTCAAGAGGTAGGAGAAAAAGTTTAATCTCTAAGCCTAAAGCATTTCAAATGATATTAAGGTTTCAGTTCAGTAAGTGGAGCACAGCTTTTTCTTCACAAATTAAAATTGGCAAGTGTGTAATGAAGATTAATTGCGTATTCCACATCTTAAAAATATTCAGGTTTACTTACATCCTACAATCAAGATTAATTTTTTTTATATTGATTTGGGATGTTTACAAGCAATGCCTGTTTAGTAGGGGTGATTTTTAATGGATGCAAAGTGCCCATCAGTGGCTGCAATGAAATTCCCTCAGGCTCTTTGTTTTCCTTTTTTCTTTGAAACGGTGTCTTGGCTTGCTGCAGCTATCATTATTGGTAGTGCCATTGCTAGCAGAGGATGATTAAGAACTCCTTAAAAGAAAACTGCTCCAGTCCCATTGCTTATTGTAAGTTACATTGCCAAGCAGTTTAAGCCTGTAAAACTACTTTACTGCATATGAAGTTTGTCTGGTGGGGAGGGTTGCACATCCCAAAAGTTAGACCCTTTTTTAGCTAGGCTTCCCTGAAAACCACTTGTGTTTCTTGATCCCTAGATGAAAGGCCAAATCATGGCACAACTTAGAGCAGGATGTGAAGGCAGAAACTCGTTTCTGCTTCCAGTTTGGCCCATTTCTGGGACCCAAAGAACTGATAGTACAGGTAGTACATATATAAACAAATAAATTTCATGGTATCCAGTACTACACCCACTCGTATGCTGGGAAATTCTCAGCACTCCATCACCTTATCATTTTTTATCAGTGCAAGGAAAATTGAATCTATAACAAAGTCAGGCTTGAAATGTCTGACTAATTTTTGCTGGGCTGTAAAGACCCACAAAATTCATCTCAAAATTAATCTGCAAGTTTGAGCCAGACATTGAAGCTGAAGACTAAAGGAACATTCAGCATGGTGAATTGCTAAGGGTGTTCAAAGGGGAGCTGTTCCTCAGTTTATCCATTCTGAGGTCACTTACACTTTCTGTAGGGTTTTAAGCTAGTCTGTTGCTGGCTTTTAGCCAGACCTATTGCTGGCGCCAGAGAGACTCATCATTTTATCAGACTTGCCTCTGCTACATGAACATTTAATTGTTTGTGGGATATTCTTAGAACACAGAAATGATAGATCTTTCTGGCATTTAAATTAATTCATTCATTTGATTTATTTATTTTCCCTAATAGCACAAGAGATTTCAGCTGAATATTTATTTGGAAGGCCTTGGTATATAGAAAAATGTGAAGAAAAACAAATGGTTTTGTTCCATTCAGATTAGCTGGCTGTAGTGTACAAGAAGAATACACAGGCCATGCAGATACAGAAGAAGAGCCAGTATAAATGTTTGCTTTACAGCATTCAGTAAGAACTGCTAGAGGCATAACTTGTTCCTAGGGAAAACTGCTCAAGCTCTGTCTTCAGTGTTAGCCACACAGCTTTCAGTTTTTCAGTCTTCCTTTGAAGTATCTAGAGGCTTTGACTAAGAGCAGGGTACCACTCCAACCCATATAGACAGAGCAAGTGTACTGATGCATGTTCACTCTTAAGACAGGATAAGAGTATCACTTTGAGTTTTGGAGAGAAGAAAGGCTCAGCAGGCTGTATGCAGATGTCCCACATGCCTGACGTAGGGACTACAGAGAGCCACAGTCTTTACATTAAAGAGGGCAATGACTAACTCAAGCTTTCTGTTCTCCAGGGCATCACATTTGGATCCCTAAGCAGATGAGGAGAGAGAGATGAGAGAGCTAACACAGGGATGCAAAATAATTTAGGGCCCTGTAATTCCTGTAGTCCGGTCTAGCCCCCATGGAATTTCTCTCCATTGGCTACAAGGGCAGCACTGACTGACAGCCTTGGTGAGAAGATAGTTTCATACACTTCTTGTTATTCTGAAAGAAGATGTCCTTCTGGTAGTGCTGACAACTAAAGGATGGCCTGTGATCATTAAGGTGTCTGACTGTTGTAGAGGCAGTGTGACTACTGTCCACTATCATGCAGTTGAGCCAGTCACCTGATACAAAATTGTCCTGTGATCTCCTAAATCTGTCAGCACAATCACCACAGGATGATCACAGATCTAAATGACAGGTGCTGCACAGCCTGTGGACATATTCTGTGATATAGGAAACTATGCCACGTTGCTAGTGTAAATTATCAAGACAGAAAGGGAAAGAGGATGATGTATTTCTCTTCTTTGTTGTTTATCAGCACCTGACCCTATGGTGATACGTAGCGTAAAACTGAAGTGGACAATGGAGCGTATGAAGGCTCAACAATGCTACAGATTTCTTCAGCATATAAAATTCTTCTGCTTTAGTTCTTTGGGGTTTTTTTAAAGATTTCAGACACAGACTGCTATCATGAAAATGTCAGGTTTAGCTTTAAAGAACTATAACTCATGAGTGTAGATAGGAAAATATTTACCAATATGGTTTGCGCTTGGAAATATAGCATCATAGAGGTTTAATGATTTTTTTTTTATCAGAGAAAACAATTTAAATATTCTCATATAAATAAAGATGAAAGAGTTCATCTGGGCTTCAAATTAATGGTATTTCAACATTAGAATGAAATATGCCTATGTTTTTATACCCTTTTTTTTTTTTAAGGAATTATGTTCCACAACAGTTTTTAACAACTTAATGGTTTTGTCTGTTGAGGACAGAAATTCCATTTATGAATAGCTCTGGTTGTTAAGGAAAACTGGAAAAAATGATCACGGCAGGCTCAAAAACCAGAAGACCAATAAAAAGAAAAAAAAATCTAGTATTTCTTAATATTTGGATTTTATACCAATACCATGAATGTTGGTGGCCTGACACTGTGGTTTGGCAGTCCTGCCCCCATTCAAATCCTAAATATTTTTCAGCTCAGTTGTGTTCTCAGACATTTGTGCATATGAACTATTTGCATATGAACAAGGCATCTGTGCAGAGATGAGCCCATTTGTTCTTAGCCATAGTTATTCATTATTGATTATTTATTACTGAGTCACATATGAATAACAGCACATTGTGGAAACTGTATTGTTTCAGAAATGCTATATAAACAGGACTTAGCCAGTCCCCAAACCGAATCTCAAATATTTGTTGTGATAAAACCCCTAACTCTTCTATTGCTTTTTAACCACAAGCTCTTAACCAAGAGCGTCACAGCGACAAGGCATGATGGTTTCAGAAATGGGGAATTGAGGCACAGAGCAGTGAAGTGACTCTCCTGAGGGACTGCAACAGGTCAGTGACAGACTCCTGTATCCCGTCAGTTAGACACCTTGACCTTTCTTGGCTTCTAAGGATGCTCTGTTCTTCTGGTAGTGTTAAAGCACAGAAAACCTTTCATGGTCATTTTGTTTGGACAAATTGTTCTGTGTGTGCTTGTCCAAAACTATTGACTTATACTCCTAGACTCATATGGGAAAGATTCATTTCTAAGCTGTGATTTTTTACAACCAAAATGTTCTTTGTGTAGTAGCGTAGTAGAAACAGCCGTTAATACAGTGCATATGGTAAGGGGAAAAATTTAATTTACCTAAGATTTTCTTGCAATATTTACAAAATTCTTCTTATTCTGCCCTACATGCTGAAACTTATTATTGTTTCCCTATTTGGGCTCCTGTATATTCTGACTTGTATTTCTTCTGTACTGTCCTGATTGACACCAGAAGATTTGAGTTGTACCAAACTTTATGTAAAATTTGAGATTACCTCCCTATGGACCAATCACAATTAAAAGTGTTACTATCTATAACCTACAATTATATATGTGTGTGATCAGACTAAAAAGATTATGACCCATATGTGACTTCTAACATTTTATCCATATATACAGTTAACTTCTAAGCCATGACAGTCAAGACATGTCTTACCAAATAATGTGGAGGGAACTGTTATTGTAATAGGTTTTCATAAATATTTGTTTTAAAAGTTCTTATATAAATTTCTAGGCAAGTGTTGGAATAAAGCAGCGTATAATTAAGGCTAAATTTTAGTGACCTTGAACTACATAAGAACTGAAATTACCCCTTCAGATCAGACCCACTACCATCAATGCACTTTTGCTGAGATGACAGCTGAAAGAGATTTGAGACGGGTTCTGCATGCTGTCACTTAGACATTAAGGCAAATCTTTTCAGACTATTGGCAAAATGAGTTGGCCACAATCAGGTTGAGGTTTAAAATTTACATAATTCATTATATAGTTGTCTTATGGTTTGGATTTGGTTGAGAAGAGCAAGTAGGCACCATTGAAAAAAAATGATATCTTTCATTTCAGTCTGCCAGGGGACCCTTAAGATCAAAATCTGGCTTCCAAAGTGATATAATTCATATGTAATCTGGTGACGGTTTACAATTTTCACATCAGTGATAGTCAGTTAGTTTCCATCAGAGAGGTTAGAAACTGTCATTTTAATATTTTTCTGCCTGCTGGTGCATTACAGCATTCACACCTGCCAGAAAATGTCAGAATGTTTATTCCAAGAATAAAAATGTGGGCACATGTCCGCCTCCCAAAATAAACAGATATATTCTGTAGCGCCTCCAATACTCACAGGTTGGAGTTAGTCATTCTTCCTGTGAGAGGGTGGCCATCAATCAGTGTCAAAGGGAGCCTTGAGTTTGAAATCAAGAACAGGGGTACTTGGATTGATGGACAAGGAGCACAAGGAGCCTTTAGGGAGAGGATATGTCTTTTGATATGTGTAAATGGCAGCGCTGTAAACTCCCAAAAGCATTTGGGCTTGAGGGAAGAAAAATTGCAGTACGGAGAGTTTGCTGGTTTGCCAAGCAAATCATCTTTCAGTCACAACCTTCTCCTCCCACAAGACTGAAGGGTGAATATTTTCATAATAAAAAGAAATCATTAAATTTTTGTCCCTGCCAATGGAACATATTCAGCAATCATCTGCATTGATTTACTGGAAAAAAGGAAATCTTTGTTCTATTGTGAAGTGGTACCACAATTTTAAGATGGCAAATGCATAGAAACACCAAAAGTGATATTCAGAGTCTGTCAAACTTACTCTTTTCAAATAAGTTCTAATAAACCAGTCTTCTTTCAAAATCTTCTATTTAAGTGATCTGAAACTAAAACAGAACAAGACATGAAAGCTTCACAGGGAAGGGTAATATTACCTTGTATTTAAAGCCCTGGAACAGGAATTGGCTACACCTCTGGCTTAGTCACAGACTCCTTGGGTGACCCTGGATGAGTTAGTTATTCCCTCTTTGCCTTGGTACTTCCAGAGAAGAAATCATTTCTTTCGAACTTGTTGCTTTACAGGGCAAGTGGGGGGTGGGGAGTGGGTGGCAGGTATTGTGGTTTCGATTCATCTGACTTAGAGAATCAAACAGAGCTTCATTTGTGAGGAACAGTTTCAGGTTCCCTCCTGTGGACAAAGCGAGGGGATAAGAAGCTCCTTTGACAATTAAGGTAGTCCAGCTGAGGTTGAAAGGGCTCTCTGACAGCATCTCTTTTTACTCATTCACAGCATAAGAAACTTGGGGTGACCACACTCTTCATTTGGCATTTGGCTTAGCTGGATAGCAAAAAAAATATATATCTTTTTTCCCCTCATGCTAATATGACCTCCTGCAGAAGAGCTGTCAACTTCTTTCTTCTTTGTGTTTCATGGGTCAAGCTCCATAGCTGAAGTCATTTTCCCAAGAACAGATGCAGAAAAATACACCTCTCGTTAAGGACCTTGTCTAAATGCAAGAAAACAAGAGACCTTAATGGCCATTCAGCTCTCACAGATTCAGTGGTTTTATGTTGTTTTCTGAAATGTATTTTATGAGATGTCTGAAGCGATGTTTTCATCAGAGTTCTGCCAGTAACAACCTCTACATTATCTGAACTGCACCATAGATGATGAGTTGAAATCAAGCAGGAAACCTCTGGCTAACAAACAGTGCTCAGCATTCCTAAAAAAAAAAAATTTAAAAAAATGAGGGCTTAAATCTCATGGCCAAGGCAATGGTGATCTAAGGACAGATGAGAAGCTGTGGCACAGAACATAATATCAATTCTCACACTATTTATATATTTTATTATGTTTGACTATAGACAATATGTAAAACACCCACTAAATATTCTGTTTGCAAATGAGGACATGGAGATGTACACCTGTGAAATGTGTGGTGTTTTTAAAAAGAGAATCTATTCCAACAAGAGAAACAGAAGATACCAAGTACACTTGATCAGGGCACTCTCTGGAGAAGCAGGAGAATTGGGAGGGGGCTGCAAACCAGATGAATATGGACCATTACCCTCACACCCCAGCCGACATTCCATGATCATCCTGCTTTCTGTATTGTTTTCGTTGTCTTCTGCTTTTCTGCTCCATACCATGAACCTTGGTGAATCTTGACCCAAATCTGCATTTCTATCAATATCCTGCACCCTCCACACTCCTGGGTGCCCCCTGAATCTAAGAACAAATAAAAGTTGGATAACAAAATAGAATTGTCCATTTCCTTGCAATATGAACCACAGACAGAAAATGTATTGTCTGCCACTCCTCATTATGGTTATTTATTTAGTGTCTTCCATTTTATTAGATATAGCTTTATAGAGATATAATGATATCTGAGTGGGGAAACCAGAAATTGTTCCCTTGGAAAAAAACCTCAGCATTTTTTTGAGTTTTAGCAGCCTTAGCTGCAGGTGAGGACAAATACCTTCTTCACAAACCACTGGGCTTTGTAAGTCTGGCAAATGCTTGTTGGCCTTCAGAATCTCTGAATTTAGCATTTATTTCTTGGCAATGCAATGTAACCAAGGAAACACACATTCGCAGACAGAGTATCTTTAAGTAGCATAGGCTCCTAGGCATGAATAAAAAGAGTAGAGAATTGCTTGCTTGTAACCTATGAATTAATGTTACTGTGAATATATGTTCTTAGAAACAAACATCCTGGGGACAAAACCTAGAGGTGGTTGGCAAAGGCACCCATCAGTCCAAATCTGACAACTATCTGGTCATATATTTAAAGGCAGTCGTATTAGCTTCATCCTAAGGAAGTTCAATAACATCTTTGAATTTCTTTGCGAAACTCCACATGACAGGAATTTCAATTCACATAAGACTCTTGAAGCTACAGGCTAGTTAGAAGTCTTTGATTTTTGTCTTCCTCTTAGTTGCTCCTAGCAAAATAAAAAATCAATCTCCCATAGTACTTGGCACTTTGTAGTGCAAAAGATTAGCCATGAAATGTTCTGATATGGTGTCAAGAACGATGTGAAGTTTCTGGACAAAATGAGAGCAGATGACAAGCTGAGGTAAGTAGCAATGGCTCCTGAGTTTTGCTGATACAGACACTTGGCAGTCACGCACAGGTTTGAAGTTTATGTCCTCTTTTTTTTATTTTTTACTTCAGTCATCTAACAGGGAAACAGCTTGATCTTTTGAAATTAAATTAGACAAGCTGTTAATGAAGGCTAATTGCTTTGCATAATTTAAAATATGTATAGAGAGCGCCCTTGATCTGTGCAAGCTGTACTTGGGTTAGCATCAGGCTTGAAGACAAAAGGTATCTCGAAGCCATTTACCATCCTCCTAATCTCTAAGCAGCCTGAGAGCCAAGATGCCCCTGAGAAAGTTATAGTGACACAGAAATATGCATCATTGCCTTTTTATTCTGCCCTGTCATACAACTTAGTTGTACTTTCATGTTTTACTCACAAAGGAATGTGACTGTCCTCTCCACCCAGTGCAAGCCTCCCACTTCATTGACCGACCCCCTTTCCCTGCTACACTATAGAATATTTCATTATTTCATGAGAGCCAGAGGTCAGAATCTGCCTGCAAGTTTTACATTTGTGGGGGAGGGAGAGGAAGAGGAGAAGGGGGTAGAGACTGCAGGGAGAGGGGTGAGGATGGAGCTCACATTTATCCACAAGAGGGTATGTTAGGCACCTACTTAAAGGAGTGGGTCCCTGGCAGCACACCTAACTGGGGATTAGGATCTTTCCTTCTATGTCCTTGTGGTATATTCCCATGTTCTTCCCCATGCTTACCCTGTGGCCAAGCATCAAATCTCTTCAGGGAGCTCATCCAAAGTAGAAAACTAATTTTTTTTTTTTTTTCCTCTGGATTAACTTTCGGCTGAGCCAGCTCACCATCTACATACACCAGGGAGAAGAAGCAGGAATGTACAGCTGGAGGTGGAGGTGGGACTTGCCACACCACTGGCTTAGATCAGTTTAAAACGCTGCTGAACTGCACTCTTGAGGGCGATTCACAGCCTCGCTTCTCTATATAAAAGAAAAGGAGTCACTGGAGAACAGTAGACTCTGCATTAGGCGAGTCAGAACACCTAACGCGCTGCCTCAAATCAGCAGCGCGGCCCCCCATGTCGAAACATGCCGTTATGCACTAATGATGCTCTGGACACACTTGGGTGACTGGGGGGGTTGGATTTTTTTCCGCAATGTTTATTGGTTTAGCAAACGCGAAGAAAGGAGTGCCAAATCTGGCAGTTATTAGAGACTGCGTGCCGTAGCCTGCTTGTGAACATACAATGTTCAGAAATACTTTCTAAAGTCCCAAGTTTAACACAGCCTGATTTAACTCAGTTATCCTCTTCACAGGCGATTGCCTCACTAGAAACTCCTCTGCCTCTTCTTCCAGTCTGGTTTCTTGCTAGTAACTTCATTTCTAAGTTAAAATACATGGATACAACCCAGCTGGGGAGCACTCTCACTGCCAGACTTTAATTGTGTAACTTTATGTGCTCAGGTAAGGAAAGTCATCTCTCCCCGATGATGTACTTGCTGGAAAAAGGGAAGCTCTTTCAGAAGCACAAGAATTTTGCTTCCTTGCTGAATCACGGAGGGAAACCCAGCTGCTCTCTAGTGATCACATAGGGAGCCTAAAAAACCTAATTTCTAATTTAGAATTTTCAAGTTAAGTGCCCAAAATTAAGCACTTGGGCAAAAGCATCATCAAAATATTTTATCTGCAGAGTGAAAACACCCGATACATTAAGTGTGCATGCGGCCAGGCATTGTAAAGTGCTGCATTGTTGATTTGGAGATCACTCCATTTCTAATAAAGTATGGTTAGGTAGAAGACTGAAAACTGTCAGGATACCGTGATGGTCATGAACCAGGACGTCTATTCAATTTTGAGAGAAGTTAGTTTATGTTGAGGTAAGTGAGAAGAAAATTGGACAGTGCAAGTGAAGTAAGGCATTTGGAGAAACCTTCTGCTGAATTATATGGAAGTTTTGTAGATGAGCTCAGTTTCTGAAAATACGAGTTGCTGCACTACTTGGTAAAGGACCCGCTATATTTACAGCCAGAAAAAAGCTCTCACACATTTATTTCTGGAGAACACTGACATCTAGTGAGCGTCCTGGCCGATACCGAGAGTTCCCTGGGGTAGGTGTCAAGTCTGAGCCTACTACGTGGGCTTAGTTTGTCTTTCTGCTATCTGAACTTTACCGTTCCTTGAATTTCAGCTGCGTGTGCTGCTCATCTCTAGCAGTGTCTGATGAATGTAAATGGCAAAGTAGCTGTGAGCCAGAATGGCAAGGGAGAGGGGTGACTTTGCAGAGAGGACTTCCTGATAAATAAAAGGTAGGTTATGTGCCCTGGGACAGATTTGCTGCAGCAGAGGATGTACAGCAGTAGCAGAGTTGCCTAGGAGACAAGTATCAAACTATTAAACGGTCAGGCGCTGCATCAGCCAGGGAACCAGAAGTCTAAGTGGTTCATTAGCTCATCGCTTTCCTGGTTGATTTTTTGCTTCTGGGTTGCTGGGAAGTTCCCAGCAGAATTCACAGCTGCCTTCTCCTGATGGAGATCCCAGGGCATGTAGCCATACTCGCTTCCACTTGCAGTCAGGAGGACTTCCCCAGATACTAGTCTGGGTTTATCCATCAGATGAAGTTGGCGCTCTCCTGGGATTCATCCCAAGACTGTGAGAGTGTGTGGACACACCCGATTAAGAGTAAAGATCTTAGAGCTTAAAAATAAAATGCTTTGGGAACTAAAAATGCTATTCATTTTACACTGCATCTCTGTGAATAAGCGATGACTGGGATGATCCTCCAAAGACTCCTGGGTGGGGAAGGGGCTGTCAAAAAGAACTGGAAATGTAGCCGTGAAGGAACCATTCTCAAAGACTGCAGTGAATCACACAATGGACTTGGGTGTTACAAGTGGGTTTGAGGTACATTCACACTAAACTGGAAGTCTTCAGCACTTCACCAGCATCTGCAACTGGATGCTTCATTAGCACCTGGTCTTTAAAAAACTGGAGAGGTGATCTTTCAATTCTGTCACAACCAATCATTATACCCAACCCCACCTGTCCAGACTGTAATCATTACACACACTTACATATATATCACATTTACAAAATCAAATATCTTTTATTAGCATTCAGAGAGATACTGGGCCAGATTCAGCAGTGTCTTTTAAAGCAATTTAAGTCTAAGGAAACAGCTTTTCTACATGTATGCCAGTTTGAACAGGCACAATCGTTTTATACCTAGATTATCATATGGTATCAATTTCATCTGTCAGCATTTGAAGCCACTCAAAAATTATAATGACAAGGCCTAGACTGGTGAAAAGTTAAAGGTACTGAAATCTGGTTCCTAAAACCAGAGGATGAGAAATTTATTTTACATAAATGCCTTAACATATGCTACTCTCTGAAGTAAGTTTTTGATCATTTCCTCTGCCATGGCATTTACACTATTGGGGGTGGGGGGTGTTCTTTTTTTTTTCTTTTCCTCACTGCAAGGGCTGGAAGTGTGTACACATTTGAGGAAAACTTGTGCAAATACCTCAAATGTCAGAAACAGAATCTTAAGACTATCCCACTGTAGTACACCTCTTCTTGTTTCACCTCAGGGAAAAGAATAGCATGTGGCCACTGCAGGGGAGCTGCATCTTAATGGGTAGGCACGACAGGACCAAAGGAAACTTTTCTAGGCAAACTGAGTCGAGATGTTTCCCATCTTCTGTGTATTTGACTTGGCTGCCATAACATTTCTGTACAACCATGACAGAGTCAAACATGCCTCTAAAATCTTTTCTAACGATTACAAGGCAGATACATTGAATTTTATAAAAGGTAGTTGAGTCCAGAAAAGGATCTTCATTTCTTCTTAGAAGAGTATGGCACCAACACAGTCCCTGAAGTCATCTGATCCCTCACAGAACAAAGGCTTTTCTGCAAAGATCTCCTGAAGAGTTTGCTGTAATGAGGGAAAGAGCTGCAACATATCAGTGGGAACACAACACAGGAGCCAGACCGTGTGGCAGCCAGGTGATGGGGGCTGCCACAGCCAGATGATAAAAGGTGGTCGTAGAACAGAAGGAGCATAATCAATTTTCCCCTGAGAAGGCCTGAGATTAGGTGTTGAGAAAATTTACCTTATGGTAAAGTCTTTGAAAACCTGAGTGCTTTAAGAATAAATCTTCAGCAGTTAAGAAATTTTGTCTATGGGCAAACGCTTTCCTATTTCCTTCCTTGTTCCTAGGACATCTAGTTTATGGCCTCCTCAGAGATCTTATTTTAGGTGAAGCAATGGATGGAAATTGTTTAATGTTAGTGCTAAATGTCCAAGAGAGGGCTCTTTGACACTAATTTGGGAATCCAATGTAGTTTCTTGTCAGATTAAAAAGTCAGATGAGAGGTCTGACCTAGGATTGTATCCAAAAAAAGACAGAGCTAGAACAGTGAGACTGTATTTAGCCATTCTCAGCTGATTTTAAAGTATGTAAGATTTAGCAATAGAGTGTAAACAATGAGGTATTTGGCTTGGCTGTGTAAGTGTAAACATAATGTTTCAATTTAAACCTTCCATATCGGATATTTTTTCTTTTCAATTTGCATTTTATAAATAACTTGGAATTGTACAGGTTCCCAAAAGTCAACAACAAGTTGCAATTATTACACAGTCAACATCCTCTACAACCTGAGCTCCGTAGGCTATTTTCCCTCTCAGGGTACCAGCTTTGCACTTTGCCTGAGGCTCAAGCACTATTTTCTGGTAGCAAAGTGTAGAGAAAACCAAGAGTATTGATTTAAAGATGGTTATTAGTAAAATTTTCAGACTCTTGGCAGTCTTTTTCTCAATTTGAAAAGATATCTGTGATCAATCTTGTATCAGTGATGACTGGAGAACATAAATATAAGCATTTATGGGTTAAGTTTCAGGGGAACTACTTTCCACTACAAAATGCTCTGAATAAATAAAGGAATGCCTCATCCTTTGTCAGATAAAAATCATTTTCAAGTGTCAAAAAATAAAATACATTATCCATAAGCCACTAAATATACTTTTTAAAGATCTCAGGCAAAACTTTACAATTCGTTGATTTTTGACACTATTTAATTTGATGTTGCAAGTTCGAAGGTGTATGAAAAGCTTTGTGCTTTGTAGGAATCTCATTGTGTTTTGGAAGTGGCTTACATACTAATAAAGTGGAAAAGTAACTGTAAGTGATAAAGCAGCCAAGGAAGAATTAGACCACTCTTGCATGTCACTGGAAAGAGTGAGGCTGAAAGAACTTTATTTTCAAGAAAACAAACCTTATGGTGGAATTGAGTACAAGAAAGATTCTCACTTTAAAAGAAAAATAGATTATTCTCTTCATAAGTGAAAGAAAAAGTAGTGACATCTTAGTAGAAAAGGTGGACACAGCTTTGGTCTGAAGCCACATGATGTAAATGCATCAGGAGTGGGGTGAACAAAGATGAGTCTGTGGACACTAAGAAGCCCACACATCTGACTTAATGGATGAGCTCCTCCTTTTCTGAAGGTATGAAAAAAGGAGATTATAAAACAAGTAGCTAAAGAAAGCATTTGTTCCTATTCTCAAGCCTATCCTAATCTTCATAATATGTCCATTACTTATATAATGAAGAAATAGCCAGATAAATGAAAACAAATTGTGAAGCAAAAATGCTGCAATACAGCACTTGGGAACTCTGATTTTCTTTTCATGAATGTTTCTGCAATGCGATGACAAGTGATGCCGCGAAAAGCCGAAACCAAAACTCAATAGTCTTGGTGACTATTAAGCAGATTTTCTTTATTGCAGCACTGTGCAGCACAGGGGATCGCTCCTCCAAATGTGCACACTGTAAAGGGTCAGTTATACAGCTTTTATGCAAGACATACATGCATATTCACAAATATGCATCCACATAGGTTTTCCAATAAATGGTCAGGTTTTTTCCATTGTCACTCACCCACCTACCCCACACCAATAATCTCTTGGTGGGCTTCAAAGACATTTACTCCTTTTCATTACAGGTCCTTTTGGTGAGCTTTGGCTTTGTCTTGCTAAAAAAACCACGGAGCTGGTCCTGCAGACTTTAGGCAGACTTGGGGTAGCCTGCTGTTCTTCTTTTCCTCTTCCTCTTTATCATTCCCTTCTCAGAGATAAGTTGTTCCTCCTGAGGTATCCTAATGCATGCAACCTGCTAACATTGTAGTCGTTTAGGCAGAGCTTTGCACAGGCTTTACATAGTTAGTGGCTGACCAACTAATATTGACTATGTTTCTGCTCACAAGACTGCATTGTACTGTGAAAGACAAAGCAGTAAAATATTGCCAAGAAATTAGATTGTTATATCTATTTTGAGGTTCCTACCAGAATATTGATTTACTATTAAAATATTAAAAGGAATGTAAAACATTAAAAAGACTTATTTTTTTTATAAAATTACTGAGATAAGTTTAAATTATTGTTATTTTGACAACTCCCCAAGTGACTTATTTTTATAAAATTACTTTTCAGATTTTAGAAGATTTAAAATTTCTATTCATTGATCATCTACAACACTACAAGTTATGTTATCTGTGATACATTACATAAGCCTAATCAATTCTCAGCTGTAACTGCTCATCCACCTATAGGCTACCTTTGTTATATTAAGATAAGACCTGCTGCTATGTGCAAGAAGTAGATAGTCTGGACTCTGTATGGTTACACAGCACTCAGTCTTTTTTAAAGCTTTTCCACAAAAAAAAAAAAAAAGATAAATAAAAAGAATTAAAATTAAATAGACTTTCCATTTGCTCGTGCTTTGGTTTTAATTTTTCTTTTCCTTTTGTATCAATAAAAAATCCATGGTTAATCAGCACAATTATTTTCCTTGTCCTTAATCACTGTGTCCCCTAGGTGTTGGTGAGGGAGCCCATGTGGCTAGGAAAGCAGGACTGGAGTCTCTAAACTGGCATTAAGGGAAACAATTACTAAATGCTGGCCTCTTGTTTTTTATTTCTCCAGATTTTAAATTACAGAGGGAAGCTTTATTTGTTTCTTTCTTTGGATAAAGTTACTTGCTGTTCATCAAATTGGAACATGGTTTTTTCAACCCACAAAGAATCTGGCTTTCTTTAACAACCTACAGTGTTTACTGTCCAGAGATCCTCATGGTTTTACTGCCACCTCCTCCTGCTTCCCTGACCACTTTTTGTCATATCTCTTGTGTTTTCACCCATCCCAATATGGAACTTCAGTTTTTCCTTTTTCAATCAGACTGCACCAGGGTACTAATGCCTGTGCTGTCTCATGTTGCTAATGTTTTCCTTTCCACTCATAGCTGTTGCAACACATCCCTTTGAGCTTCTCCTTTACGCTGCCAGGAGCAGGCAGAGAAGGAAGTTCCCTGTATTCCGTCCTGCCACCTTGTGACTCCCTGCTGCTAAGAACAGCAGTTACAAGGAAAGGAATCCCTCCCAGCTTTGCAATGAAGCACACACACTTTTGCTCTCGTGCAATGGCCCACAAGCATTCCAGACAGCAACTAGAACTGGATTATAGTCAGGGCAGATTAAATTTTGGGATAATTTTGGTTCCAGCCAAAAACAAACAGCAGTAACCACCTCCTGAAGTGCACTCACTAGAAAAAGTTAGTACTTACCATTTGGGACAAGTTTTTACAATAGCAGTAAGTACATCCTGATATTGAAGTGGCTCTTAATGTTGATCAAAAGCTTGGCTATACTGTAGATCCTTTTTTAATGGGTACCCTTTGTGTTAATGGGTACAGTCACATTTGTTGCAATATAGTTAAGCAAGCTCTCCAAAAGAGACATGGAAAAATTCAGATTAAATCTTTTAAAAGTGAAAGGCTTTAGAAGCAACAAAAAAAGAAAAGCAACTTCTAGTAGAGGATGCCAGGAAATCTTAATTAGAGACTGCTAGGGACCAACAGGATGCAACAGAGACTTAAAAATTGCCAACACTCTGAAATTTTTATTTAGGTGCTCTCTGACTCTTCCCTAAAGAATAAATTGTGTTTTATTTATGAATCACAGTAACACTTTCAACTGTCAACAAAACTAGGTATAGTTGGGTGTCTGGGCTTGCTGTGAAAGCAGTCCTCATAATTTATAACACCACTTCCAAATCTGTAGCCTAGAACTTGGATAATGTTCTGCTATAAAGAATTTAGTTTTAAAAAGTGCACACTAGACTATTTATCTTCTTGATTATTCCTTTATTAACCTCTTTTAAAGTATATTTCGCTTCAAATATTATTTAAACATTGTAATATATGTATACTTATATATACATTATTTAAGTGGGATAAGAATGTATTATAGGTTGTTGCTTTCCAGTTTACACTTATACAAGCACAAAACAAAACACCCAAGAAGTAATATTTTTAATAACAAATATCCGTGTTCTTTAAAGACCTAGAAGTGTGCTGCAAGCTCCTCAGCCTCAGAGTGCATAGATCCATACTGTTCAACTCACACCAACCTGTTGCTGTGAGATGGGTTTTCCTTCCAGAACTATGTAAAGCAACATGCCTAGTGTCTGCTTGATGTTTATTCTTTCCCCCATCTTCTGCCACAGAGGAAAAATGTTTGAGAGGTATTATGAAGTGCATTATTCTGTGAGCTTATGTTGGTTAAGGGAATGTTGAAGAAATATGCCTCAGACTTGGAATGAAAGTAAAGGAGCTTTTACCGTGGTTCTTAACGCTTGCAGAATTGTAACTGGTCACTGACAAAAGATGTGTTTAGGATGCCCATGAACTTCAGTAGCATTGTCTGTGTGCATAACTACCAGTGTGAGCAGAAAGGTGAAGATCTGACATCTTGTAAGACAGCCACCATACTTTAGAAAATAGCTAGAGGTAGAATCATGAATCACAGAATGAATGAATCATCAATGAACACAGAGTTTATTCAGAACTATAACTGGACCCAAACTGAGATTTCTTGGGGTGATCTGGTACCTTCTATTTTAGCAAACCCATGCATAACTGACATCAAGAGCTAACAGAGCCCCACCAATTATCTAAACTTCCCAGCTAGGGCAATTCCATTTACATTATGCAATATATCTAATTTTTTTTTAAAATAATAAAAATCAAATTATACCCTAAAGCAAAATAATTGATGAAAAAATTCTTTTACCCATTGAATCTCTGAACAGTGTCAGGCTTAATGTTAATTATACAAGATGTTTACCTGTTATTTACTGATAAAAAGTGCTATAATTCCCATCCCCTAATGTTCCCTGAATGTCAGCTTGATATTGCCAGATGACAGGTCCCTGTCCATGCTTTTGTCATCCAGCCTAAGGTGCTGCACCTCAACTCCTAGTGGCAAGTATATTGTAGAAACTTTGTTTGAAAAGCCAACGGGCAGTCAAATCAAGCTTTATGCTTATATAAAAGAAAATAATGAATGTTAAACCAACCTGAGAGAGATGAACAGCAGTTTGTTCTGGTTTACTTGGGCTAGGAGAAGAAGCTCAACTTTGCAGAAACTTGTATTTTCAATTAATAAGATTTTGACTGATTTATCCTTTATTTCCTATTTCGAGGAACATCAAAGTAAACTGTTTGAGGCTAATACTTCAAATAGACAAATGCCCAAATTCCCTCGTCTTATCTGAACCTGGACTTACTCTAACGTCAGCATCTACAGATTAGATCGGTTGCCTGAAGTCTGACTCACTTGAGGCAAAAGCTCATTATTATTATTGCCTCTCAGCAAATTTAGTTCTGTGTTGAGAAGTTTGAATCTAGAGTATAAATTGTATTGTGCAAGTTACTTTAAATCTCAAGCAGAGCCGCTTCATTTCTAGATGATCAGTGTAGTTATTAGCAACCATAGGTAACTTGCCTTTCATATTTAAATGCCTATCAGTATACACACACATATTTGTGGACTTTTACCAGTATTTTAGGAGAAAGACAGATCATATTAAATTACTTGAACATAAAATAACTAACTATAGAAATTAGTACAAGAGATACATTCCTAACCTTGACTAAAGGTCTTTGGAGTATAATAAAACTTCTTTTTTACATCTTTTTCTGCCTCTATTGTAATTTCAAGTACCTGAGTTCATGAATCTTGATGGTCTGTCTGGTAGACCGTTTGACGAAAGTATCTTTACTGCCCTCTAGTACGAACAGCATGAAAGAGAGAATAAATCAGAGAAAAGAGTGAAATGATACCTGGGCTGTATGAAATCAGAGCTGCCACTTGCTGTTCCAGGTATTTTTTATGAATGGACCTGGACAGAGAGTCAAAAATGTTTGCTAACATAAAGTTGTTGATTATGTCTGTGTGGAGGATTGTTTATCAACAACACAAAACCACGGGTCTCTCCAATTAGAAATCCAGAAAAAAGGTCCAAGGTGTAAGAAAATGAGCAAACATCCATATCTGTATGTCAGCTAATTATCTTAAATTCCCATTACTGTCAGTGGAGAAAAGTCAGAATTTTGAGGCATGATTCATTCCAAGGTTGACACCTAAAAGAGGTCAGATGAAATATGTGCAAAGACTTCACATTTCTCTCTCGTGATGACAAAGGGAGCTCAGCATGAGTAGCTCAGAGGAAGATAGCTACCTTGCAGATGTCTCAGGTGAGGTAAAGTGAAACCTACACCTATATTTGGAATATTTTGACCTGTGTCTTTATGTCCCACTTTCAGACAAAACAATGGAACAGCTAATGCAGCACAGCAGAAAGGAAAGCTGACATTTCTGGCACACTCACAGAATTAAACTTCAAATGGAAAGCATGCTAAAAGACCTTGCCATGGGCAAGAGGAAAAATAGCCATCCTTATTATTTCAAATCTGCTTAAAAGTATTTTATCACTAAATACAAAATGCTGAGACAAGCTATCATCACCCTGGTAGGAACAAGCAGCTCCACATCACATTCATTCCTCTTCTGCTTCACAAAGAAAATACAAAGAAAGCCATAACCAGCATCTGAACTGCCAGTTCCATTTCCCCTTCCTTTCTGAAGCGCTCTAAACTCATGAAGATACTGTAGAATGTCATAGCTTTTGGGCACGGCACTGGAAAGCAGGTGACCTGGAGCTGTGTATTTCACATCACAAGAAAACAATGTAACTTTGCTGGCACTCTAAATGCATGAATGGAGCTGCCTGCCAGAAGGGAAGTAATCAACACAGCTAAATGCATTTGATAGTACTGACGCCTTGCCCTCAGTACTAGTTTGGGTTACTCCAGCCCCTTACAGGTTTTGTTCGGAACTTTAACCGCTCACACTGGGGATTAACAGTTGTTTGCCTTGTATCTTTAACAGGCAGCTTTTGGTCAGGTAGCTCTTACAACTTTTGGTTCTTTCCAAAGGGCCTTATGAAACGGGAGTGAAATGCTTCTACTTAAGCTATAGTTAACTTCATAGGAAAACAGAGAGAGAAAAAATTATATAAAAATAGTGTGGTCTTGCCAAAATCTGCATAACGGTCTTGAAGTTTCAGTTCTACACACATAGTCACAAATACCCTTGGATCCTCTCTCTCTCTCTTTCTCTCTTATGCTGTCAAAGTTTTTGTTGTCTCTCAGCTGAGTCAGTGTCAGTTTTCCATGTCCACATTAGAGATTCTGCCAAAAACAGACACTGGAAAGTCTCAGACAACTTTAGAAAGCTGTAATCCAATAATGACAATTCTCATTAAGGAATATGATGTGTTTGCATTGGTACAATAATGATTTTGCCCAAAGACAATCTCCCAGGACACAAGCTACTCCCTGATACTTTTCCTGTAGCCATTACCTCTGTGTTAAAAGAACCCCCTTTCCCATCCTAGCAATATTATTTACTGTGAGACCTAATTGTACGTCATGAGCTTTCCTCCACTGAGATTGCTGTACATATACACATGCACACACCAAAAAAGGTACTTACTTTTCTGATTTGCATTAATCTCTCCAATGAATCCTTTGATCTATGCATATAACCTCCCTTTCACCCCTCCTCCTCCTCCAACCTGCTTTCATTTATTACTACACAGTGCTTCAGTTTTCTGCTGAAGCTTGGCAAGGGACAACAGATAGGATCATCTATATTATTAATCTTAAACAAAAAGTGTGATTCTCTCTTTGTCAGATATGTTCTCTGCTTGCTAATCTATGTATCACTGCCCTCTTAAACTGAAGATTGGTTTTGAATTTGTCTTTCATTATTTTAGGTTTCTCGTGAAGCAATTAATCAATGAAAGTCTAGTGCAAAATGATTCCCAGACAAGGAAGGTGATCTACCCAGCATGAGAAGGAAGGAAAACAATAATAACTCAAACACTGGGAACAGTCTTTCTTAATTGTAACCAATATCGAGTGTGACTTCTCAGCAGCACACACAATCTGCCACATCAGAAGAGAAAAAGATGCTATGGACAAAACATTGAAAAGAATTAACAGTATGCCATACCATTTACCTCACTTTTAAATATTGGTAATATTTAGCATTCAGTTGAACATTTAATTCAGCTCTAGACTTTAAACACTCCCTCAGAGTAAGCCACATACTAGCGACCTTCACTCTGTTAATATCATGTTCTGAATTTGGAAATAAAAAAATTTAAAAATCAGTGAAGCTAGAGAATTCAAGCTGATGCAACATGTGTTAGCTCACTTTCTGTGTAACAGCTTCCCACTCCACAGTAATGCTTCCATTTTGCATTGATGAGACTGCCTTTTAAAAAGGATGCATTGATATAAAATTCAACAAATTATCTAGTCTTAAGCTTCCCGTTGTATTCAGGTTAAATATGAGTTGGAAGCCTAAATGTTTTCTTGGATGTGGGCTCAAAACTGTATTTCGAGACATTTCCCCAGTGAAAAACAATTTTCCTAACAGAGTAGTGGTGAGTCATCTGCTCTTCGTGCCTTAGGGCTCTACAAGTGAGGTGAGTACATATTGCTGCAGCACTCAATAATATGAAACCACAGCTGCCTCATCTGTAACCACATCGGGACAAATCAATACCATTAGCTTCAGTGGAGTTATCCTGTTGACATATTTGACCCTAAATCCTTACCTAGAACACACAAGGGTGATGACTTGTGGACAATAACAAAACATCAGAGGGTTGGAAGTAAATTTTTCTTGTGTCTTTCCTTACGAGTTGGCTAAATTGTAATTTGCACTGCTCAACTTACTGAGAGACATATAGCCCCTGACATATTTTTCCATATGTGTACCTCTGAGGCCTGGGCGCCAGGGAAATGTAGTTGTGGGCTCACAAGTGGGGTGCACTGCATGGAGAGACATCTTTCTTTCTCTTCCTTTTGCTTTCATTTCTCCTAGTCAGACCTAGCAGGATTAAGCTGGAAGAGGATGTGATGCAATTTGTATATACCCGCAGCAAATTATCATCTCAGTAGAGGAAGCAGCAGAAATCTTGCGACTTAGCAGGGCGTCTGAGGCACAATACCTACAAAAGATATTATAGAGATGACAGGGCTCAAATACCACTCCTTTTTCAAAAATCCCCTTGATCATTTTAATTCTCCGTTTCAGACAGAGCTCAAGATCGAGTGCTGTCTTCCGACCCAAGCCTTTTTTCACTTACGTTGCTGTCAAGCGAACGACCTAACTGTCTGTATGTATGTGAACAGCCGTGTGGGGGCTGGCAAAGGAAGCTCATTTGCATACATACAGTCATACGCGCAGTCACATCTAGATATCAGGCCCTGTGCAGCCCTTCCTGCCTTTATATTAAGAAAATTTTTGCACAAAGGTTTATTTAAAGCCAGTTAGGAGCAAGCATAGCTCTGTTAATCCCCTCTGTTATTTTCTACTTAGAGCGCATGGTTTCAGCCTCAGACCTGGCCGTCCACGTACACCCCTTGCCATATTCAGCAGTGCTCTGTAGACGGATCATTCGCTGAGTGACACATCTGCCGCTTCCTACCCCACCTCCCCCTCCAGGGATTCTTCTGATCAATTATAACTCAACTTTAGAAAACGATCTTGTTACAGGGCTGTTTCACATTTGGCCTCTTTACGTGGGTCTCTGATATGCAGATAACCAATTTCCCTAAGTGCCTCCTGAGTAGGTGTTGCATCAGCCTGGTCTGAGCCACTGCCTGGAGTTCAGCGGATCCCAAGCAAATGTAACTTCATGTCTGTGGTGGCCGTGATTCCCTTCACGCAGTTTTTGCTAACTGCGTGTTTTACATGGTGTGTTTCACAACGGACTGAAGGGGAGGACTGCCTCTGCTGCAAGCAAAAACCTGCACGTCCTCAAAGTCCTCCCAGACATGCCAAATCTTCCGAGACGAGCCCCATCAGCGCTGCGATACCGGGGAGACGCAAACCCGACCGCTTTCCCGCAGCGGCGAGCCCCGACTGCCGCTTCAGCTGGGAGCTGAGGGGGAAAGTATCCTCTGCCCGTACACGCACGGCGCCTCCTGCCCATACGTGCGGCTGGAGCTGGAACCCTCTCCCGCCTCTCACCCGCAGCCCTTCCACTGCCCGGTCCCAGCCCGGTCACCGCCGCTTCTCGCCGCCCGGAGTCTTCCCTCGCCTCACCCCGCTCCGAGAAGGCAGGTGAGGGCAGCCTCCCCACGCCGCGGCGCTACGCATGCGCAGCCCGCTCCCAGGCATGCTCACTGACGGGGGCGGGGAGGGGGGAGCGGGACGCGGTGGCGCGGCGCTTCCCGGCTCGCCTCGGCTCAGCTCGCCTCGGCTGCCCTCAGCGCGGCTCGCACCATGCGGCGGGCGGCCGCCTGCCTCCGGGCGTTGTGCCTCCTGCTCCACCTCCGCTCCGCAGGTGAGCGCG
>VZTU01032833.1:0-36330 GCA_013400835.1 Zapornia atra | reverse complement strand
AAAAAGTTCAGTGAGTAAACTTAAAGAAACTGTTAAAGCCCCAAATGTCTCGAATGTATCGTACCAAAGATGGCTTGTTCTTTTTCAAAAGCTGTGTGTAGATTTAGGGCTGGAAGTAAAGTTTGCGGTCTCTGCCACTCTCTTCAGGAGTTACACTGTGTATTATGTATGTACCTTGTGAACATATGATGCACAGAGGCTTCCTTTTGTTCATCTTCGAATAATCAGATTCTAGGTAGAGGAAGGAATAAGCATGGAATGATCTTCAAGTAGAGTGCTTGCCATATTTTGACACTATGCTTTTTTTTCAATACTTGCCTCATAGGTTGGTTTAGTGTTTTAGTACCCAAGCTGATACTTCTGGAATTTGAGTAAGATTATTTAAAAAAAAGAAGCAGATTGACAGGTCTGTATTTGCACCTGCCAATAATTTTCAGTAATCAGACAATTGTAAAAGTGTTGAACTATTTGATAAAATACTTCAAATTAAATTCCACCTTTAAAATGGATTGCCCAGTCCCCAAGTTAGCATCAGTGTTAAATGACTAGTGATAAATGGAAATCATTATCATTATTAATACTTCAGTTATAGTAAGTCATCTTTCTTGCCTTACAGCTTTTCTTAGAAAGTTGTTTTAATTCTATGGCTATTGAATCTCTTAATGTTACTGAAGAACAGTGTGGAAATTCTAGTTCTGTTGTTCGGAGCTAGTTTACATAAACTGCTTGGCAAGAGACACCGAGTTAGAAAAAGCTAGCGTAACAGCTAAAATGGATCAGGCCTGTTCCAAAAGCTCCCTGTCACTTACCTTGTTGTGGGAGAAATTGTTAGTACAGGCCCTGTTGGCACTTGTCTACACAGGGAACGTAGAAACAATGTGGATGTGGACTCCTGCTCAGAATGTGTGAATCTGTCTACTTTAAAGATACATGATGCAGGAATCTGTCGTACATAGCTCATCCTTAGCCTAGCTGTAAAGTTTCCAATCTTAAAATTTCAAATATTAGTTTCTCAGTTTATTTTTTTTCTGTGTTTTAGATTTGTTAATAAAATAGGAACTGAGAATTGTCATCCATGAGTCACAGTGTATATATTTATATATATATTTACTGTATATAATACAGCTTGCCTTATTTTTCCTCTCAAGTAAAAATGAAAAGTGAATGATTGGAGTAAATGTGAACTATGTATGTATTTTTGTCAGCATGTAGTACAGTCAGTGTTAGAAACTGAGTTAGGATACAACATCGCACTATGAATCCTTGTGTTACTGCAGTTGCCAGTAGGAACACCAGTAGGAAATGCTTTCAATCCATTACTGAGTGATACAAGGAACGTTGGGTTCTTTGCTTGAAAAACAGAAAACAAGCAAACTTGTGATAAGCGACCTTAATTATTAGTGTTCATCAAGCTCTGGAATGTTTCTGCCTTAAGATCTTTGTACTTTTTCTGAGGGATTTTTTTTTTAAGTTTATGTGTAGAATCACACAGAATCATAGAATTGTCGGGATTGGAAGGGACTTCTAGAGATCAGATAGTCCAACCCCCCTGCCAAGCAGGTTTACGTAGAGCATGTCACACAGGAACACATCCAGGAGGGTTTTGAAAGTCATTTCTTTTCAGACTTGCTCTAATTTTGAAAGAATTTTGCAAATAATGTCTTGAAGTCATTATATGTGTACATTAGATGCATATTAAAGATATCTGGAGAGTGCAAAATACTGTAAAGATATTAGGCTGTTTTCCAGCTAGCTGTTTCTTTACCATTACTTTATCATCTTATATGTAAATTCATTAAGTCTCACTGAGCAGGAACTTTTACTCTTTTTCCCTTGGAATCTGTACTAGAATCCTAGAAAGCTTAATTGGAGTAACTCGAGTCCCAAGTTTTCTTCGTGCTCTTATCCTGACAAGTTAGAGGGCAACTCCAAGTATGGTAATAGTATTCCTATAATATATATGTCTTTGTAAGTGTAAGTCAGTGTAGATTTAGTGCATTTCCAACTTACTGCTTACTGGATAAAATCTACGTATAGACTGGATCTCTTCTATTTTTAGTTCCACTTAATTTATTATTGAGAACCCTAAAGCTAAATACATACAGTCTTGCAAGAACTGCATGCAGAAGAAAGGTTAACTACTTGTTCCTCAGCATGATTATCCTTAAGTACATAACCTAAAAATGGAGACTTAAGCATGGTCATCTTTATTTCTGCTGAGTGCTTTTTTATTTGCTGTCTTTAACTTAACACGTGTTTTTCCCCTTTGGAGTTAAGTAAATGTCAAAAAGTTGAATGGTAACTCCAGTTTTATTCTGGTGTCTGTGTCAGCTTTTCCAGATTAGAACTTTGCTGTATTTTCTTTTTTATTTTCTTCTTTTTACTTAAATCATTACAAATAACACCTACAGGAAAAGAACCCATAATTGTCACTGTCTTTCTGCTATGCAGAGAGTTAATGAAGCCAGACATAACAAAGCCCTTCAGATTCTGCCTGGATATAGTTCTCCTCCTTTCAACTAAGTGTAGTTCTTTCTGTATTATGGCATGCATATGTTTCTGAAGACATTTGAGTTAAGATATTAAGGGTTTCTTAAATTCATCATTAACAGTTGTATTTTTCTACTAAATTTCTTTCATCTATTTACTGTGTTAACTGCCTTCAAAAAAGAATAAAGATTATCTGATGTGATCTCTTCTTCCTTTATGAACATTTTTTGTTGTTGCCCTTTATTTTCTTTATCTTACACCTACCATGGGGGAAAAAGTGTGCAAAATGTTGCAGAGATCTTTTTTGAAGATTGTGACCTCAGGCTGAGGTGGTGTTTTTAGGAAGCACGTTTTATAATGCATTTCAAAATTCTTCAATCTTAGTAGATTTAAGAAGTAACTGAATATTTTTTCCTAAGAAATGACAAATGCATTGTCATTGTAGTTTATCAACTCTGTAATCTGTGTAAAACGTTACTTTATCTTGAAGTTGTGTTTGGAATTGACCTTTTAGGAGGAGAGTTTGTTTGGCTTCCCCCCCTGCAGTGTGATAACTGCTTGAATGTTGCTTCTTGTAAATAGAGGTGTTCTTTTAATTCAGCATTTTTAGTCCTTAAAGTTGCATTAAAATACACAAGGTGAGTATTACTGCAGTGGAACTATTACATAGGTTTTCAAGTTAGACTTCTGAAATACTGTTTTTCTTTCAGGGTTACCAGGGAATGGTTGATGGAGGTGATAATATTGTAGAAGTTTCATGGGAAAGTGTTTCAAGTATTCTGCAAGTGGTAAGTGTTAGGGAGTGTGGGTGGGACCCCAACTGTCTCTTTTAACAGGGAACCAAAATTCTAGATCCGGTCAGCCGCTGTAATTATGGAGTCAAATTGTGATGACTGAGTGACCAGCACAGACCACTTTTAGCAGAGCCTGATTTCTACTATATGGATGTTTAACACTTTCTAAAGGTCTTTGTGTGATCTTGTATCTGGTGCACAGAAACTACCTTGAAAACTGTTGTCCTAGATTTTCAACATTACAGGCCACCTGAAACCTATGTTTAATAAAAAAGACATTATAGGGCAAAAATAGGAAACTACCATACTTTGTAAGGGAAGTGTTCTCTTATGGAAAACCCTGTTGACTTTCTGTGGAGGTGGATTCAGAATTACAGTAGTGGGTGCAATTACAGTACAATCAGAGCTCAGATAATACCAGTGACTTTATATTACAATTCTGCAAGGTGGCCATTTGGATCTTCTTAACGCTTTTCCTCAGTGCAGTAAGTTACCTCTTCCAGAGCAGATGCTATGTTTGGCGAAGAGGCCTTACTGCTTGCCAAGCTTTCTGAAAACAACCTTCAGGTGAAGTGTGGTTTTCTTTGGAGCTTTTTGTAAAGCTAATACAATAAATATAAAGCAGTCAGTAAAGAAAACTAGTATTTTTTAAACAAACAAATGTCCTGACTTACTGTGAGATACTTTGTCCACGTGTGTTTGGGTTTTTTGGTTGGTGTGGTTTTTTTTTTTTTTAATCCTGTGACTATCTTGTAGTATCTATATTTAAGAGAAAATAGAGATGTCATGGCCAAGCCACATGGGACTATGGGATTGTAAGTAGGAGCAGGATGTAGACATCTCATCCATGTATATAGCATGCATACTATAAACATTAACACCTTTCTGAGCCTTACTGCTGGGAATTCAGCAGACCAGCAGTGAAGCTGAGGATTAAAGGATGTGTTTAGTTGTTTTGATAAAAGTTTTTTCAGCTCAACCTGTATTTCTCTTTCATAGGAAGAAATTGTAGCGCTTTGTTTCAAATACATAGTCTCTTTCCACTTACATCTACGTTTACATATGAAAATACCTAGTTTCGATATGTTTTTTAGTCCTGATTGTTAGTTTCAGGATATCTTCATGTGTATACTTCTTTTCTGTGGAGAAACCTGAACTGCTTCTATTCCACCTTTTTTTTTTTTCTTCAACTAACAGCTGTTGTGTATTATATTGTAGAAGGTATAACAGAGCCTAGAACTGGCATGAGAGCCAAAATACCTACTGATAGGGGAAATCATATCAGTACATCCTCTACAGATTTGAACTTTAACTTACAGTAAATCGGTCACAACAATCTAAATTTAAGTGAAGGATAAGTTTGTGCAAGCATGTGGTAATCACCTACCAGTTTGTTTGCAGGAAAAAAGAAAAGGTTTTGCAATCTTATTTTACTTTTTAACATGACAATAAATAAGGAAAAATATTGGCTTGAGTGAACTACATAAATACAGAAGATTTGTAATAATTTGTTTTCAGCATGTTGCTGCAGTTTTCCATGACAGGGCACTTCAGATTTTTTTTGCAAATAATTTACTATTGTCATCACATGTAAGTAATAATTAGATAATGAATTGGAATGCTACTGAAATTAATACCAAATATTTTAATATTTTCTTCAAGAGTAACTCTTTATCAGTAATTTTTTAGCATTTTTCCTTGGTGCATGTGTCTGCTCTTTGGAACATAATTTCCCACAGGTCTAATAATTACTTGGTTTTTATTACATTTTTCTCACTGCAAAATTAGAGATGGAGACTTTAAAAAGAACCCAAACCCCCCAAAAACTGTTCATCATTAAACCATCTTAAAAAAATATGGTAAAATAGTGGATTGTAAATTTAAACATATCCTTCCTTTTTTAGGGAGGTACAGTTATTGGCAGCGCACGCTGCAAATCCTTTCGTACCCGAGAGGGCCGCCTGCAGGCAGCCTACAACTTGGTTCAGAGAGGAATCACTAATCTTTGTGTGATTGGTGGAGATGGCAGCTTAACTGGTGCCAATTTGTTCCGTGAAGAGTGGAGTGGACTTCTAGAAGAACTGGCACAGAAAGGTGAGTTTGCGTATAGACCCTTCAGACTTCTAGTCCAGTCTCCAGGGTAGTTACATAACCTTACTATACATACACAGACTTTATCCAGAGGGTACTTCTTAAGTTAAAAAATCACAGGGATGCATTCTAGGAACTCAGACAGTTTTTCATAAAGTTACAGTTTTTTGATTTCTGTACATCCTCCCTTATATACCATTAATATTCAAAATGCCCAAATAAGTTACTGGGCAACTTGTCTGTGTGGTTTTCCAGCCCTCCTCCCAGTTATGAATGATGTTCAAGGCCTGAACTTCAAAAGCCCTTTGTCCTCAAATCCAAACTGAGATGGTAATTTCTTTCTTACAAGAAGCTACACGCTTGGTTGTCATTAAATTGTGAAGCTTTCCTGCCTGTATGTCACTTTCTGTTAAAGATCAGAGCTTTAAGTGGCTGTTAATAGAAGTGTTCATCCAGCCCAGTAGTTGTCTTTGATAACATCCAAGAGAATGTATAGGGAAAAGTAAAAGAGCAGAACAAGCCTAAATACTCACGCTGTGTGGATGCTTTATGTTATTCATAATACATAAATAATCTGATAGGTTCCATCTATGTCTGTCTTCAGGGTTTCCTGAACCAGGTGCAGTTAGCAGTCCTTAATGGATACTCTTATGTATACATTCACCTTGAAAGCATACAGATTTTTACTGAAAACAGTGTAGCAAGGGGTTATACAGCTTCACTGAATGATGAAGATCGTGAGAATCCTCTATTTTGATCCTGCTGGCTTCTAGTTTCATTTAATGGCCTGTAATTTTTTTGCATTAGAACAAACAGTGAATGATCAATCCTGCTTCTCTCTGCATGCCACTTGAAATTTTACAGCTGTCTTATTTTCCCTTCATCATCTTTTTTTCTAGATGGAAGAGTCCTAGTTTGCTTAGTTGTTCCTTATATGTAAGTTCTATACTTTTGATCATCTTTGTTGCCCTTCTCTGAACTTTTTCCAGTTCTACCATGTCCTTTTTGAGGTGGGAAGGACCACAACTGCACCCAGTATTCAAGATGAGGGCAAACCATGGATCTACACAGTAGTATAATGAACTTTGATTTGTTCTCTGTTCTTTTCCTAATATTTTCTAATATTTTGATTTTTTTGATTGCTTTTGAGAACTGAGGCTGATTTAATAATGAAAACAGCATTATGCTGAAAATAGCACTATTTTGTTCGTGATATTAGGGTACATTTTTCATGTGCATTAGTTTACATTTATTTACAGTGAATTCCATCTGATATGTTACTGCCCACTGTCTTGCAAGTCATCTTCATTTCTTAGATACTCCACACCTTTGAAACCCAACCTTGCTGCTCATTCCCTTTTCTAGGTTACTGCTGAGTGTGTTGAACAGTACAGATCCCTGTAGAACTCAATTGGTTACCTTCCTCAGGAACTTGCATTGACTACTGCCCTCTGTTTTGTTTTTACCCTCTGTTTCACATTATTTATTCTATGCAAAAGCCTTCTTTCTTACGCTGTGGGTGCTTAGTTTCCTCAAAATCTTTTGAGGACAGACCTTGAAAATGGCTTTTTGGAAATCGAAGTAAAATATGTCAACCGGATATCCTTTATTCATGCGATAATTAAGTCACCTTTGGAAGTCTAGAAAAGGTTTGTAATGCACAGTATGCATTTCACAGAAAACATTTTGGTTCTTCTTCAGAATGCTGTATTTGTCTTCATGGACATTAGTTATATTTTCATAATGTTTTCTACTGTTTTCTCTAATATAGACATTAATCGCACTGATACATAGATGGCGTTGTATTTACAAATATTGCATCCACAGATACTAAGGTAGCTTTAAGCACTTAAGTGCCAAGGTTTTCATCCTTGGGATTCTCTAGAACTCTTGAATGATTCAGCATTTTCACCTTTATCTTGGGAAGCACAGAGTAAAACTGAGAATGGGAGCTTTTCCATTCTGTCTGCTTATTAATCATGAAATCAGAGCCTTTCAGTGTTGCAGAAGAGAAGCCTTCAAAAGTTTAAGGCTGTTTTTTGATTGTTCACATATGCCCAGAATCACATCCAGTTTGCATCCTTTTACTTTGTAATTGTACAAATTAAAATCTGAATGCTATTATAGAAGTCCAAACCGTCAATTTTAAGGTTGGGTACAAAATGTGATAATCTGTTAATACTGAAATGGACTGAAAAGCTCTTGTTTCCTACTTTAAGGAGTTCTGTGCAGGATTCTTTCGTTTGGTTGTTTGATTGGTTTTGTTTGTAGTTTTGACTAACCTTATTACCTAAAATACCTAAATATAATTTAAATTTTGATATGTTTAGTTTACAAGAGTAAAGCACCCAAGCAATATGTCTAAAATATTTTTTAGAAAACCCAACAAGTTACAACTTTTCTCTGGATATTCTTTACAGGAAAGATTGATGAAGAGGCTGTTAAGAAATATGCTTACCTTAACATTGTGGGAATGGTTGGATCTATAGACAATGACTTCTGTGGCACTGATATGACCATAGGTACTGACTCAGCCTTGCACAGGATCATTGAGGTTGTGGATGCCATCATGACCACTGCTCAAAGGTAAATTCTGCATATTACAGAAAGGTCTTTGAGGTCCCTTCCAACCAAAACCATTCCATAATTACGTGATCCTATAATACAGTTGATAATGCTTCAAATCTTAAATTTCATATTGCCATACAATAGTGGAGGATTTAAGTTAATGTTAAATAGAAATTAGGTTAACTGCTATTTATAGTATTTCTAGAGCGGGGAGAAAACTTTTTTACTGTATCTTTCAAGATTCTCAGTTTTCTTTTTTTCATTTGGGGTAGATTTTTGAGTTACAGTATTATAGTTAATTTGTTTTCTTATTTTTACAGTCATCAGAGGACCTTTGTTCTGGAGGTTATGGGGAGACACTGTGGGTATGTATTATCTTCAGCAGTATATAGTTGTGAAAGATGAAGAAATCTGAACCATAAATGTCTAATAATTTTTTTACGTTTATTAGGTATCTAGCTCTTGTTAGTGCCTTAGCCTGTGGTGCAGATTGGGTATTTATTCCTGAATACCCACCAGAAGAAGGATGGGAAGATTCAATGTGTGTTAAGCTTTCAGAGGTAATGTATTACCATGTTTGGGATGTTCATTTGAAAACAAGCAATTTAAAGATGTGATCAGGACTTCCAGCAATTTTTTGCTTCTGGTGCTACAGATAGCACTATTTGACCGTAAACAGTTATTTGCCTGCATTCTGCAGTTATTTTGACCTAGTCTAGGGATTACATAAACCTATTCCTATATAAGCAGTGTTTACACTTTTCCTTATTATTTTAAGACATTTAACTTCATCAGTGAAAAGGCCTGTGTGAAGGTGTAATGTGTGTGAGAACTCTGATTCCCCAGATCATAGCAGCTTAGTATGTAGCAACTGATACTGTAAATTCCTTTCAGGTTTTTTATTATATGAATGTCCTTTTATTTTTATTACAGAACCGTGCACGAAAGAAAAGGCTGAATATTATTATTGTAGCTGAAGGAGCTATTGATTGCCACAACAAACCTATAACTTCAGAGAAGGTTAAGGATGTAAGTGTCAATGTCCATATGTACTTGTTACTAGAAACAATGTTTCTGTAAAGTAAATATTTATGTAAAGTAGCTCATTTCACTGCTTGTTGGTTGTATTTTATATTTTTGCTTTATCATCTGAGTCCATGGTCCTCTTGAGGGGGAATTATTTCAATGGCTGTTAGTTAGAACCTTTCGCCTTATAAAATAAGACAACATTCCAAAACATCATGAGTAGAGAGTCTGACATAAGCTCAAATCAGTAATTATAATCCTGTTTTCCTTTATGCTTCTTGTAAAATTCTAGTAATGGTCTGTGTCACAGTAAAATAATACTATCTACTCTGGACAACCTGAACGGTTGCTTTGTCAAAAATTTGACTGGTGTCTAAGGCTAAGAAAACACTTGAGCAGAAAATTATTCTGCTTTTCCTGGAAAGGGTCCTTTAAGAAAAGAAGTTAAAAAATAGTCATTGGTAGGGAGGAACTGTTGACACTTTGACTTTACCTGGGGTTTATCTGTGACTATGAAGTTTTGTTTTCCATAGCTGTCAGCTTGAGAGTAATCTTTGACTCTTACTTCAGAGCTACATTTTTACAAATGAAAATTTAACACCAAGTGGTGGTGTTAAGTGTACTTACAGCAGATAGCTATTATGCATGTATGGAAGAAACATTGCGTGCTTGCTTGCTACAGATTTCAGCCAGTAGAAACATTCAAAAAATATAAATACCAGGGATAAAAGATTTTCTATATAACTTCTAATACTTTTTTTTTTCTGTGTGGTAGCCATTATTTTTTCCTAATCTGAAGATGTGTTAATAAATGATGCCTTTCTGTGACTTCAGATTTGATAGGTAACATATAGGTAATGGAAAGAAGGTCTGACTTGAGTGAAGTAGTTTCATTATTGTAAGTTTCACTGCAAGCTTTAAAAGCCTTGTCATTTAACGTTAAAAGTCTTCTTCACTAAAGTTTTGCTCAGAATCCTTTGGGATGTGCAATCTTGCACGTAGATGAAACATGGAGTGAATAAAACACTGTCACTGAGCTTTTTTTCAGATACTCTCATTATAATGTTTAGACCTGTTTTTGTAAGGCAGAGGACTGTGTGTGATGAAGCCGTTATAACTGCAGTTAAAGCATTGCAATCTAAGCCACTGTTTTGCCATTAATAACTGAAGTGTTCCCATAGATCAGGAACCTGGAGTGTAGTTCTAGGTTAGAAATAAACTAAAGACCGGTTTGATTTGTGTAGTGTTTTCATTACTGTTGACATACTAATGTTTAGTATATGTAGAATTTTATTATACCAATATCATGTAAAGCAGAGTAATGCTAACACAGGCATATATTTAATAATGATGATAATAGAAACCACTGTATTTTGAAATTCTTTGCAGCTTGTGGTTCAGCGGCTTGGTTTTGACACCCGAGTAACTATCTTGGGTCATGTGCAAAGAGGTGGAACACCATCAGCTTTTGACAGAATTTTGGTGAGTGAAACTAAAATAAATACTCAGGGCACTAATGGTACATCCACATTTTGATTATGTATTTGGGGGTGGGTCAGTCAGTGCCTGATTAACTTGGCAAACCAATGATCTCACATTAACAGTCTGAATAGCTTAAATTCAAAGTAGTGAAAGACTTGTTTAATGGAATTTCTATTAGGATTAAAAAGCAAAGCTGTGAGAACAATTGTCCATACTGAAGAGTATTGAACAGCCTGCCACATTTTCATGTAAGGAGTAATAGGTTTCATCTTGATTTACAGAGAAATTGTGGCCACTTCTGTGGTTGGAAGCCTTG
The DNA here is from genome assembly GCA_013400835.1 of Zapornia atra. NCBI lineage: Eukaryota > Metazoa > Chordata > Aves > Gruiformes > Rallidae > Zapornia > Zapornia atra. The sequence continues at coordinate 25,563 of VZTU01032833.1, read as the reverse complement.
TGCATTTAAGTGCTTGCTTGAATGTTCATTTATCTCTTTTCAGGCAAGTCGTATGGGTGTGGAAGCTGTGCTTGCCCTTTTAGAAGCTACTCCAGCTACCCCTGCCTGTGTCGTGTCGCTGTCTGGTAACCAGGCTGTTCGTCTGCCTTTGATGGAGTGTGTGCAAATGGTAAGTTTTGGACAATACTGCAGTCTGTAGTTACTCATTAACTGCAGTAGATCACTGTGTACAATAATTGTCTGTTGTCATTAAAACAGTGATGGGAAAGAGTGTGGCAATTTTCCATATTTGAGAATAATGAACTTCATGTGTGTTCTCTATGTGTTATTACTTACTTGGGAACTACCAACACACAAGAAATATTTTAAAATTTGATTTAAAATTAATCTCGGAGCTTCTTTCTTTATTGCTACAATAGATTCGTCAGGTGCTTGCATCTCTTTACACATACAAAGCAGTGAGGTTTCTGCACTAAAACCATTCAGCTCCAACTGAAAAAAGAAAATGCGAAGTAGATTGATTTTTTTTCCCCCCAGGAAAGCTTTAGGTATCTGCTTCTACGTTCTTCTTCTGTTCACTGTAATTCATGCTATGATAACAGGTAGCTCATAAATTAATGAAATGTCAATATTTCTTTTTTCACTTTGGAAAACTATTCCAGAATGATCTGTTTACTGGAATGTACTAAATAATCAACTTGCTGTGTCTTTTAAACATATCAAGTAATCAACTTGTTTTTTCAAGACTCAAGAAGTCCAGAAAGCCATGGATGAGGGAAGTTTTCTTGAGGCTGTGAGGCTTCGTGGAAGGTATGGCCAAAAACTTTTATCAATTTATTGGCTCTAGAAAAGCTCAATTGCTTTGCTGTTCTGCTGACACTTGACATTTAAATTTAAATAATGTAATATCTATGTGGTTTTATGTATTTGAAAATAATAGAGGAGACAGAAGATCTGCTAAAATAGAATAATTGAAAATCTTCTCTGCATAAAAGCATGCAAAGCAAACTCCAGTTCAGTCCTGTGTCAGGCCCATAACTGATACTAGCATAAATAGACACAAAGAAAAGACCTCTGTGTCATATGAGCTGACTAGTAGCAACCCTATTTTTGTTGTGTTTTAAGGAGAATCCTGTGAGGTTGTTTGTAAGTAGCTGGTATTTTTCTAGTGGTAATGTTGAACATTTTCTGTCTCAAGTCATTTGATAATAAAATGTTTTATCACCAATCTATAAAACTCATTGCTAACTATAGTTATTTTATACTTTCTAATTGTTATCTTACAGGATTGAGTATTTTACAGTGTTACTGCATTTCCAGTTTTTATTATGTTTTGCATAGTACCTTTGGTCCAAATATTACCTAACTGGTTTTAGAAGTTCCTGAAAAATTCAATTAAAATAACTATCAGATGAAAAATTTGCTATTTATCTTATTTATTTAGGAGCTTTGAAAACAACCTTAACACCTATAAATTACTGTCACACAAAAAACCAGATGCTGAGCTTCCGAAGGTAAGGAGTTCCTTGAGTCATAGCGCATGTCTGCTCTTCTTCTCTCACCCTCATCCTGTCTTAATATTCTCTTCAAACCATAGGATATTTTATAAAATTATTCAATATTATAATGGCAGAGAGAAGCTTGCAGCACACAACTTTATTCTAATAATAAAGTTTTAAAAAGTGATATACCATTCTAACTAGAAGATACCGGGCTAGACAGTTCCTTCTGTCTTGAGCATGTCTTGCTGACACAATTGCTATAGTTTCTGGTCCTAATAGTGTTACTGTTACGCCTTGTGTTAAGTGCTTACTAAATATTATTTTTCTCTTGCAGACTAATTTTAATGTGGCAGTTTTAAATGTTGGTGCCCCTGCAGCTGGAATGAATGCTGCAGTGAGGGCTGCAGTGAGAGTTGGCATAACTGAAGGCCACAAAATGTTTGCTGTCATTGATGGATTTGAAGGTTTTGCTAGAGGGAAGGTCAGTATTACATAGCAGTATGTACTCCATCCCACACCACCACCTTAGCTTATGTTCTTAGGAGGTATGTCCTGTCATAGCAGTTGTGGGAACTGATATTATAAGTTCTTTTATTCATAAAGGTATATAAAACCAGAATTGTAGCTGGGTTTCTCAACTATTCAAGTCTATAGATTAATTTATCTATCATGTTCCATAGCTATAAAATCAGTTCAGGTGAATCCTACCTTCAAATTTTGGTCAACATTTAGCATATTTTTTTACACCCAGGTGAGTTAGATTCTTCTGTTCATTCTATTTTAAATGTTAAGCATCAGTTGGTCTATTGAGGAGAAACTGAGTACAAGACTTGGGATTTCTACATCCAGCTGGAGCCATAGGTCCCAAAACTAACTTGGAAGACCTAGTTTATGGATTTTTGTGTTTCACATTCAGTAGAACAGGATGTGAAAAATATAATGATGTGAAAGAGAATCACAGAAACACTCAATCATAGGGGTTGGAAGGGACCTCAAGAGATCATTGGGTCCAACCCCCATGAAACAAGGAGGTAGGGTTCATCATGATCTGGGGGAAGAAGCAAGCACAATGGAAAGGGATTGGTAAGAATTCAAAAGAAATTAGGTTAACCTCTCACTGCAGTTTTCTTTGCTAAGTTAATTTTTGGTGCTGTCTGTGCCCAATCATTTGTTCCAACAGATGTATATTAATCAGTAACTGCTGTTTGCTGCATGTCAAGAGAAGTAATTGGATAATTATTTATCAGAGTCTTGTTTTTTACTGTTATTCAAAGATAAAGGAAATCAGCTGGGGAGATGTTGGAGGCTGGACTGGTCAAGGAGGATCAATTCTTGGTACAAAACGGTAATGTCAATATTTTGCCAATTGGTATGATGAATTCTGATATTTTATTTAACCAGTGCACAGCTGAATGTTCTTTTCCTTCCACATAACACTTTAAGTCTGAATTTTATGTATTTATTTTAAATTTGGTATCTTTATAGTGCTGTACCAGCTCTGAAGAGGGAATGAATATGGGAGTTGAGACCTCCACTTGAAAATTTCCTGGGATCCACTTCAGTGGATTGCAAACCTGTAGTTTCTTTACTGTTGACATGATTCTTTACTGGTCGTCAGGAAGAATTATTTTCATGGATAAATATATAAAACAAAACACTGCATTGCCCACTCAATTTACTCTTTCAGTTTAGGAATTAGTTTTTATTGCTGCAGTCTGTAAATTGTTATTTTATTTTTCTTTTGCTTTAATAATTTTCAGTACTCTTCCTGCAAAATATTTGGAGAAGATTGCTGACCAGATGCGCACTAACAACATTAACGCCCTTATGGTTATTGGTGGATTTGAGGTACACTGAAGCATCTAATTATGTCTGAGTAGAATTCCTAACAAAAGGAATAGATTATTTTAATTTTTACCCAATCTTCATGTAAAGTGCATTTGGTTTTAACTATATTTGATATACAACACAAATAGTGTTTAGGAACAGAATTATTGTTAATAACTGCTTCGGTGGGAAGTTCAAGACAACGACTAGTAACTGCAAAAGGGGACGTGCTAAATAGATAAATAAGGTGAAACAGCATGTTAATATTTTTATATTTTAAAATAATTACTTCAGTAGTGCAAGATCCAGTCTGTACTGTGTCAATACTTAGAACATACTTCCAGTTCTTGGCCGTGCACTGTGGTCCTTTATTTAAGCCACTCGTTTTCACATAGTGCGCTTCAAAATCTGTCATTGAACTAGAAAAGCATTTCCTTTTTTTTCCCCACAATTCATGTTCATTTAACTAAAATATTAAATTCATGAAATCTTAATTCAGAGAAGTATTTTGCTGGCTCTTCCCAGAGAAGACTATGCTTATTACTTTTTGAGAAGGAATGAATCATGTGTTTTCCAATCCGTTAGGCATGGCACTAGTTCATGAATATTAAGATTTTAAATGGGGAGCAATGGTACCTGAAGATTGGGGAACTAGTTGGCAGGTGTTGTACAAAGCCCTTTGTTATGTTTAAATTATATATTCCTTGAACATGGGTTCTATTTATTGGGTTTTTTTTTTTCAAACATATACCTGGTTTAAATGCTTTCTTTTTGGTTTTTTGTTAGATTTTAGTTGTTTCTTAATGCTTTGACTTGCTGGTGTGCTGTGGTAGAAATGGCTTCCCCTGTGGCCCCTTCCATTTTATCATTCCAACTGTGCCCTTATTTTATTAATCCGAATTTTTCACCCAATGCCCGTGCCCAACAGGCATACCTCGGACTCCTGGAATTGTCAGCTGCCCGAGAGAAATATGACGAATTCTGTGTCCCAATGGTTATGGTTCCTGCAACTGTATCCAACAATGTACCGGGTTCAGATTTCAGCATTGGTGCAGATACTGCTCTGAACACTATAACTGATGTAAGTCTATTCTGGTGTGTGCGCTTACTAACAAAGCAGTTCTGGTTAAAACTGACTAAATTGGCTAGAACTGGGTATTTTTATAGACCAGAACTTTGGAAATGTAATCTGGAAAATGATACAGTTACTTGACTGGGCCACATTCATGAGACCTTTGCAAAAAACCGGAATGCTTAGGATCACAGATACGTCCATTGGATTTCCTGTGAAATGACAGTGACCTTAAATTTGTAAACTAGAAAATAAGATGGCTTATAGCTATTGCATACCAAAAGAAAGAATCCTAAAGCTAAGGCCTGACAATCATTTGATGCACTGTGGAGGAAAAAGGATGCCTACTATATCTAGAGTATCAGTATATATAGGTGTAACAAACACTGAGTGAATGTTGTTCTACTCAGAAAGAGATCCTTTTTTTGTAACACGTTTATTCCTCTAATAGAGAATGTTAAGATCCATATTTCTCTAATAATAGGAATTACATGTATTCTATTAATAACAGATTTAACAAAAAGAGTTGACACATTATGAAGTTGAGTTTTTTTTAAATAAAATTAAGCAATATAAAATGACAGTAATATTACACCTCCTTTAATTTTTTTTTTTTTTTCCTCCAGAATAATCTGTGGAAACATACATATTACTAGTACAGTTGCAGAGTGTCCATAGTTTGTTTAAAACACACAAAAGACCTAATAAAGGATTTGTCTCCAAAATTGAATTTACATTTTCACTTAAAAGTAGAAACACAATTCCCTCATAACTTCGGGAATTGCAGTGAATTATATTATACTACAAGTTGCACTTTCTATTTAGAAATTTTTGTCTCCAGCCTTGTTAGAGCCTGGAATGTGGACTTCTTAACTGATTGTGCACATTGAGCCACATTTTTAAAAGTGAAGAATAACAAGCATAGTGCTCATGTAAATCAGGAAACAATTTCAAGTTGCTTTTAAAAGTTAAATATCGGTTCTGCTGTCACTTAGATGTATTTGAAGATTTTAATCATTATATGAGTTTCAGAACTGAGAAGAACTCCACAACAGCAAAAGCTATAACATCAAAAGCACTAAAATATTTTTTTTACCTCTTTTGGGGTTCTTTTGTATTTGGTTGTTTCAGGTTGTAGGGTTTTTGTTTTGTTTTGGTTTTTTATTTCTATGTTAACATAAAAATATTCAGCAAGATACACCCTTCAGGAGGGAAATTTCAGGTTCCTTAACTATTGCCTTGAACAAGAGTGTAAGCTAACTAAAATTTATATTGAACATACTTTTTATAAACAACTTAGGTTTATAAATGATGTGTTCAAAGCCAGATTGACTTTGACAGGCCTTGAACAGCCTGGACTAGTGAGATGTGTCCCTGTCCATGGCAGAGAGGTTGGAACTTTATGATCTCTAAGGTCCCTTCCAGCCCTACCATTCTATGATTCTATGTTGTTTCCAGTTCTGGTAAATAAAAATAGCTCTCCAAAATGTTTGATCACAAATTGAGGTGAGTAAAATGGTAGTGCATAACACCTACTTTTCTTCTTTTCTTTTCTTCGTAAGCTTTATTTACCTAACTGGCTTCTTTTTGTAGGTTATTTCATATAGAGGGGATATATCATGGTCAGTTGTCTCTCCTTTTTGCTGTATTTTCTTTTATATTTAGGTTTCTAGACATTATCTGTGTTCATTAGATAGTAAAATGTCAGTGTATGTGTGTTTTCAATGCAGTAGTTGAGAACTTCTCAAAATGATATTTTTTTAGTAACAGCTTCCATCTTGGTTTTGCATTTTGTTTTGCCTAGATTTTTCTCTGAAATAAATAGGAAATGTAACAACTTTACAAGACTTAGATTCAGTCCAGTAGAAAATTAAATTTTACTCTTTTCTTGGGAAGGAACAGACTTTTGTGTTGGGGGAAAGAGTTCTGTTTGGTATCTTTTCAGTTTTCTGCTCTGACTGAACATGATTCACTAAAACTGCTAATGAAACTTTATCCTTTCATTCCTGTGTTCAGTTCAGGTTCGATCTTTTGAGGTCACTTCCAACCCAAAGCACTCTATGATTCTATGATAGTGATGGTGCCCCCTGTTAGACATGACCAGTAGGCTCAATACTAGTCATTCAATTGACAGCGGTAAACAAAAGCAGCAGATGGACACAAATGTCCATGATACCCAGTTTGTAGCATTTTTATTTCTACTGCTACTATTAGGTCAATAAATGCATCACCGTTTCCAGTGTTCTCAGACTAGTACCTCTTATGAACACCAAAATGTCATCGCACCTAAGTTTTTCTGTGATACCACTCTTATTTCTATGTTCCTGACAACTTTTAGTAAGGTAAGTACGTTTCTGCTGGGTCTTGTTAGTGTTTGACATTACTAAACACTTGTCAATATTAAGCTGACTGAAACTAGTCAAGGCATGTAAATGGTACCTTGAGACATTTGCAGATAAAATGAGTTAAGGTGCTGCATTTAAAAAGAAAAATAATGAAAAACAAACCAACAGATACATAACTTCTGAATGAGAGATTAGGCAACAGTGTGCTTTTACTCAGGTCATAGATTGTGGGTGGTACATTTCTCAATAATTAGAATTTAACTTCTATGACAGATTCTTTGACCCTCTTGAATGTTGGGTTTTTTTAAATACAAATTGCAATTTTGCATTTAAATTCAACTGATTTAATTTAAATGCAAGAATTTGGTTTGTCTTTTGAATAGTGTTTTAAATTTATGATATCGTTTATTTTTCACTTAAGTTTTCAGAATACTGGTGAGAACAATTGTCAATTAAAACTCCAGTATAAAATACATGGGAAAGCTGGATGCTTCTGTACCTGAGAAAGATATGTTTAAGACTTGTGTACCTAGATATACAAAATAAATTGTTAAAGATTGCAGGATAATAACATGAACTTCTGTGAAAAGCAGCATCAGTAACATAACTACTATAGTTAAAATGCATGTATTCTCAATTTCATGTTGCTAATCCAGTGAAATTAATAGAATAATATTTCAGGCAGGAAACCTTTGGAATATGACAATAAAGAAGCGTTAGGTGTTTTTCTACGTAACCATGAAGGATATAAATTTCTTTTAAAATGAAAATTGGATGACAGAATTGATCAAAAAGATGTAGTAGCAATAGATTTTGCAGGTGGAACTAAAAAACAGAAACCTACTCTGTAATTAAGCAGAATGAATAAAAAGTTAGACTCTTTCAGCTACAGAATATGGAAAGGATGAAAATTTAATTTGGAAGCAAAGCCTACTGATGGGCCTGAGGAAACTGATGGAAAGATGGTAGAAGATGGAAAGGTATGGAAGAATATTAATTTAATTTAGGAGGTAATAGAAGTCAGTGGGGAAATGAAACTGAAGAGGTATCAGCTTAAGTTCAGAATAATAGAACTTCAAAAAAGAAGAGCCTAAAACTCATTAGTGTGTTTCTTTGACAAACTTTCATCAAAGGTAAGGGGGTACAGGTTGCTTACTTGGTTTTGTGAGAAAAAGAATATCAAACAGCCATGGAGAGGCAAAGCAAGGTACCCTTAAATCACCTTAATGCAGTCTCCATGCATTTCCCTTGAAGAACAGAGTCCTGTACCCTCCCAGTACTAGTGGATGTGGCTCCACATGTAACTGAACTAGGAAACTGAAAATGAGCCTGGCCAACCCAGCTAAACCATTACATTTTCATCCTCTTCAGTCCTAGCAACAACTGGATGTGGAGCTAGGACACAAAATCCATTACTTTCAATGACTATTTGCATTTAGACCAACATGAAGTCAAACCACAGTAGCTGCTTGACTGTGTATTTTTATAAAGCATCCCTGGTTATGGCAATACCCTTTTTAATAACTCAAATACAATAAAAGGGTGTGAAGTGATTAAACCACTGACATAGTACAGCATCCCTCCATGATCTTACTGTAGTACTTATTTAAGAAAATAAAAAATAAACCCATCAATCACTTGTTTACCCTTTATAATTATTGTGACTCTTTACTGAAAGCATTTTCATATTTTGCCACAGTGATGTGAAGATGTTGCATATAATCATCTAATGCTCATGCTTGGTGGAGGTACAGCCTTTGGATATGTTTGCTGAAATCTCTTGCATCAAATAAAATGGCAATATTTAATGCAAGTAAAGCATATCTTAACTGCATCTTAACATATCATAAATGCAGACTAACCAGTTGTGTTAGTTATTGTTCCAAGTCTCCCTTCAACTTGGTTTCCCAAAAGTCTCAATATAAAAATTTTTAGAGAAACTCATGTTTTGCAGATCTTCAGGAAGCCAGGTGGTTTTCAAAATCACTGTGACTCAAGTGATGTCTGTATTTTTCAGTAGAAATAAAAATTCTAAGCAGCCTGACTGAGCTGAGTTGGGCTACTGAAATGTTCTCTGTGAAGTCTTGTCAACTCAAAAAAAAAAGTCCATTGTTTGCTCCTCTGGCTGCTCAGAGCTACAGTTCTGTAACAACTGGGTTGCTTACACTCTGTTTCAGGCTCAAACTGGAAATGCATCCTAGTACTGGCATTGAAATGCCTAGTGTACTGGATGGCATTCTGGTCAGGCATTGGGGAACAGGCTGCCCAGAGAGGTGGTAGAGGCACCATCCCTGGAGGTGTTTAAAAAAAATCGTGTAGACATGACTCTCCAGAGCATGGTGGTATTGGACAAATGGTTGGACTTGATGATCTTAGAGCTGTTTTCCAACCTTAATAGTTCTATGATTCTGTGATACCAAACTTAATGGAAAGTTCCACTTACGAAATGCATGAGCAGAGATAAATGTCAGAATGTCAGCTTGCAGTTACCTACCTAATGCCATGTGTCCTGTCCTGTCACCGACAGGATCTGCTCTATCCAGGGCATAAACCTGGAGAGCAGAACTCTGGGGTGAATGTTTTTCCCATCACTTTCCCCTAAGTCATTCTTCTAGTCAGTCGCTATAAAGGTATTTGTGGCACAGCCTGATAGCTATCTAATTTTGATCTGCAATTGTTTGCTTCTCTAAACTGATGTGAGAAATGTTAAAAATGAGACTTTTGTGAATATCAGTCCTTTTGGGGAGAAAGAGATTAAGAAAAACGGTGAGCTATGTAATCAGGCTTTCTTGTGGAGAGTCGTTACATAGGTAGCTTGAAAAATTGCCATACATCATGAAACATGATTAGACTAGAAAGAATTGGAATAACGTCACTAAAAATATGTTTATTGACTTAAACCAGCTGCAAAATCTTAACCTTCAAGTATTGTTTTCACACCAATTAAGAACACCTAATTCTTTCACCTTTTGTAGTGTTTGGAACCTTCCCAAGGACCTACAGCTGCTTTTCAAAGAATCCTTGAACTGTAATTGCAAACTTTGTTAACTCATCCATGTGCACGTGTTCCTGGGTTTTACTGGGCCTACGTCCTGTCTGTGTGCACAGAGGCAGACGTGGGATGTTGATAGGATCTTGGAAGGCATAGGCAAAACCTTTTTTTCTTTATTCTTGGTGGAAATAGGACGTGTGTCTTGACTTTATAGGATAACATTATTTTTTAAAAAGCAGCTTTCTTTAAGCTTTTCCTTCAGGTTGTAGGTGGTTTACTAGTTAACTTTCTAAACTCCTTAACATGTATCAAACTTTATTCTTTAAGTGGTTTCTTGTGGAGCAATTTCCAGTCTACCTTTACACTGTCTTCTGCCCAGCTGCTTCAGACCTCTGTGCTGTGCACACTTCACGTTCACTCTGTATTAACTCGCACTAATCTTCCGCATTTCTTCAAAGAGCATTGTGCCAATGCAACCCCAGTGCACTGTTGTGGTATGTACAGGATATTGCACCCCAAATAATCTCACCAATTGTGTTTACTTGGGCCAGTGGACAGCCAAATTTACCATCACAGGCAAGGAGTCATTAGCAGAGCAATCCAAAGCCAAGCAATGTGTCACTCATACTTGTACCACCGCTTCAGGCCTATGAAAGTTGTCTGCAGCTACACGAGGCACGTTCCCGCTTTGAGGAGTTTTGCGTACCTATCTGTGTGTTGCCAGCTACTATTAGCAACAATGTGCCAGGCACAGACTTTAGCATTGGTGCTGACACTGCCTTGAATGCTATTGTGGAGGTAAGACTACTTTTAAAAGTTAAAGATGATAAGATGTGTAAGATGAGGATACCTAAAAACCTTGAAATGTCTCATTTTCTAAAATAATCCAGTTACTGTGGTTTTTTGTGTTTTACAATTGACTGTTTTGTTATCCAAGACTGCTGCATTAATGCTTAGGACATTTACTGAGAAAATATTTTGCTTTGATTTTACTCTGGTTTTAATCTTAAGTAGCTCTTCAGCATTACTTAGGTGAAAGAAGAAAGCACGTTTTACAAATAAATGGCACATTGCTTGCACGGGCCAATGACTAAGCTTGGTGCAGTTGAGTATTTAAAGTACTCCGTTAACACTAAACACATGAATAATCCCATAGACCGCATTAGGCTTAACATCTATTAAGTGCATATAAATACATCCATAGTGTAAGTAGCTAAGTCTGTCACTGATGCTAACGAAACAGTTTGAAGCCAGAATTTGCTGTGAATGATTTACCCATTTCAGTCAGAACAACCAGTTTTATAGTTTTAGTCTGTCATAGCTTTTTGCCCTGGGTACAACTGCTGAAGTTCTTCACTTCCCTATTGAGTCTGCTGGAGCTGCAGCAAAGGGTCTAATGCAAACAAATGAGTACACCTCTGAACAGTTCTGGGTTTTATCAAACGCCTCATTATCAGTCCATATACTTAATTATGAAGTAATTGGCCAAGAAAGTAAGAATGGAGCTTCAGGGGCTTGAGAAATGCAGGTTTGGTTTCCTGTCTGATACAGTGCTCTTTATTTGAATGGAGTGAAAAAGCTCCAGTAGACAATTGAAAGGGCTGTGTGAGAATATATTACAAAGACTTGGTCTTTGGGAGATGCAATGCAGCATCCCAGCATGAAGATGGCCTAAGGTGTAGCGTGGGTAAATCATGGCAATACATTTGTGGGCAGGACATGGGTACTTTTACCACTGTGTTGTTAACTGCTACATCTATAAATGGCAGGCTGTGTCTGCTAATTACGACTGTTGCCACTTCTAACTGTGACAGACCTGTAAAAGTGAAAACATGAAAACACAATGAGGAAAAAATGATCATATGTATTGCTCCTTCTCTCATTTCACTGTTTTTATTATTAACTTTATTGCAATTTCTACAGGTTTCAGTAATGCCCTCGGCAAAAAAAAATAACGTCTTTATTGAATCTCATTATGGTTAGAATGTTTATTTGGCGAAGTTTTGGATGTAAGGTTTTTCATGAAGCTGGCTCAGCTTGTAGGAAAGCTCAACTAGCACTGGAATTTTAAAGATTACTCCAAAAAGAGTCATCGTGCCTGAAAACTTCTGAAACCTGCGTCAGGCATTTGAGCCTTGGCCTTTCTAGCCTACAGAGTCATACATGAATTAATGAGACTTTAAAATCTGTCTGTGCAGTTTTGTATTTGGGTACTTTTGTGACAGTCATTCTGAGAGAGAAAGAAAAGTAGGCTCTGGTGTAGTCAAGGATAGAAACCCTTTCATATAAATCTGAAGTGAGTAATCCCAAAAGCAAGAAATTATTTACATCCTTGCTTAGAGCTGCTCAAAAGGGAAAAAAATAACTTCTACTACCAGCAGCTGGAAAAGTGTTTTTAGCAAGCTTGGCACTTAGAGTTCTTTAAAGTCTCTTAAAACAAAGGAAGTACTCACACATGTATTTATTTCTCTACTGTCTAAAGCCAACAGTTTTTTATATTGTAAGATGAACACACATTATCCATCTAGTCCCAGGCAGCTTTTTAAAAATGAGTTAAAATTGGTTCAGTTCTGCATCTGCCGCTAACTATTAAAAGTAATAGAGATTTTTATAAATGTGTTACTGTTTATCATATGCCAGTACTGCACAAAAATTCTTACAAAATCACCTCTGGAAGGGGAAAGTAAAGCGCTTAAGAATATTGCAAAATCCAAGAGGGGTAAAAAGAAAGTGTCATTTTCTGATGAATTTCGACGTGGACGTTTGTGAGGTAGTTTGTTCTGGCAATACTTCCTGCTTAGAATAACAGAATGTCAGCCCATATTCTGAAAGAATTAATGTGAATTCTGCTGTTGTTTGTGTATCTGTATCTGCATGTGTGTCTGTATACACATAGCACATGCATACACAAATATGCAAATAAAAGATATATAAATTAAATGTATCTTTTGGTAGCTGGACCTAAGTAAACCCATAGACTGGTTTTAGTCTCTCAGTGTCTTAAACCATACGTTAGAAATTCTAATCTGTTATTAAGTTTTCACATGTACCAATTAATTATTTGTTCTTTGGTCTTAGTTACATTTTTAAAGACTGTATTGCTAACAATATTAACTTCAGCTTGAAGTATTTTTTTCAGTTAGCTACATGAAGGCTCTGGTTGTAAATATCCCTCAAACAGAAATACCTCAAATATTACATCTGCAGTTATTCATTCAGAAAATCAGTAAGGAGTTGGGTTTTTTTAATATTACCATGATTCAAGTTTCAAGATGACAGATTTCCCAGGTACTTTTATATCGCACTTTTACTGAAGAGAACTGATGCAGGGACAGTACATCAGTTTTGCAAAATTCTTTTTGTCATCAAGTCTTGTATAACCTATTTATCTAATTTTAAGACAAAGAAGGAAGTAGTATCTTATGCTTTCTATTATTTGCTTTCTGAAAGGAAGATAAGTTATCTGATGACTTTAAAATAACTTTGAAGTGTTGAAAAACTCAATCTAGAAAGTTAAAGTTTCTCAAATAGCCTTTTGTGTATTATTAAAACCTGGAGATGGATAGTAACCCTGTTCCCAGGTTTCTACGTTTTCCCACATTTCTATGATTTCCAAAGTTTCCTTGGGGGAATCTCTGTGACACTGGAGATTTTCTCTGAGGTGGCTCTAATAAATATTGATGTTAATTGGTGGCACGTAGTCAAGACCTCTCTTTGTAGACAATATTTCTTACGCTTCTCAGAGTAAGACTGTAAGTGGAGGTTGTAGACTTTCTATAGCAAGTAGGTACCTATTAATAGAAACCAAAAACATTTTTAAAAAAGCCTCAAGTAGTGCCTAAAAGAACTATATTTATATGGATATCATTATTGGAAAGTAAACAATATCAGTAATTCATGCTCAGGACTTCAGTTTATGAAACTGTAACTGTTAAGTATGGTTGGGAATGCAGTGAATTTTAAAATCAATCCTAAGAAGAAATAAACTCTGCAGTAATGAATAGAGTTAAAGAAGAGAACATTACTCATATCAGAGTTGATTAAAAAGCTCCTTTGTATCTATTTGTATCTCTGTTAGAAAACTCAGATCATCTAATTCCATGCACAAACCAGAACTAATTCTTGTTTTGGTATTTGCAGGAAGCAAACAAGCAGAAGTTGATAAAATAAAATGTTTTGTTACTGACTGTGGTGTTCAATGTCTGATTTATAAGAATTAATTTATTTAGTAATTATTGTAACATGAACTATATGCTATGTTGGAATTTTTAAGGATGTGCTTTTTATAAGTTCTTTATATTCTTTCACCAGTAAGTGATGTAAAATTGCCTGGCTTATAAAACCATGGAAGTTCAGCCATTTTTATGGAAACTTAAAGTATTTTGTCTTTGATTAGACGTGTGATCGCATCAAACAATCGGCCAGTGGTACCAAGCGTCGTGTATTCATCATTGAGACCATGGGTGGTTATTGTGGTTACCTGGCTAACATGGGGGCCCTTGCTGCAGGAGCTGATGCTGCGTATATCTTTGAAGAGCAGTTTGATATTCGAGAGCTCCAGGTAGTAAATCCTGACATTGTTGTACACATGTAGCATTATATATGTATATAGATATATTTGAAACAGAGAGCTTATGTTACAAAAACCCAGAATGTCTAGTTTCTATCTAAAACCTCTTGTTTGTTAGTAGAGCTTTCATATGATGCCAGTTCTTATGCCGTATTACATGAAGGAACATAATCTGGTTATTCCTGGCATCAGATTCAGTTTACTGACAAAATTTTTGCATTAGTCATTAAACATTACTAGGTGAATTATTTAATTTTTATTCTTCTAATTGAAATTTGCATTACATGTAAATGAACAGACCTGGGCAGTTTTAAAAGAAGAACAAAAATAAGGAAAAAACCCACCTTTTTTGCTGTTAGATGGCTAGTCGTGCCCAGAGTGGTACCGTATGGATGGTGTATTAGATGCTGACTTTCATTCCACAACTATTCACTAAAATAAAAGTCTCAGGCTTTAGGGAGTACAGATTAGGGTGTAAGCTGATATGGAACTTGTCTAATATGAGGCTTTTACCCTTCTGAGGCAGTTGGTGCTGCCATGGACAAATACAAAGTAAATGGCTAGAAATTCCCCGAAAGGAAAATTGGTGTGAAATGCATTGTAATTCCTATCCAGTCATTTGTCTGTGGTATGGACTCTTCATGTCATACATGGGAGTTCCAGCACAGCAGTACCTCACGGTGACCATAACAGGACTTTTGCGAGGGCTGGGAGTAAGTTATGTATGTTAATGTTACCTGACTTGGTGCTATTCCAGTATAGCACATAAAACCCCAACTTTGTGTTGCTGTTGAAATCAGTTATTTGTGACATGGAGGGGAAGTTAGTTTTAAACCAAGATGGATAGCCGTACACAGTGTATCATCCTGGATCTCCAAAATACTGCTGCTTGCTTGAATGTGTATGTAATATTTGATGGAGTATACTTTACAGAAGTTCTCAGGATATGTACGCTCATTAAAGTTGTTTTAGTTTTTCATGGCTTGGTAAAAATACTTTTGTTGTTCTTAGGCTAATGTAGAACACTTGACTGAAAAAATGAAAACCAGTATCCAGCGTGGTCTAGTGCTGAGGTAAGTAAAAGTAATCTTAATAGATGGCATCAGAGATGCAGAGCACTTCCAGCCAAGTAGGCTGTTGGGCCACTTACAAAGACACTCCTAAGACTATAAGCCTTGGTTATTCTTTTAGCATGAGATTTTTGCCAAAGCTGTAGTTCCAGAAGGCAAGTCTGACAGTTGTCTGGAGGCTCAAGTCCAAAACTTACTTCTTTCTATGTAAATAAATTTTGTCTAATATTTTATCCTACTTTCACCCTGTTTTCTCATAGGCTTTGCCTTTTATTGTAGATTCTTACTAAAGATAGTATGAAAACAAGCATGCATGTGTATGCATATAGTATGGCATTTACTGTAAAAATCCTACTTAGATTTTAGGAGATAACACAAAATAAAATATTTTTTAAAAACCCATTAAAAATATGTTTTTAAGCATGTTTTAAAGTTTAATTTCCTTAGGCAGCATGAATCGGGCTGTAGCTTCTCTCTTGAGCATTTATTTATAATATGAAAGTGAACTTAAGGCTTAGATTAAAAGATCCAAGCTATGTCTGGTGGTATGAAAAAAATGGGAAAACATTTGTCACTCAGTAGGTGAAAAGACATCCATTACTTCAGGGTAAATTTTCTAATTGTATTTGACCTTAATTGTCACAGAAATGAGAACTGCAATGAGAACTACACAACTGACTTCATTTACCAGCTGTATTCTGAAGAAGGAAAAGGAGTGTTTGACTGTCGAAAAAATGTACTGGGCCACATGCAACAGGTAAATATGACCTTAAAATTACAGACAAGCTTATATTTGTAGGAACAAAGAGCATACGCTACTCAGGCATTCCAAGTGAGTCTGATTGGGCATTAAAGACAAAAAATAGCCCATGCATTTATAGGTAGCTCAGAAGTTTTTGTTAGTATTATATTTTATTGCAATTCCTCTTAAAAATACAGGGAAAAAATACTAGATTCTTAATGATTTTAATTTGTATTCCTCTCTTGTCCATATTAACAAAAGAATTACACCCTTTAAAACAGATAATACATCTTACCTTGTTATTGTAAAACATCCTTAGAACACATATATCTGCCCATCTATAATTAAGAAAGCATGTGCAGATTACATGTTCTTGCAGATGGGACAGAGGTGAGCTACTACTCCTTGTGGTCTTTGTACCTTGCACCTATCTATTGCACTCTACTGCTTGTTAGTGAACAAATAGTAAGCGTCTAATTTGGCTACATTAACCACCAAGACTGAGGTAGAGTAAAAAATACACAGAGAGTCAAACTTATAAGTACTAATAGTGAAACAACTGGTTTTCCTTTTTTTAAATTTTGAGTAAGAAGTTCTATGTATGTTCCCCTTGCTCATATATTTTTAGATTATTCAACACTGAGGTTGGCACTTGCTGCATAAAATTTAGCAAAGCTTAGTTTGAAGGTCAAGACCAGCATTAGTCAAACAATCTGAAACTACTTCATGTATTATTTCAGTCCCATCTGCTGCATTGAAAGTGGATGGAAAAGTCAGATAGTATACACAGGAGGCTTAAAAACCCCAAACACTGTTGTTCCCAGAACTATATAAAGGCTGCTGTTACACATGGAATGAAAACAGCCAAAGGAAAGAAATAATGCAATTACTAGTCTAGGGAGTGCCAACACCGTTGTTTCACCCTAGTATTACATACACAGCACTGTGGCCCTCCGTGATCTAGCTGCAATAGAGCACGATGCTTCCCAGGTTTCCTGGGTGACAGCATCAGTGCCTTCATTTCCAGGGCTCCCTCTGACACCCTTCAACAACAGGTTCTTGCTGTCTCCCCTGTTGACAGCAAGTTGCCCTGCGGCAGCATGGTAGCTGGGCAGTGATTCATCCTCAGCACTAAGGGGAAGTGTAAGAAAGCGAAAACTGCCCTCTGTTCATCCAACTGAAAAGT
This sequence comes from Zapornia atra, assembly GCA_013400835.1. Taxonomy (NCBI): domain Eukaryota; kingdom Metazoa; phylum Chordata; class Aves; order Gruiformes; family Rallidae; genus Zapornia; species Zapornia atra. The sequence continues at coordinate 8,257 of VZTU01032833.1, read as the reverse complement.
ATTACTGGTTCAATAATTCTACAGCTGCTTAACGCAAATTGCCCATGTTTTGGTGTGATTTGTGTGATGGGGTTTTTGGTGTGCTGGATTTTCTAACAGGGGAGATGGAAATAAGAGGCAGAGCAGGCCCTGAACAGAGATGGCTGATAAAAGGCACAAGTGTTGGTTTGGTAACTAAACTAACCCAACCCTGGCTTACGTTCTCATGCAGGGTGGTGCGCCTTCCCCATTTGATAGAAACTTTGGGACGAAAATTTCTGCCAAAGCTATGCAGTGGATCTCCAAGAAACTGAAAGAGACCTACCGAAAAGGTGCAGGAATATTTGGTGCTCTTCTTGTTACTGCCTTTGGTTACCTATCTGTATATAAGTCTATAATGCAAACATTGGAATGTGGGTTAGTTTGTTTCCCTTTTGAGGATGTTTTTGTTATGTAGTAATGCCTTGCTCTGCTTCCTGCAGAACGATTTCTTCTCAAGCCAGGTCAGTAATTCAGAGAGCTGTTTTCTTATCTTTCTTTAAAAAAAATGCTAGTGTGAATGCAGTTTTTCATGCCTGAAGGAATTGATGGTTATATAGTTACATCTGTTCTTCCTTTTTGTTTCATGGTGGCTTACATGGGAGACAGAAGAAGGTAATACATTTTCCCTGGGAGTTTTTGTACCTTTTACTAAAATCTAATTTAAAATTGGATGTTAAATTCTGGTGTTATTGTTGCTTAATTAAACTATATTTTCATTGCTAATCATCAAAGCTAAATTTTAAAAGTGGCATCTCCTAACCCTGTTAAAATACTAATTGATGTTTTATCATTACATTGTTCAGTAACAAAAATTAAGCTACTGTAAGCTCCCTATTCAATTTAATTACAGAAAAAGGGTATTTGCCCTTAGAAGGGTGAGCAGGAAAGATGCAGAATTATGTCATTCTTTGTAGGAAAAGTATTTGCCAACACGGATGACTCTGTCTGCCTGCTGGGAATGCGGAGACGCAACCTTGTTTTTCAACCCGTGGCCGAGCTGAAGAGCGAAACAGACTTTGTGTACGTATACGCTGCTTACATTTTAAACATCTCAGCACAGGCTTCCTTTCACCACATCAAAGGAGCAACTTCTCCACAGTGCTGACACACAGTGTTTGCCAACCGTTCTACTCCACTCCTGTCCCTGGCCCAGTCAGCCAGCAGTTCACTTCATTTGTCTTCCCTAACAGCTCTGTTCTTTCTCTGTAACCTCCTTCTACTTGGAAGTCTCATTATGAATTCCAAGAATCCCCTGTCCTTTTCAGTAACTTCTTAATTGTCTTTGCTCAAGTTCCTGGAATTACTTTACTTCTGGTAGTTTAGTGGGGCAGCATTTTTGCGCCAGGTTTGTTGTTGTATTTGCCTCTGAAGAACACCCTCTGTAAACTCCCATTCCTTCAGTATTCTGTCCTCGCCGGGTCAGGGTTTGTACCCACCCATCTGCAAGGCAGGCCACGACTGTTAGAGCTGCCTTAACCTGGTTTCCCCCCACCCCCCACCTCTCGTGCAGGCACAGGATTCCCAAGGAGCAATGGTGGCTGAAGCTGCGACCCCTGATGAAAATCCTGGCCAAGTACAAGACGAGTTACGATGTTTCAGACTCAGGCCAGCTGGAGCACGTCGCTATGCACAGCCCAAAGGAAGCAGAAACCGGAGCCATCTAAATAAATCACTTTTAGAGTTATTGTAATAGATGCACATTGTGAGTAACAATGCTTTAGAATCGTTACAGCTTTGTTTTGTAACATTTAAATTATTGTACCAGCACTTTATGTGAAACAATTCAGATGTCACAGATTTTGTCCTGTATTTGTGTTACGTTTAAAACAAACCCTAGTTATCTAATGGCTAAGCACCACGTACTGATACTCCCCTCTACCAGGAAGTGCAACACTGTTCTACGCACTCTGTAAGTTACTCATCTTCTGCACTTTGTTTCAGAGTACTTACATCCAAGACCTACATGTAGATGGCTAGCTTTGTGTTGAGTTACAGGATGTGCTTAATCTATCTGAAGTGAAATAAAGTACTGTTGCAAACATTACGAGGCATGGGTCAGAAATTGTATTTGCTGGCTTTTAAACAGTGGGGGGAAACAGCGCTTCACAGAGTGTTCTCTGCACCTTCTGGTGAGGGTAAAGAGCAACAGCCCTTTTCCTGCCCTAACCCTGCAGGAAGTATTCACAACAGAGCAAGGTGGGCTGCACTGCTCCTCCAGGAATCCTTCCTCCTTGTGCCGGGGTGAGAAAATGAGTTGGGGGTGGTGGGGGAGGGCAGTGGGAAAAGGAGAGAAAAACTTTAACAACTTTAAAAAAGGGTGAAGGGTGGGATCTGGTCCTTGATTCTCATTTCCTTTCTTCAAGGCTATTAATGACATAGTGATGAAAAAGAGTAAAATTGATTTTTGCAATCAGGCTGAAGACATGGCTAAGAATGTTTCCTTGTGCCAGCTTATCTTGACAAAATCAGCCATGTCATACAACACTGTGACTGAACATTGCCCAAACTGGCAAGATAAGATGAACTTACCAGAACTGAACATTGCCCAAACTGGCAAGATAAGCAGAACCTGAGGGAATGGCATAAAGCTATGACAGGGAGGTTTAGGCTGGATAGTAGGAAGAGGTTCTTTACTGAGGGTGGTTGGGCACTGGAACAGGCTCCACAGGGCAGGGGTCACAGCATTGAGTTTGGCTAGAGCTCAAACAGCATCTAGATGATGCCCTCAGTCCCATGCTCTGACTTGGCTGGCCTTATGTGGAGCCAGGAGTTGGGACTATGATCCTGATGGGTCCCTTCCAACTCAGGAGATGCTATGAGTCCATATGTCCATGATTTTACTAATGAGGCAGGAATGGGTGATTCACCCACTATGCTGCAATTCACTATAGGTGGAAGGTCCTGCCACACAGCTCCTGCACATGCAGGTACCTCATGCAAAGGAAGCTGGAATTGTCACACCAATGAACAAACTGGCAGTCTAAGAGACACAGTTTTTATATATCCAGCAGGAAACATGATTTCAAACAACCAATTTAAAACTAGAGTTTTACACATACAAAAATATTTAATTTCTATAGTATTCATAGGTGAATGGAGGAAAGAGTCCTCAGTGAAATACCATGGTCTGTCTTCCCCATACCAGCAAATCATTCTTATTCTCCAACACTTAGGGTTAGGACATTTTTCACATAGTTATTTCAAGGACAGCTTTTACCTGGTTTGTTGCACACTGGTAAAAGCAGCAATGAACACTTAAGTTGGGACCCTCACACAGTTTAAAGTTACTACAAGAAACTAATTATATGGTCACACAGATTGGCATGTTTCAGGTTAGCTCATGTCTTCAGCAGTAAGTCATCGTTTGACCCATGAGGGATCTTTGGTGATATCTGCATTTTCTGGGCCCAGTACAGCTTGACCACGAGTGCTCTTCCCCACTGCAAGATACCTGCAAGAAAAAACAACCCCAAGCACATGAGAAGCTGCTGCGTGCAGTTACTCATAACTCTGCTATACAAGGAAAAATTATCCCTATTTCAGGAAGAAGTGCTGTTTGTGTTCACAGCACTGTCTGGACTGACAAGTGTCTCCCCAGTCATCACAACATAACACTGCCAAGACCCAGGCGCCTTTGCCCTGCCACCCTCAGCAGTGGGATTCTGAAGCCTGGAGTGGAATCCTGAAGCAGCACAAGGGGTTACAAGTCCTGCAGAACCAGCTCATACAGCCAGGACCTGGATGCCCGAGTACGCTCCTTCTCCAGGCACTTTCTGGAACCTTCAAAATTCCCACAAATTCAAAATGTAGGAGGGATTTACATCCTCTAAAATGCAGTAAGCAGGAGAGAATTAACCTCTCTCTCCCCATTCCAAAAGCAAATGACAAAAGCAGTATAAAAGTCCAAGGAAAGAAATCCAAGAACTTAACCATAACTTTCACAAACTCTTTTCTTCAGACTGGGGTTTTGTTCTGCTTTTCAAGTAAACGCATTCGTAAGCCGAGCACAGACTTACTTGTTTGATACATCAACCAGGTTATCACTGTTCACAGCAAAGAGCTGTTCCCTGTGCGACTGCTTCATTTCATCCGAAATCCCATATAAGAAGTGATTCATTCCTGGGGAAATAAAAAACAAAACCCCACTCTGCACTGGTGTCCTGGAATCTGTTTAGTTTGTCAAAAAATCTAAATGTAATGGTGATCCAGGTAACCTACAGCATCCCAACATGGTCCATTGCATGGTGCCTCAGTACTCCCCTGAAAGTACTTCCCTCTCAGAAACCTTCCATTTTTAGTATTGTGGTTTCTAACAACAGACTCTCAGGCAATCTGTTGCAGTATACATGCAAGACAAAGGTTTGGTCCCTGTTTGCACTACACAGAAATGTGCATACAAATACTCTAATACTTTTGTTGGAATCTTACCTATGGTATTTTAATGTTAATATTGACACTGGTCCATGAACAACCAGAGATGTCCAAAATAATGATAGAAAAGCTTGTTGCTATGCAAATAGTAATGGTGGGGGTAGATGAGTGGCTTGGAAGGACATCTGTCCAAAGCAGGGCTGACTCCCAAGGCAGTGCTCGTCCTTGCGCAGGGCCCCAAGATGAACAGGGCCGCTGCTCCACTACAACAGCTTCTAGGCCCATTGAGCCACACTCTTCCATTCAGGTGTCACGACATGTGCCAGAGCTCCAGAAAGATGCATCTTCAAATGTCAAAGAACGTAAACCACGGTTCTCTCAAACAAGGACATTCAACATGAATGTTTCATTCATAAGCATCTAAATCCGATTACTTTTTTTTTTCTTTAATTGCCCAGACCAAGTTCCATCAGCTGAAAGCTGGCTTCATTTTAAGCCTTCCTGTTGAACAAGTTAGCGTCAATACAAGACGTATCAAAATAACATTCATTTTAACCTTACAACCCCTTTCTGTATAGGAAAGGAACGTATTCTGATTTTTTTTTTTCAAATTTAGCAAATTTGGCATTGAAATTAAATTGAGATTAAGCAAGAAGAAAGTGACATGTGAATAAACTGAAAAATAGGTGAGGATACTCCCAGGCCATCAGAAGTATGCAGATCTGTACAGATACTGTAGCACAGAGCAGACTTTTATGCTTCAACTTCTTCAGAAGTATGCACAAAATGTCGGTGACATTCACAGCCAGTACACACACTTGTGTCAGGAAAAGAATCCTTCAAGGTTTTCTTTAAATCAGGAGATCAGTATGTATTTATTTTGCTTCTATCTAATGCCCTTTTCAAGGCTAAAATTGTTCCTTAATCTACCTCCACACCTCCTGGCGTCGAGGAGCAGTATGAATATGGAATCTTCAGTAGAGACTGAAGGCCTGTGGTATTTCTGAAAGGGAGCACAGTAACTGACTGCTGCGGGGAAACTGCAACTGTCTTACATCTGCCCAGTACAGACTTTAGCAGAATACAGTTCAGCAAACTCTTTTTTTCCCTTTGAACTTATACAAAAAATAAACAAATACTCCTGATGCTGGGAGGCTGGTGAGACCATACCTTTGTCTGAAGGAGCTACTGGTGCATCTACAGCAGCAAATACTGCTAGCTTAGCTTCATCAATATCTTCTTGTGTGAATTCTCCAGATTTGGCCCAGTCAACTGCTTTTTCAAATGTTTGCAAGGTGGCCAACGAATTTGGGTCTCTTAAAAAAAAAAAGTAAAATGAATTACTTTGGTCTTACAAAATTAAATACTGTAATTGCTTTGGTTTGTTTCATCCATAGTTTACTATACATGACATAAACATACAAGAGGATTAAACTGAGTGATAAACTTCCTTTCTTTACAAAGAGAGGTGGGAGGGGTGATTTACTTGGGTTTTTGTTCTGGTTGTTCAGAAGGAGTGTTACAAACTGGGCATATTTTCCAAGTTAGATACACAAATACAGCAAGTTCAGTTGCCTAGAAGTAGTTCCAAAGCAGCATGTAGAGAACTGGTGTTTAAAAAAAAGATGGTCAACCAGCACTGTTTACAACTGGCTATCAATTTGCTGCAACAGCTTGGTAAGCACAGCTGCCATTAGTATCAACTCCAGTACTATTTATGATATGCCGTATCTGCTCCAAGTTGTGTTTCCTGCTACACCTGTTCCTGCTCTCTGCAAAACAGGTGAAACAGGTTAACAGCTACTGAAATACCAACCAGGACAAGCCCTACCATGCTGAAACTTCACAGAGAGGCAAGGCTGCTCAAATTTTAGCCAGGAATCCTGGCTTGGCTGCCTTTGGTCTAGAGAAGCAATTTAAGCCAGGACTGCAGCCACATGGCTTTGTAACAAGCTCCAGTTCAAATGTGATCGAGAAGCACTCTGGTAAGACCAACACAAGATTAACTGTTCTGGAGTGGGGAAAGAGAGAAAAAAGAAAAAAGCAACTCTAGCTCATCACCAGCAATGTTTTTTTGCTGAATCTCTGATGACTCTGGCCAATCACCAAAGGAAACTGCAGTGTTTCAAACATCTACTACCTGGTCTCAAATTTAGAATGATCTTGAATTCCTTTTCAGGGCCCCCTCAAGCCAGGACGAAACAAGCGAGAGCCAGTTGTATGGAAATCTGGTACCAAGACAGTACACACCAAGGACAGAAACCAGAAAGCTGGTTTATCAACAGAACTGATACACCTTCAAACAACTGATATGACCATCTGCAGCACTAAATCACTTTCTGATTCAACATTCTTTGTATTTCACTCAATCTTGAGAGAGAGGAACAAGTAAGTCAAAAAAATATGTGAGGGCACTCAGCGGCTCCCTCACACATGAACAGGAAAGAGTGAACTAGCTGTTGTTACCTGTAGGAGTAGAAAGTGAATATGCCATTGTGACTCAATTTAGCACCTCCACCGTAAGCCCCTCCTTTCTCTCTGATTTCTCTGTGTAGGAATTTAGCTGTCATCAACCGTGCAAGAATTCGAAGGCTGTAGTGACAGAAATAGCAACAGCAAAGATGTTAAACAAACTGGACACGGGTAACATACCCAGCCTATTCTAGAGTTCAGAGATCCCCATTTGCAATAGTTGTAGCTTCTCATAAGCTACAACAGCAACAGTAAGTCTCAATATTTAATAATACCTGAATAACATGACAGCATTCTAAGAGAGGCACTGCTTTGGAACGCATTTATTTTACCTTAGTGAAATACAAAGCAGCTTCCTAAAGTTTGTTTCATGCAACAGAATTAGCAATTCAGACCCATCCAAGCAGGCAGGGCTGTTTATTTCGAAGTTAGGGAACAGCAGACCCCGTTACTTAATCTCAGCATTCACTAAGACAGGGCATTTCTGAGCCTAGACATGCAAAGACTGCTCCAGAAAGGATTTGTGACAAATGCACCATGTTTTCTATTGACACTCCTTTCTCTGTGGTCAGCCTCACACTTTCCATGTTGCTTTGTGCTATGCAACACACTGAGAAGCTCCCTGTGGATTCGGTTCCCACCTTGCATAGTCTGCAGCTGTGAAGGGCACTGTTCGAATGCATTCCCCCACGTAGTTCACTGGGAAGGGAAGTACAAAATGGGTCTTCATCTGGCATGGTTTGAAAGTAGGATCCTAGGAGAAAGATGTATTGCTGTTACAGTTAGCATTGGGGAGGCCACCAATCCATGTGAGAACTCCGACCTTTCTGAGAGCTGTGAACTTCCACCAGCAATAGCAGAAATGCTGAAGCTGCCACATGACTGACACCACAGTCACTGAGGTGTGGCTTGTGCCTGCATTAACGGCCCAGCACACAGAAGGGCCTTGGGAAACTGAAGCACACAGACACTGCTCTTCTCAATCATGCAGCCCTTGAATTATTACCAGTGAGCTTCGATCGCCATGCTGCCCCTGCCACGTCTCTGACTGAACCACGTGTTCCTAACTCTCCACTTCTATGTCTATAGAAAGGGCACAGTCACCACATCACAAGTCAATCCATCTACTCAATTTAGGTATCAAAACCAGATTCAGAAACTGAAACCCATAAAACAATGCAAACTATTTGAGAACAGCAGCAGTCACATGAATGTCTGGTCCAACAATCCCAGCAAAAAAATCTTCCTCATAGCTCCACTTCAAAGCTTCCAGTCTTTTTTGTGTCTCTAGCCCTCCACAGCACTTGCTGCTTTACCCCTGTCACACATGCCCCTCCCTGTGCACCTTACACAATTCCCACAGCATTAATGACCTCACAGAATCACAGAATCG
>VZTU01032830.1:0-24628 GCA_013400835.1 Zapornia atra | reverse complement strand
TCTTGAACTGGGGATCCCAGAACGAACAGTTTTCCAGCTGTGGCCTCAGTAGGGCAGAGCAGAGGGGGAAGAGAACCTCCCTCAACCTGCTGGCCACACTCTTCCAATGTCCCCCAGGATACCACTGTCCTTGGCCATGAGGGTACGTTGGTCACCAAGAAACTATTATCCATGGCACTTCTGGTATGAAATTGTCAGGAGTGCAGTTTCCTGCCTTGCTTACAAGTGTGATGTTGCCCTCACAGCAGGTATCTGGGGCCTGAAATCTCCCAGGGGGGCCAGAGCCACCAGTCTGGAGACTTCTGCTAGTTCTCTGAGGAAAGCCTCAGCGATTTACCTCCTCTTGGTCAGCTGCTCTGTCGCAGACCCCAGACCACACCAGACCCCAGACCAGACCATTTCAGGTATTTCTCCTCTGATCTTGACTTGGAAACTCTCAGCAGATGTGACTTCAGTTTCAGACTGCAGCTCTCTGGCTGTCAAGGACTTTGTTTCCGTGGAGTGCAGCTCCCCATCCTATTCTGCTGTGCTGACCCTTCCTACATACCCTGTTCCTGTGCATGACACTGCTCAAGTTGTGTGTACTGTGCTACGATTCTGATTACATCAAAAGTTTGTGACCAGATTTGGACATCTGAGTTGTTTTCTTTGCAAGCCAAACTCTGCCTTAGTGTGCAGACACTTGAGGAGAACATCTGCCAGTCCTGTCTTCTGAGTGGCAGCTAGCACAGATCGTAATCCAGTGACCTGAGATGCCCACTCTGTTCATCTGCAGTGCTGTCAAGGTCCTCTGTTTCCTAGGTGAAGAGCTGCAGAACATTTGGTTTCTTTGTCTGTGTGATCTCTTTGAAGATCCTGTTGATCACAGAATCAGAGTCCAACCATCCCTGTCCTGTGCTGACCCAGATCTCTCAGTACCTCATCTCCCTGGCTGTTAAACACACCCAGGGGTGGGGACTCAGCCCCCTCCCTGGGCAGCCTGTGCCACAGCCCCACAACTCTTTCAGGGAAGAACTTTTTCCTACCTTCTAATTCGACCCTGTCCTGGCACAGTTTTGTGCCATTTCCCCTTGTCCTATCTGCTCCCCTTGTCCTGATCTGCTCCTCATCCCTGATGCGATAAAATGTGCTTGCTTCTTGCAGCTCCTTCCCTGGAGCTGCAGTGACTAGATCTGGTAGAGCACAGCTCGCAAAGGTGAGCCTGCTGCCTGTCCTGTTGTTCCTGTGGAGGAGCTCCAGGCTCTCCTCACTCTCAGGAGTTCATCCCAGAGGGAGGATGCTGAAGTAGCAGAGGTGGCAGCACCATTGGGGTCAGGGCATCGCTTTCTGGAAGGTGTTTTCACCAGCTGAGGGATTTCTTCTGTGAGCAGCACTTCTGGGCTCTCTTTGTGCCTCCTGCACATTGTGTTGATTGCATTAGACCCACTTGTGCATCCTGGTCCCAACATTCCCAAGTTCCCAATGCTTTTGGGGTGTGAGAAGGGCACAAATATGCTTTTTCCCTCAATGAGGTTTGTTTGGTGTGGAACCCCTCATGATAGCCGGTCATGAATCTTGTGAGTACAGCAACCAGCTCAGCCTGCTCTGCCCAAGAAGAGATAACAAACTGAGTGACAACTTTGGCTTGAAAGTTGTGTTTAATTTCACCTTGTGAAAAGTTAAATCTTGATTCTGTTCCTCTGTAACTTGCTGACCACAGGGTTATGTGAGACTTGTCCTTACCTGTGTCACTCTTTTTTTTGGTGGTTTCTCATTTGTTGGTTTTTCGTAACAAAAAAGGTTTTATCTTGTTGTTTTATCCTAAGATTATTACTAATTTTGGATCTGAGGCTAAGAAATTACACTTAAACCTTGTATATTGGACAGATATCTGTGAAGTGACTGAAAGTGGCTGGTTTGGAATCCAACAGCTTCTGTTTGTAGAAGTCAATTAAACGTGGGTGAAACGCTGTGAGCTGAAAGCAATGCAAACGTTAGGAAGCTTCAGGCTTTGTTTTTTGTAATCAAGTTGGATTTATTTAATTTTCAACAAATTTCCTAATCTGGAAATTAAGAGTTTGCTGTGCTGTTTTCTTTCTTTGGGGTAGAACGGCTGAATTCATTTTGGAAAATGATTTCTTTCACAGGATTTCTGTGTGATGGTGCAATATGCTATCGTACTTTCTAGTAAAATCACCTACTATTTATTGCTTCCACTTTCTAGTATAACTCGAGTTTTCAGAATTAATTTTAGTTACATTACTGCTGAAATGCAGCTGGTTTTTATGAGTGTGTGTGGACATGCTGCTTACACTTTTTAATGGCCTATTTTATTTTATGGTAATGAGAGGAACACCAGTCTAGGAGCCTTTTGTCATATAGAGGGAACCTCCTGTGCCAGACATCACAGAATCACAGAGTCACAGCATCATACGGGTTGGAAGGGACCTCCAGAGATCATCAGGTCCAACCCCCCTGCCAAAGCAGGGTCCCTAGGACAGGGCGCACAGGTCGGTGTCCAGACCGGGCTGGAATCTCTCCAGAGAAGGAGACTCCACACCCCCTGGGCAGCCTGTCCCAGGGCTCCCTCACCCTCACCGGGAAGAAGTTCTTCTGCATATTGGTGCAGAACTCCCTGTGGTCCAACTTGAGGCCATTGCCCCTAGTCCTGTCCCCATAGACAGTGAGAAGAGGCTGCCCATGTCCCCCTGTGTCCCACCCTTCAGCTATTGATAATCACTGATCAGATCCCCTCTCAGGCTTCTTCTCTCCAGGCTGAACAGCCCCAGCTCACTCAGCCTTTCCTCCGAGAGGAGATGCTCCAGGTCTCTATTCATCTCCATAGCCTGCTCTGGACTGTCTCCAGGAGATCCCTGGCTTTTTTATCCCAGGGAGCCCAGAAGTGGACACAACTGGTAGAGCCTGACCAGAGCAGAGTAGAGGGGGAGGATCGCCTCTTTTGGCCTGCTGGCCACTCTCTTTTTGATGACATTATATAATATATATACACACACATGAAGTTTCACACACACACTGTTTTTTTCTCCTAGATAGCCAGAGATAGCAGAGATAGTGAATTAAATGTTTTGTCCCCACATGTCCCAGTGAGTAGTGTCAAGAAACACCTTCCCTCTGCAGTCTTAGCTATATTCCTGGCAGAGGTACTCAGGTTGTGACATGCCTATCTGCAGTGGGCTAACTTTTTTTAGGCAGTAAAGGTACAGCTCATGGATAGACAGTCTTACGATTGTTTAAACCTATTAAGCCTCTTAGCTTTATAGTTATAGTTTAATAGAGCAATAATTACTGATGTGGAGGAGGTCATGGTGAATTTTAGTCTGACCTTCTGTATAACAAAAGAACACCAACATTTCCAGGAATTAATTCTTGCTTTTATCAGCTCATGCTCTTTAAAGAAAACATTGATTAAAAATGTCATGTAACAGATGATCTGTGGCAAAATCTTAGAATTTTTTCCCAGCATTTCATAATTCTCCATTAATAAGGAGCATATTTTGAATCATTCTGGTTTCTCCTTCTGACCATTGCAGTACAGTTTTCTTCCTGAAGATGAGAAACATGGTTGTATATGCTTTCTGGTTTTCATGAAATTTGTTTAGATTGTAATTAAATTGCTGGTTAATCTGTTCTTTTAAAAATGTGAAGACTTCACCCAGACATAACCCAAGCAAAGTGAATTGTTTTTGTCAGCAGAAGGCACGTTTTCCAATTATTTATTAATTTTGGTTTCTTTTCCTGAAATTGCCATTAATTTCTTAGGGTCTCCCTTAAGTTTTTGATACTAGAAATAGAGACTGGATTTTACTAGTGAGAGCGTTAACTGCTGTCTTGTTTGTGCTCATATTTTTCTATTGGTGAACCAAAGGGTAATTGACATTTTGGGTTAAAGTGTTGCACTAGGAGCTTTGTGATCATCTCCTGTCTACCTGAGAGCTTTTCAAGTTACTAGTATCATGTCTGATTCTATTTTTAACTTCATGCCCTTGCTTCCACTATTTGATTTGATTCCAAGTCTGTATATTTTACATTAAATTCATACAACTATGAATTTCATTTTTATGTGGAATCAGCACTTCAACTTGACATACTGAACTCAAGACAAACTTGCACTGAATGTTTTTGCTTAGACATCTGGAGAAGAATGTGGCTGGTAAGCATCAGCAATGGAGATTCTGATAGGCTTCTAGTCTCACCCTCATCATTTTATCACTGTCGTCTTCAGATGTAGGAGGAATATTTCAGCTTTAGTTGCCTTGATATTGCTAAGACAAATATGTAGCTTTTGAGTGAAGGGTAGTGCTGCCTAAATTCAGTTAAGCTGGACTGTGGTGCTCAAGGGGATCTTACTGGTGCTTGTAAGTAAATGATGGGAAGGAGTAAAGGAGATGGAGACAGACTCTTCTCAGGGATGCCCCAGGAATGGGTAAGCAGCAACAGGCACAAACTGAAACACAGGAAATTCCATTTAAACATAAGAATAAGTCTGGGTTTGTTTTTTTCCCCTGAGGTTGGTTGAACAGTGGAACAATTTGTCCACGGGTGTTGCAACTTCCCCATCCTTGGAGACAGTCCTGATAGGACACGGTACTGAGCGACCTGCTCTAGCTGACCTGCCTCTGAGCAGGGGCTTAGACTAGATTATCTCCAGAGGCCCATCCAACTTTATTTGTGCTGTGACTCTGTAGATCCCCAAAGCTGTAACTGTGATGGTAGCTGTAATGTCCATCTTCTCTAGGATACTCTGTCAGTTATAGAATTCCTTCAGGATCCTGGTGATCATCTTCTGTTGGGATACTGATAAGCAGATCTGTCAAAATAACCAGCCAAAGTGTACCTGGGATGATGGTACTTCTTTAAGTGACTGCAGGAGGCTGGAGCCAGACCCTCAAGTCTCTTTTGGCTGCACTTCTTTTGCATTTCTGCATGTACAACAGTCTAACCCATTGCAGAATGGGGCATGCTGTCAGACTTGCAGGACAGTCTGAAGATGCTTCTGAAACGTGTTTCAGTTTTCCCTGGGCTGAGTGGAGGTATGTCAGCTGAGAGGGATTTGGGGGTCTTGGTGGACAGCAAGTTAACCTGTGAGCCAGCAGTGTGCCCAGGCAGCCAGGAAGGTCAGCTGCATCCTGGGGTGCATCATGCATGGCATGGCCAGACGGTCCAGGGAGGGGAGTGTTCTGCTCTGCCCTGTGCTGGGGTGGCCTCACCTCGAGTCCTGGGGACAGTTTTGGGTGTCACAAGACAAGAGGGACAGGAAACTATTGGAGAGTGTCCAGAGGAGGGCAATGAGGATGGGGAAGGGTCTGGAGTCTTACGAGGAGAGGCTGAAGTTGCTGGGTTTGTTCAGCCTGGAGAAGATGAGACTGAGGGGAGACCTCATGGGGGTCTGTGGCTTCCTGCTGAGGGGGAGCAAAGGGGCAGCACCGATCTCTCTCCTCTTTGGGGACCAGGGACAGAACCCCAGGGAACGGCGTGAAGCTGCAACAGGGGAGGTTTAGGCTGGGTGTCAGGAAGAGGTTCTGTGCTCAGATTGGGGTGGGGCACTGGCACAGGCTCCCCAGGGAAGGGGTCACAGCCCTGAGCTGGGCTGAGGTCAAGAAGCATCTGGATGATGCCCTCAGTGCCCTGCTCTGGCTTGGCTGGGCCTGTGTGGAGCCAGGAGTTGGACTTGATGGTCTTTATGGGTCTCTTCTGTGATTCTCTAGTTCTGTATGATTCTGTGTACTGAAGTTTTACAGCAGTGACCACTTGCTTTACCTTCTGAGACACACTTCTTTCATTAAATTAATGCAGAATGGTATACAGGTATTTTACATTAATTGCTTTACTCTGCCTGTTCTGTCCCCTGCCTGCTGAAGTAGCACTCGCTTTTCGCAGCATGTAGACAGATTGGATTCCATCCCAATTGACTGTGTGTGAGGAATAGTGTACCTGATATTCTTACAGGGACTTTATTCCCCAAGAGATTTTTAAATGAGATGATTTTAGGTATCATATGTCCCATTAGGACTCAATTAGTTGGTTTCTAGTGTTGCATTTAGTTGGGTGTCTTTTGAAGCTTAACAGTTCCCAAGCACAAAGAACACTGAGAAACAGAAATAACCCTTTATATGTTTTTGCTTCTATACCTGTCTCTTTTAGTGGAATTTCTGCCCATGCTGATCTTTTTTTACCAATCTTGTAGCACCAAACAGAAATGATTATGGCCAAACTAGTGGTCTGTGCTCCAGTACTTTAATTTTTCTCATCCCATGCCCTTGGAGGAGGTGGCCAGACTCATGAAACAGTGCTAAGACTAAAAGACTAACTTTTCTTATCACAGAATCACAGAAGGTTATGAGTTAGAAGGGACCTCAAAAGCTCATCTAGTCCAACCCCCCCTGCCAGAGCAGGAGCACTCAGACTAAATCACACAGGAACATGTCCAGGTGGGTTTGAATGTCTCCAGAAGGAGACTCCACAACCTCTCTGGGCAGCCTGGTCCGTGGCTGCATCACCCTTACAGGGAAAAAGTTCCTCCTGACATTCCCATGGAACTTCTCTGCTCCAGTTGCACCAGCTGCCCCTTGTCCTGTAGCTGCCATCCCTGAGCAGAGCCTGGCTCTGTCCTCCTGACTCTCACCCTTTACATATTTATAGACATGAATGAGGTCACCCCTCAGTCTCCTCTTCTCCAGGCTAAAGAGGCCCAGCTCCCTCAGCCTCTCCTTATAAGGGAGGAGTTCCACTCCCTTCATCACCTTGGTGCTCCTGTGCTGGGCTCTTTCAAGGAGTTTATGCATGTTCATGGTCTGGTATAAAAACTTCCCAATGGAATTTGATCCCTGTGGGGATCATCCAGTAATTTTCTCAACAGATAGTCAATGTGTTGACCTGATTATGCTGATTTGGAATGATACAGGGCATTGCACTGACAAAGCAGCCAGGGCAACACTGAGCTGTGATCATTGAGTAACTTCATCTTACATCATCAGTACTTCCCTGCCAAGGGTGAATGGTACAGAGGAGAACTGGTGAATGGGACAGCCTGATACCTTGGTGAATTAGTATATCATGGAAATCTCCACGTGCTTGCAGCCTCTTTGTACTGTACAGAATTAGGGGGGGAAAAATCTGGTACCTTATGCTTATTCTCTGCCTAAATATGTATGAGGTGTTAGGTTAAGAAGTTTTAAACAGATTTTCCCTGATATCCTGACAGTTTGCTGGCTTGTGCAAAGCACAAGATTTTGCAATAGAATTGCAAACTAAAACCCAAGTTTAATGTTTTCTAAGATCTTTTTTCAGTAGAATATAAGGAATAAAATGAAAACTAGTAGATTTTTTTTCCTTTAATCATTAAAATTTTGTTAATGATGGGCAAATATAAAACTTTTTTTAAGACCTGAATTTAATATCAGAATATTGTCGGCCTAAAATAGGGATTCTTGAGTCAGATTATGCCTCAGAACAAAGCCTACAAAGGAAACAGAATTTCTTTAAAGGTTTAGAAGGATTAGTCTCTTTAAAGTTTTCACAAAATCACAAGGTTGGAAAAGCCCTTTAAGATCATCAAGTCCAACCATCCCTGTCCTGTGCTGACCCAGATCTCTCAGTACCTCATCTCCCTGGCTGTTAAACACCCCCAAGGGTGTGGACTCAGCCCCCTCCCTGGGCAGCCTGTGCCACAGCCCCACAACTCTTTCAGGGAAGAACTTTTTCCTAACATCAAATCTGAACCTGATTCCACCGATTTCCACCACTTTATTTACCTGATACAGTGTTTTACATAAAGAATTTAAAGTAGTTACCCATTTTTACTGAAATTGAGATGGAATATGGGCCAAAAAATGTAATGATCTGACTTGCCCTGAAGTACAGTTCAGGAGCACGTTGAATAACAATGTCATATATGGTCTGGCGTTTCTCAAATTTCAATTTACCTTTCTAATTCAGAAGAGTTAATTACCTATTTCTTCATTCTAAGAGATGTTTTTTGCCTCAAATACACTCAAGCCATCAATTTCCATAAATTAGTAAATTTCATTGCAATTTCCCTGTGTATGCCGAGATACAGAGCAGAGTAGGTTTCTTTGCAGAAGCAACTCACCCCCAGTAATTGTTTATTAAGATAACTTTTGAAATTGGTGGTTGCAACATCTTTATAGGTACATGTCAGAAGGATTTGCTTGGAAATCTTGCCTGTAATAACATGTCATGGCTTTTTATTGGCTTTTTCTTTCCTTTTCTTTACACAGTGAGGGTGAGGGAGCCCTGGGACAGGCTGCCCAGGGAGGTTGTGGAGTCTCCATCTCTGGAGAGATTTCAGCCCTGTCTGGATGCCAACCTCTGTGCCCTGTCCTAGGGACCCTGCTTCGGCAAGGGTTTGGACCCGATGATCTCTCGAGGTCCCTTCCAACCCCTGTGATTCTATGATCTTTTCCCTTCCCTTCCCTTCCCTTCCCTTCCCTCTTCGCTTTTTTTCCCTTTTCTCTTTCCTTTCTTTTCCTTGCTTCTTTTCACCTTGTCAGGTATTTATATCTAAACACTCAGCAGCTTGTTTCCAAGCTGAGGGTACAACTATAAATATTGTACTGTCATTGGAAAAACCAGGAATTACTTTTTAACCACCCATTGCACTAACATTTTGGAAGGTGTTGCAAGAAGAACGAAAGGTTAAGTCAATCTAAGGGGATTTTTTTTATGTCGTTTGCGTGTGCTTTTTGCTCTTGGCAGCTGGAAAACAGCAACAAAAAAGGAAGTTAGCATGCACAGACGATGCTTGCTAGATTAAAAGCATACAGGAAATATGTTTACAGAGCTGTGCATCCAGCTGTCTGACACTGCTCCCAAGGTAACACCGCCCTGATGATCAAACCTACCATTGCCTTATGACCTCTAACTGCATTGCAATAGAAAGGGCTACGTAATTCATCACTAAGCCTTCTCAAAAAATAAAACCCCCCACCAAAATAATAATACTACTAATAATAATTAAAAAGGATAAATTTATCTTTCTCTTGCTGGGAGTCCCTGGAGTTCCTGGTGGACTACTTAGCATGCTGCTCACAGTCGGATGTGTGCGTTGGCATGAAGCAGCGCTGTACGGTGCCGTACCCCCAGGACTGCGTCGGGGCGGGTGCGGAGGAAGCTCTCCCCGGGGTTTCTCCTGGCAACAGCGCAGGTTGCTGGGAAACAGAATTACTTAAATGGGGAGAAACTTTACCCAACTGGCAGCCTCTTGAATGCAAATAAGGCTTGAAGGAGACTCCTCTTGCTGATCCCGTAATTTCCCTCTCCGAAATGAAAAATGAATCCAGAGGTTCTTTATTCAGGGCATTATGTGTGGATGCTGCTCTGAGGAATCATTCAAAGTTGTGTAATAAAAGAGGGTAATTATTTCGAGCAGAAGGTAGCTGCGTGTTGCACAGGATTCAATGGCTTCTGGTTGCTGTGGTTTTGAAAAGGGATGTAACATCTGAATTTGCCAAATTTCTGTTGTTATGACGATTAAACACATGGGTTATATTTACACAGGTTATTTTTTTCACTAGAGGATATTTGGTGTTATTTTGTGTGAATCTTGGGATACATTACACTTCTTTGGCTGCTTCTGTTCGTTTTTCTTTAGTGCAGTCTTTGCATGAATGACACTGACCTGACATTTAGGTAATTTGGTGGTTTTGACTCAGAAAATAAGAAGGTTGAGAGGAACATCTCACTTTTTTCTCTTGGTCCCCACGTTACCATTTAAAAACTTCTTGTGCTTAAAGGCTAAAGATCAGTAGGGCAGCTGTGCCTTCAGTTGTGGCTGTGTAACTTGAAGGAGCAGCAGTTCTTTTTCTGCATGGTATTTGGCTGACTTCATAGTAGTCATGCTAGGAGAAAGTTAGGTGATACTGGTAAGACTCAGTTGGTTGTCAAATGATGGACCTTTGCAGCTATTCACACACAAGTAGGCATTGCTAAAATACTCTATGGTGAATTTGGTTGCGCCCTGGATTGCACAGGTACCTCTGGAACACTCATTTGGTGAATGTGTATCACAGGTAGAGATGTGGGATTAGGTTGCTCAGTGTTCCCTCTCTTTCCACATTATCTTGGAGAGTGTGGGGAAAAAACCCACCTTGTTTTGGCTTGACATTGTACTGGGTATGGAGCTTGGATAGAGCACTGGAAGGTGATGTTGGATTGCCGGGGCAGGTACTGCTAGAGCAGTACACAGATGCTTTTATAGGTAAAAAAGACATTTATGTGATTAATTCATCACATGGTGAATGTCAAAACCATGTGAATTGTGCCCCAAAATGCCTCTTTCTTCCACTGGCTGCCAAGGAGTGTTCAGTGACCAGCTCACATGGAGGCATCAGCGTTACAAACACGTAAAGCATGATGACAGGAATCCTCTTTGCTATCAGGCAACCATAGAATCCCAGACTGGTTTGGGTGAGAAGGGACCTCAAACCCACCCCCAGCAGCACCCCTACCATGGGCAGGGACACTGCCTACCAGCCCAGGGTGCCCAAAGCCCCGTCCAATCTGGGATCCAGGGGCAGCCCCAGCTTCTCTGGGCACCCTGTGCCAGGCTCTCCCCCCTCCTCAGGAAGGATTTTTACCTCCCAGCCCCTCTCCATCCCCCTCCTGCAGCTGAAGGCTGTTCCCCTGGGCTTGGCCCTCCCTGCCCTTGGCACCAGCCCCTCTCCAGCTCTCCTGGAGCCCCTTGAGGGATGGGAAAGGGCTCTGAGCTCTCCCCAGAAGCAGCCTTCTCTTCTGCAGGACGAGCCAACCCAGCTCTCCCAGCCTGGCTCCAGAGCAGAGGGGCTCCTGCACCTCTTGCCCTACTGAATTCATATACAATTTTCCATGGGTCTGCTGACTTGTATTCAATTAAGTTGCTGTTTATGTTAGTTAAATCTTCCATTTGGAAGGGTTTTCCAAGAGCGAACTGTTTTGAATCTTTGAAATGTTCTTCTAATTTTGACCCTATTATTTATTGCTCTTACCTCTTTTTGTGTCTACATCGTCATTTAGCATCTCTCCTTTTTATTTCCTTGATGGGAGGAGAAAGTGGTCCCATGCCACCTTCTCCTGTGCTCTGTTAATGAGTAAAGCTGTTTTAATCTCTTCTCCTGAAATAGGCCATGTTTCAAAAAAATCTAAGCATACTTTTCAGCACAGGTAGATCTCTGTTATAGATGGTATTCTTAAAGAAAAAGGTAACTGCTATGGAGACTCATTCACAGAATCAACAGGCTAGCCTGGGTTGGAAGGGACCCCGAGGATCACATAGTTCCAAGCCCCTGGGCCACCAACCTCCAGGCCTGGAGCTACACAAGGTTGCCCAGGGCCCCAGCCAACCCGGCCTTGAACACCCCCCAGGGACGGGGCATCCACCACCTCTCTGGGCAGCCCCTTCCAACCCCTCACTGCTCTCTCTGGAAAGAACTCCCCCCCTAGTATCTAATTTAAACCTTCCTTCCTTTAGCTTCTCTCCATCCCCCTTGTCCTGCCAGTCTCTGCCCTTTAACAAGCCCATTCCCCTCCTGTTCCTCTGCTCCCTTCAGGGACGGGAAGGCTGCAATGAGGTCCCCCCACAGCCTTCTCTTCTCCAGGCTGAACCAGCCCAGCTCCCTCAGCCTCTCTTTGTAGGGGAGCTGCTCCAGCCCTCTGAGCATCTTTGTGGCTCCTCTGACCCCTCTCCAACAGCCCCACATATTTCTTGTGTTGGACCCCAGCTCTGGACACAGGACTCCATCTGGGGCCTCCCCAGGGCAGAGCAGAGAGGGACAATCCCCTCCCTGTCCCTGCTGCCACCCCTCTTCTGGTGGAGCCCAGCATCCCATTGGCCTTCTGAGCTGCAAAGGAGCCGTGATCATGATTCACTTTACAGTTAGACAGCCAGATTAGCTCAGTGTGAGCCAGGTGTGGATTTACACATAATAACTACTCCAGGTAGCTGCCGACATGGATGCCTTTGTTGTGCAGTGAACACAAAGTAATCTGCCTTGGGTTCATTGAAATTTAAGCTGTGTTACATTTACTCTAGGGTAAAAAAATTGTGGTTACCACAAAGAGATGCAGCAATAAGTTAATTTCATTAGCGTGAATCACTTTTATCTTTCTTTTTTTTTTCCTCTAGAACAGCACAACTAAAATTAATTGAGGAAATAATTTTTTTTTTCCTCTCTTCATCAGCTCCCAGGTCACAGAATTGTGGGGTTTTTTTTCCCTTCTCTTCTTTGATTTTCTTGGGAAAGGTTCATGTACAACATTTTTACTAATAAAAGAATTTCCAGAGTCAGTCGATGCTAAATGAGGGTTAAATTGTTCACACATAGAACTGTAGATTTTTAGTTCCCTCAGAACCCTCAGGAAGTACAATAGTAAAACACCTTACATAAATCTTTTTATATACTTTAATTGATTTGAAAGAAGATAAGTGCAGAATAGACCTTACATTAGACTACCATAAGGCAGATTCAAGATTGTTTGAATGTTTTACCTATTAACCTCTATGTTTTAGTCCTTTTGGATTTCTTTGATGTGCAGTGTTTACATTGAACTTTTTTTCAGCTTAAGAAGCTTCTGTGGTTTAATTAATGTCTTCCTGTCAAACATACAACTTCAAACTGCCGTGGGGTATGTTGCTTTAAATGTAGGTCACTTTCATTAACTTTAGTTTTGCTTTGTGACCACTGAGTTCACTTGTAATTTGATGTGTGATAGGTGTTTTAGCTTTGAATGCTAATATTTATTATATTTATTGCTGAGACCAATGGGATGAGGTTCAACAAGGCCAAGGGCAGAGTGCTGCCCATGGGACACACCAACCCCGAGCAGCGCTACAGGCTGGGGGCAGAGCGGCTGGAGAGCTGCTGGGGAGAAGGACCTGAGGGTGTTGGGTGACTGCGACTGCCCAGGAGCCAGCAGTGTGCCCAGGGGGCCAAGGGCATCCTGGCTTGTGTCAGAGCCAGCGTGGCCACAGGGCCAGGGCAGGGATTGTGCCCCTGGTCTGGACACTGGGGAGGCTGCACCTCCACTGCTGGGTCCATTTCTGGGCCCCTCACCATAAGAAGGACATGGAGGTCCTGGAGCGAGTCCAGAGAAGGGCAACCAGGCTGGGGAAGGGGCTGGAGGGCAAATCATCTGAGGAGCAGCTGAGGGAGCTGGGGGTGTTGAGCCTGGAGAAGAGGAGGCTGAGGGGAGACCTTCTCCCCACCTCCCCTGCCCTGCCAGGAGGGTGCAGAGAGGTGGGCGATGGTCGCTTCAGCCAGGGGACAGGAGATGGGACAAGGGGCAATGGGGTCAAGCTGGGCCAGGGCAGGGTCAGCTCAGCTGGGAGGGCAAAGTTCTTCCCTGGCAGAGTTGTGGGGCTGTGGCACAGGCTGCCCAGGGAGGGGGCTGAGTCCCCACACCTGGGGGTGTTTAACAGAGGGGAGATGAGGTACTGAGAGATCTGGGTCAGCACAGGACAGGGATGGTTGGACTTGATGATCTTAGAGGGCTTTTCCAACCTTGGGATTCTGTGATATGTAGAATTTCAGTGGTGGGCATATTTCTATATTACTCTTATTTTGTTAGTTGTACATTTTTATGGTACATTTGACATGAAACATGCATTTAGATTTTTAGTGCAATTAAAATAATACACATAAATAAGTCATTCATTGGCGTAAGATAAAAACCTGTGCAGTATAGAATGTTTATATTCTATATATAATTCTTATGTCTTGCTCATGGTTTATTCCTGTTGCAGACAGGCAAAGTTAGAAGTTAGTGGTGTTCCATCCATCTGGGTGAAGAGATTATTTAGTCTTAGTTTTGAAGATAGGATGTTATTTTCTGGGGGGGTTTCATAGAATCATAGAATGCTTTGGACTGGAAGGTATGCCAAACCTCATAAAGTTCCAACCCCCGTTCCATGACACCCTCACTAGACCAGGCTGCTCAAGGCCCCATCCAACCCGGCCTTGAACACCTCCAGGGATGGGGCAGCCACTGCCTCCCTGGGCAACCAGGGAGATGTGGTCATGTAGATTATATCTGCATTTTTACTGCAGTTTGGAGCTGATATTTCAGGAATTTGACTTTCCAGGAGTTTCCAAGGTGTTTTAAGGACTCCCCAACTTTTCAGGAATGGCTGTGAATCAGAACCCTAGTGGGAACTGATTTTTTTGGTGTCCCTCAAATGTGAGACAGAAGGCTCTCCTCTTGAGGAGGCATGCTTTGTTTGGGGGTATAGATGTGGTGTCTGAGATTCTGGTTGACAACTTCTGCTTGGAACCCAGTGAAAAAAGCAGGAGTATGGTGCAAGGGATGCTTGTTCTGGTTAGGCAGTGGAAATGCTCATAGAAAGCCTAAATATTAGCAGCAAAAGCATGGCACATCGTGACTACAGCTCTGTAAGCAGAAAAAACTCAACTACCATTATGGGATGTTAGATATATTCCACTAATCATAGCCAGCTCTGGCCATTAGGTAGGAGAAATGTTTGAGTATTGCACTGTTGATCTCAAAAGCACAGGTTGGTTCTTCTTAATGGCAGCGCTGGCCTGTCTGCTTTCATTGAGGCATAATCTGGATGATGGTGATGTTTCTCCAGAGAACTTATTTTTTGTGACATTCCCCATTCATCTTTTACTATTTACAGGCTCAGAAATGCCCTTGTTGGTTCCTGAAATACTCAACTCCTGAAAATTTTATCCCAGAATGTGGTTAGGCATCTCTGGGTACTTCAGTTGATGCACAGCCCGTTCCTAAAGCAGGAGGAGTCAGGGAAGACAGGCACTGATTAGCTAGCAGACTGGATGAGGAAGGAGAGGGGTGACTCCAGACAGTCCCTGGGGACAGCAAAACAGAATGCAGAGATGGGGACATGTTTCTGCTGTATTGCAGAGTAGGATCATAGGATAATCCAGATTGGAAGGGACTTCAGGGAATGGTTGATTTATGAGATAGTAGAGTGACAGCTGATCTACTGGTCTTGTAGAGAAAATACCTGTCATCGTCTGCTACTTTTAAATACTGAATTTACATTTCTAGAAATGACAAAGTACTAAGTCATGGAATCAGTGGATGATTTCCTGATAAGTTTCAGCAAATTTCCCAGGGGACAGGAGATGGGACAAGGGGCAATGGGCTCAAGCTGTGCCAGGGCAGCGTCAGCTCAGATGTTAGGAAAAAGTTCTTCACTGAAAGAGTTGTGGGGCTGTGGTACAGGCTGCCCAGGGAGGGGGCTGAGTCCCTGCCCCTGAGTGTGTTTAACAGACGGGCAGATGAGGTATTTAGGGATATGGTTTAGCACAAGACAGGAACATTTGGACTCGATGAGCTTAAAGGGCTTTTCCAACCGTGTGACTTTCTGATTCTTTGATTCTGTGAAATTGCACTAAGTTTTGTTCTAAGATTTTCAGGAGCACAGCAACTGCACCAAGATAATGTAGGGGCTGTATTTATTGCTTGCTTTCTTCTGTTTATATTCTCCCTTAAGAGTTCTCCTTCTTACCTGAATAAGGACTGTGCAAACCTACTTTTGCACTTACTGAGTTTGACTTGGTGTGAAATGAAGAGAAGAAATGAAATCTCGTCTTAAAGAGGTCGCATTCAGACAACTTTTAATAAAATAAATTGCTCACAGAGTAATAATGGTTAATTTTAGTAGTATCTTGAGTGACAAGGGACCCCCTTGCTTTCAAAACTCCTTCTCAGAGAGGAGCCTAAGTGTGGGTAGGTCCAGTCTTAGTCATGGACTTGGTCAATAGTTTATGTCTAAAGGTTTATATATACACACCAGAGTTAATGTTTGCCTGTCAGAGTTCCCAAAGGACCTTCACTGAGATAGCTGTGCAGAGTCAGAACAGGCAGGAAGTTTATTGAAGTGATGGAATTGCCATTGATAAATGCACTTCCTGCAGTAGTGATATTATATGATTACAATACAAGCAAAATGCTGTCCCAGGTGTCCTTCACCCAAAGGGTGAAATCTCAGTGCTCACCAGGAAGGTTTCCCTCACTTCATAGAATCATAGAATCGTTAAGGCTGGAAAAGACCTCCAAGATCACCTGTGATCCCAAAGCAACCATCAGCAGGGCTTAGGTACCTCCCGAATCTTTGGTGGTGT
The DNA here is from genome assembly GCA_013400835.1 of Zapornia atra. Classification (NCBI taxonomy): domain Eukaryota; kingdom Metazoa; phylum Chordata; class Aves; order Gruiformes; family Rallidae; genus Zapornia; species Zapornia atra. The sequence continues at coordinate 8,528 of VZTU01032830.1, read as the reverse complement.
GGAAGTGCAGACTTTCAGACTCCTGCATTTAAATGACTAAATTTCTCCTTAAGTCCTCATTAAGGAGTTATCCTGGTGTTGAGCATTCCACGTGCCAATTAAGACCTTACTCAGTGTTTGATTTAATTTACAACAATTAAAAGCAAGCTTTTTGAATGAGGGAAAAAAAAAAAAGATCATCAAATATATATCCTGTCCATGTGGAAATCTGTGCAGAGACATTCCTGGGTACCCCTGTTGTAAAATATATTATTAAGTATAATGGGAGTGGAAATGAGGAAAAACTCGTGCTCTCTGGGCTGATGACTGGATGCAGATGAGGAATTCTGAGATATTAATCTCTCCAGAACCATTTTAAATACTTGATTTGTGAAAATTTGTCGTCGAAGAGAATGTTGAACACAAACCAGGAATTTTATGATTAAATCCCTTGCTTGGTGCAAAACAATACATTCATATTCCTCCCACATGGAGTGATAATTATGAGAGGGTAACCTGACCCTAGTTTGGATAAATTCTCTTTCTTAGTGATTTGATTTTTCAGAGACTACTTTTTCATAATCACTGAAGATATTTAAGAGATTCTCTCCACTTCATTACAAGTCTATTTTCCCTCCACCCAAGTTAACTATAAGCTGATTCCCTTATGAGTAACTACTACCTAAAGTGCTATGCATATATGTTTCATGTGGCATGCTGTAATTGCTTTTCTAAATGACAGTCACAAATGCCTGGGAAGCTGGATTCCTAACATTTTGATTTGTATAAGTATATTTTTTCTCCTGAGATCTAAAAGGAAATTATAAGCAGTTAAGGATACAAATGATGTTTAAACTTGTGTGTTTAAAGCCCTTGCTTCTGTGTGGCACTTATATATATATATAAGGTATGTATCTAAAGTGTTCTGGTTGGTAGTGGACGAAGAGAATGGGAAAACATTTTAACCCATGAATGCAAATTATGTTTGATACACTCAGAAGAACAGATGATCCTCAAAAAACCCCACATCTTTAGTGAAGATTGACCCCATATATTTTGCAATTTGAAATTGGGACGTCATGCCAGGAGATGATGAGTAGCTGAAGTATATTCCCACAGTGTAATATTTAGGAGGTTGTTGATAGCTTCCCACTGAGTTTGGACTCACAATTTGTTTGCCTTGCAAAGCTGGAGGAGCGCTCAAGAGCACAATGGTGTGCCAGCCCTAAACCCACCGCACTGCGGCATAGTTCAGGCACACAGGTTGCTGCTTTGATTTTCAGCTGGATTTGATTGGGACAACCCATTTCTGGTGCTAATCCCTTTCCATGGGATCCCCTGACTATTGCAGACTCCCACAAAAAGGCCACAGTCATTCCTATGTTACATTGTCAAAATGATAAAAGATAAATGCAGGTGGTAAGCGGTCAGTTGCCAAGGAAAAGATCCTGTAGCAAAGTTGGTTGGATACCTACACAACTATGCAAAATGAGCTGCATAGGTGGTCCCTGTTAGGGACAGGGGATGAAGTTCAGTATGGCCAAGTGTCAGGTCCTGCACTTTGGTCATAACAACCCCAGGCAGCACTACAGGCTTGGGGCGGGGGACTGGGAAGCTGCGCAGAGGAGAAGGACCTGGGGGTGTTGGTTGAACTCACCTGAACATGAGCTGGCAGTGTGCCTGGGTGGCCAAGATGGCCATTGGCATCCTGGCTTGTGGCAGGAATGGTGTGACAAGCAGGACCAAGGAGGTGATCATCCCCCTGTGCTCAGCTCTGATGAGGCTGCACCTTGAGTGCTGTGTCCAGTTCTGGGCTCCTCACCATAAGAAGGACATGGAGGTCCTGGAGTGTGTCCAGAGAAGGGCAACCAGGCTGGGGAAGGGGCTGGAGGGCAAATCATCTGAGGAGCAGCTTAGGGAACTGGGGATGTTCAGTCTGGAGAAGAGAGGAGGCTCAGGGAGACCTTCTTGCTCTCTCCAGCACCCTGGAAGTAGGTTGTGGGGAGCTGGGGCTCAGCCTCTTCTCGCAGATAACCAGCAACAGGAGGAGAGGGAATGGCTGCAGGTTGTGCCAGGGGAGGTTCAGGTTAGAAATGAGGAGACATTTCTTCTCCCAAAGAGCAGTTGGGCATTGGAAGGGGCTGCCCAGGGAGATGGTGGAGTCACCATACCTTGGGGTGTTCAGGGAAAGGTTGGATGAGGTACTTAGGGACATGGGTTACTAAGTACTGTAGATGGTAGGGGCACAGTTGGATCAGATGATCTTGAAGGTCTTTTCCAACCTTAATGATTCTGTGATTCTATGACATCTCATCTATCTATTCATTGGTCACCCAGGGAGAGCTCAGATGCACACTGAAGGTCCTTGCAGTTCTAGTCCTTCCTGTTCATGTTCTTAGAAGCCTTTATGCTGGTTTTCTTGTATATTTTCTCCATTTTTTGTGGCTCAATCTTGGATGTCCACTTCAGCTCCTGTCAGCTTCCTTTGCAGCCATAGGGCTGCAATATTTCTGGGCTTTTTTTGGTTTTTTTATTTAATAACTTTTCCAACTGTATTTCTGTCAGTCTTCATTCTCCTCTTATATTAGTCTCTCTGTCATAGCTGCATTCACTCACTCACAGATCCTTAGAGCTTCACCAGGGTTTGGCTATTTAATACCAAATGAAAAACAGAAAAGTGGAGAGTCACTAGGTAATTCATTGTCATCGTCTCTCCTTAAGAACAGCCCAGGTAAAAGCGGCCTTTTTTTTGTCATGTAATGTACTTACACCCTTTAATACTAAATCAAGCAACAAAGCATCTGACTCCAAAATTAGACTGCAGAGAACCACCTGGCTTATTCTTAGAGCTACTGGCTTTCCTTATCTCTAATGGGAATGCCCAGAAATGGCAACAGGAGTGTGATAGAAGAAAGGCTGATAAGAGTTAGCCCTAACATGACTAACATGCCATGTTAAAAATGTGTTTATTCTTAAGAATAAATTGTTTTGGGCAGTGTCATGTGCATGCTGCTTTTGAGCAGTATTCTTGTATCAAGCGGTCACGATGAAGCGTGAAGCAGCTTTCATTGATCCGTAGTGTTTAAGTGTCTTGTCAAGGAAAGCAAAAAGGGAAATGAAAGTTAAAGCTGGCATCAAAAGAAGTGTGGCCAGCAGATTGAGTGAGGGGATTCTGCCCCTCTGCTCTGCGCTGGGGAGACCTCACCTGCAGTGCTGGGTCCAGCTCTGGAGCCCTCAGCACAAATAGGACATGGACCTGTTGGAGAGGGGCCAGAGGAGCCACAAACATGATCCAAGGGCTGGAGCAGCTCTGCTGTGAAGCCAGGCTGGGAGAGCTGGGCTGGTGCAGCCTGGAGAAGAGAAGGCTCCAGGGGGACCTTATAGCCCCTTCCAGTCCCTGAGAGGTGCCTGTAGGAAGCTGGGGAAGGACATGGATGCATGGAGGGATGGGACAGGGGGGATGATTTAAACTAGAAAAGGGGAGATTTAGGTTGTGTGTTAGGGAAAAGTTCTTCCCTCTGAGGGTGGTGGGTCACTGGCCCAGGTTGCCCAGAGAGGTGGTGGAGGCCCCATCCCTGGAGACATTCAAGGTCAGGCTTGATGGGGCTCTGAGCACCCTGCTCTAGTGAAGATGTCCCTGATCACTGTTGCAGGGTGTGGGACCAGATGGCTTTTAAAGTTCCCTTTCAACCTAACACGTTGTATGATTCTGTGATTGGAGTTTTAAAAGTGAAAGTGTCTTGGTGAGTTTTCCAATGTGTCCAACCACGTCAACACCTGCAGTTTATATGATCAGTATTTAGTCATCCAGTTACCATGTTTCATGAGAAACTGTATTTTCATGAGAAAAAGTATTTTTGCATTTTGTACATCATTATCTCATGTTAATTCATTTCATAAAACTCACTGGGTAGATTTACTTTGCCTGCAAGTGAAGAACAGGATCTGTGGTTATCTGTGGAAGGAGAGCCAGTTTTGTGGGTGACTTCTCAATTAGATTCCAAATATAACAAATGAGTTATTTCTTGTACTCCTGGGTTTTTCAGTTTGTGAGGTGGGACATCATGCTCATTTGACAGGTATACTGGGACAGATATCTTGGATGGACTATTTTTGTGAGTCACAGCTGCATTGAAGAGAGATGGAAAAATACATGAATAAAGGGATTTTTGAGAAAAGACAGAATAAGGAGACACCAGGAGGCTTTTGTTGAGATAACTTTAAATGAATAAATTCTAGGGGTGTCTAAATTAAATATATAAAAGAAAAATAAATGTGAATTGAGTGATGACCAAGGCAGAGATAAATAGGATTTTTTTTCCTAATTCATAAAAGAAAGATCAAAGTGATGTCTAAGAATAAAATTTGGGATTCTTCTGTGAGCTTGGGGATGTAGACAGTGTTGAAGGACAGACCTACATGTCGTTCTGTAGTGCTAAACCTGTCAACAATGAAGATGGTCAGATTTGGACCATCTTTGGACCATCCAAATATAGATAGGAGAAAACTGGGAGAGAACATGAGTAATTCAAGCCACTCTATATTTTGTGCATTGGAAGAGAATAACCTGAAAGAAACATCAGGAGCATAGCTGGAGATATGAGGATGTTCAAGAAAAATTGTTAGAGTCAAAAAGTACTTTATAGAGTTACTAATATAGAGTGTGATGTCATGAGAGTCAAGTAAGTCAAGTTACTCAAGTTCTGGGCTGATGCATCTGCTGTGGAAAAAGCCACTGTCCTAGTGGAAGAAGGAAAGATGAAAGAACAGATGTCAGAACTGAGGCAAAATAAGAAGAAAAGCAAATTGGAGAAGCTTCTTGGGGGAGTAAGGTGAAAAAATAGGCAGGGAATATAGAAAAGAGTCCTGAACCATGTGGTGTGGAGAAAGTTTTTGTATTTTCTTCCTATCTGAAGGATATTGGATTAAGTGAAACACTAGATTGATCCAGGCTGGAAACTTATTTATGGGAAGGAGGTGAAATTGGTTGTATTGAAAGGTTTTGTAAGCTGAAATTGGAGGAAGATGCGTGTTGGAAGGTGTCACTGAAGGTGATGTAAGAGATTTCAGCGGAGTGGTGTGGGACAGCAATTAAATTACAGTTTAAGAGAAGACAGAGGGAATTAGGAGAGCCACAGTAAACTGCAGATTTGAAAAAAAAACCCAAAACCCAACTGCTTTAAGACAGGAAGAGGGCAGTAATTTCTGCAAATGAGAAGTCCTGTGCTTGAGCAGTGTTTATCAAGAGATAAAATCAGGCTCTCCATCCTATTAGCAAGGCTCTTCTTTTCAGGGAAGCATTTGGCTGCTAGGGAATGTATGTGTTTCTCCTGCCTTACTTTTGCTGAGAGGAATGAAGGAGTAGTTAGCAGCCTTAATCTCTGCTGGAAATATATATATATATATATTTGGAATATAGCTGAAACACTCTGTTGTCAATACATAACAGTTTTTTTGGAGGAAAACTAATTAAAAGCTGGGTTTCAAATTGTGACTGCTGCAGTAGTACAGCCTTTCAGAGATAATTCTGCTGACGATAGTTTCTATGAGGTCTTTTTGTTCCAATGTTCATGCCTGATGGTCTTTCAGTGAAGGCAAAGTGACATATCAGAGCTTTCTGTCAAGTGCACAAAGAAAAGAAATAGGAAAATTATACAGAGGTGTATTTTTTTCCCCGGCTTGGCCTGTCATAATGATGGTGAGTGGTAATTGAAACGATGGGATGTGCAATATTTTGAGGCAAAAATGTGATTTTTGAATGTAATGATATTTCTTCTGGAGTTGGGAGGCTACAGGGGGGAAGAAAAAAAAAAAAAGGGTGGATCTGTTGCAGTCACTGGAAACAGGCCAAAGGGTACCTTGGGAGGATGTCTAATTAGGAACCTGTCTGAAGGTTGGATAATTAGCCTATTAAAAAAATAAACCAGCAGTTATGACTACAGAATCTCTTGCAGAATGTAGCAGTTATCTTTGGAAAGGTTTTTCATGAGGGTTCTGCTAGATCTTGATGATCTCCTGAGATTCCTTCCAACCCCTACAATTCTGTGATCTTTATTGTTCTGGCTTAACCTGCTTGATTTCTTGTCCTGTTCACAGTAGTTATGTAGAATTTATATTGTCTCTCTTTTTTTTTTGTTTCCTTGATTAAATAGCTGTAGTTTGGGATTTAGCTCTGGTTTCAGACCTGAATTTTAGATACCTGCATACAGATGTCTGTGTGCCCTGAGTGTGTGAGCTCCCGTGGTGTTATGTGGAGGTAGAACTCTGGAGTGAAGCCTAGAGAACTTGCTTATGGGCTATGCAAATGCCCTGGGAGAGCAAGGGAATTAAAATTTCTTGATGAGTTTCTTAGGATGAACTACTGATTTCACAGCTGAGTTCCCTTACTTGGTGTATCGCAAACGTGTCTGATGCAAAGATGGAATGGCACAGATCCAGATTCAGTGACTTAGGATTTGCCCAACAATCCCACCCAGCCGTCTTGTTTGCCCTTTGTCTGCTGTCCAAAGACCTTTGACGAATGATTAAGGGCCTGGAGCATCTCCCCTATGAGGAAAGGATGAGTGAGATGGGACTGTTCAGCCTAGAGAAAAAAAGACTAAGGGGGGACCTTATTAATGTCTATAAATATCTTAAGTATGGGATGCAGGGGGAAATGGCCAGCCCCTTTTCAGTGGTATGTGGAGACAGGACAAGGGGCAATGGCCTCAAGTTGGAGCACAGGGAGTTCCACACCAATCTGGGGAAGGTGAGGGTGAGGGAGCCCTGGGACAGGCTGCCCAGGGGGTGTGAAGTCTCCTTCTCTGGAGAGATTCCAGCCCCGTCTGGACGCCGACCTGTGNATGCCGACCTGTGCGCCCTGTCCTAGGGACCCTGCTTTGTCAGGAGGTGGACCCAATGATCTCTTGAGGTCCCTTCCAACCCCTGTGATTCTATGATTCTATGAATGTGGATATGAAAGTAACACTTTTAAAACTCCTGGGAAACAAAGTGTGCCCTCACTTTACAGTGAGGAAGAATATTTCCCCCCCTTTTTTAGCCAAGTGAACTTTAACCCTGAATCACACCTCGGGGAGGATTGGATCACTTATTCCCAAATAACAACTTATCCCTAAAACATCCAGGACTCTCTAATTCAATCTCTCATCAAGAAAACTGTAGTATCCATAAACTCATAAAATGAAACACTTATGGAAGTTCCCCCCCCCCGATAATCTGTTTTGCTCATTAATGCAATGCAAATGCTTTAAAAAATTGGCATTTTGCCTTGGCAAATAGCTTGAAGATAAAAGAAAGTTTTTTTCCTGTAATTCTCCTCCTATGAATTCTTGTCATTTAGTATCTCTTGAATGAAGTTCCAAGTCTAATTTGCTGTCCTTAAAAGTCTTGTGGTATATGGAAAAAAAAAAAGGTTCCCACCAAAGTTAACCATTAATGCTGAGCCATCTCCCCCATGAATGCCACAACAAGAACTCTTGTGCTTTTGAATTACCAGATGACATCACTGGCATCTACGGATGTGTGGAGATGGCTGAAGATTTTTTTTTTGGTGTGTATTAGCTGGCATCAGACGTGGTATTAATTGATTTTTAATAGTGGTGGAATCGAGAAGAGCCGGAATTGTTTTCAAGCTGGAGTTGAGGAAGTGAAAACCCGCACGACTTTCGCCTGGGATCGTAAATTCAAATCTCTACGTCTCCTGCTCCTGGCACCTTCCCATGATTCTCAGGAGGAGAGAAGGGAAAACCATAGTATTTTGAGGAGTATTTGGTGCCTATTAAAATTGGCACATCCGCCCGCCTTCGAAAGCATCTTGATTTACTGCAGGTTGTTCGTGTGTCGCATGCGGACATGGGGGGGTTGGTTTTTTTTTTAGAGAACAGATTTCTTATCGCTGCGAACAGCGAATGGCTTCCAGTCCTCTGAGCTCAGCGAGCGAAAAAAAACCACCCCCCTTATACCCATTGTAAAAGGTAGGAAAACCATGAAATTCTATAAGCCGGTTTGGCAGAAGAAGCGGCTGTTGGTGCCAAGATTTGGTTTACTGACCCCACAGCTTCCTGTTTTTTTTTTTTTTTTTAAAAAAAGATATTAATTGATTCGCAAAGAGCATCTTTTCTCTTCTTTTGGAAAACAAGAACCTCAGACAGACTGGCACAGGCTGGAGCTCCGCCAAGGCTGCGCGGGAAGGTTGCCATGCTGGGAGTGAGCGAGCGAGAGAGCGAGCGAGCGCTGAGGAAAGGGGGGGATGTAAAAAAAAAAAAGGCAAGACTTGGCACGGCTCAGTCAAATCAGCTTCTTTTGTCTGCTTTCTCGGCTTGAGCTTCAGGAAAGAAAACCATCCTGGGGTACAGGAAAAACTCAGAACTTTTTTTTTTTCTTTTTGGTTTTTTCAAACTTAGATAGCTTTTTAAGTCTCTTGGGCTGGTACGTTAAATGATGGTCGGTCAGCAGCATTAAGAGAAATAAGACTTCATTTAACCAAGCCTCCACAATGTCAGTTTATACTTATGGGGAATACAATACTTGGTTTTTTTTTTTTCCTCTTT
>VZTU01032829.1:37956-60536 GCA_013400835.1 Zapornia atra | reverse complement strand
GAAGTTTTTGTTCCAGGTTTACTCAAGCCTCTGGTATTAGATTTAGAATAAAAAAAACAAGCCAGAGTTTTTTAATATTTTTTTTCCGCCAGCTGGCTGTTTTCTTTTCCTGGTCCTGGCTGGACTGTGAGTTGACTGTGGTGGCTGACCTTCTTTGACCTTCTTTGACCTTCTTTGCCACAATAATTTTGCATCGGGGTGAGTTGCTTAAGTGCCCCAACCTCACCTTTCCCCATGCTAAACAGCAGCCCAAGCTCTGGAATTGTGCAGCAATGAGATGGCATCAGGGGGACTTGCCTAAGAATCTGTTGGGCTTTTCAGACGGGCCCAGACCTTCTTTCGCCCTGATCTTTGCCCTTTTGCCCTGACCTCTGACCTTTGAATTCCTCACTGACCTTTTACTTTCTCTCTGACCTTTGAACTTTCAGCTTGACCCTTCATCTTTCTGTCTGACCTTTGACCTCTCATCTGCCGATTTACCTTCCTCTCTCACCTTTCACCTTTCGCATTGACCTTTGACCTTTCTTCCATTTCTCCATCTCTCTGTGGAAGGCCTCAGGAGATTTCAGGCCAGGAACATCTTTCAGTCCTGACACCCGTAGTTCGAGAGTTATCACTGCGCTGGGTTCAGCAGGGAAATTGCCCTTGGCCAGGGCCAATCGCCCCCACACAACCAACTCACCTTTGGGCACGGAGGAGCAATTGGTGGGTTTATAGACTAAAATGGTAGTTTATAGGGTCCAAATGGTAATTTCCTGAATAAAACTGTGTTTTACAGCATAGAAATAGCATTTTTGTAGGACAAAAAGCAGTTTATATCTAGAACAAAAATGGTGGGTTTGTAGGGAAAAAAGAGCGGTTTTTAGAATAAATTGGTGTTTTATAGGAAAAAAGTGTGGTGTTTTTACAGAATAAAGCGGTGGTTCTGTATGATAAGAATTGGGTCTTATAGGATAAAAATGGTGGTTAATGGGGCTTTTAATGGTTTTTTTCTCCNGGGCGGTCGCTCCCTGGCACTTGAGCTCCCCTCGGGAACTTTGAAAAATCAACAGAAGAGATGAGAAACCTTGACAAAAGGGGATGAGGGGGGCCTGAAGAAGAAGAGTGTCGAGGCACTCACCAACATCTCTTGGCTGGGCAAGCTTTAAGCAGCCAGACTACGGAGGAAGATATGGCAGAGACAGGGAGAGAAGCCTCGAGGCAAAGCAGGTTTTTGCCGGTACCAGGAGGTGCAGAGAGTCATCCACCTGGCCATCTGTGGTGGTTTTGGCCCTAGCTAGAGGCCAAATACCCACCAAGCCGCTTGCTCACTCCCCTCTTCAGCCGAAAAGGGGAGAAAATAGATACTGGGAGGCTTAGGACTTGAGATAAGGACAGAGGGATCACTTTCCAATGAGTGCAATGGGCAAAACAGACGCAGCACAGAATAAAGGAAAGAAAAGTGATTTATTACTACTTACTACAACCAATACACCCAGTGAACCGGAACAAGATAAGAAGCATCCAGGTCTTAAAGCACCTTCCCCCCACCCCTCCCTTCTTAGCAAACTTAAAACTCATCACGATTTTACTCCCTTCTTCCCCCCCAACATGGCACAGGGAGGGGCAGGGAATGGGCAGTGGGGTTCCGGCGATCCCTCACAAGCTGCTTTTCTTCCCCTGATCTTATCACTTCTACTTCCTCCCACCCTTCGCCTCTTCGCACTCTTGACTTTAATCATAGATTTGCTCCCTTCTTCCCTCCCGTTCGCAGTACAGGGAGGGGTAGGGAATGGGGAGTGAGGGTTTTCAGTCCGTTCCTCCCGAGCTGTCTTCCATTTCAGCAGTGGGCTGGGGGTGTCACCCTGTGCATCCCCAGTGCTCCCACCCTCACACACATGGCATGACGGAGGGAAGTGGCAATATTAAGTAGCTGATTTCCATCGTAATCCACAGGGGAGAGGCACTCAGGGCCGCAGCTCAGCCTTCCTCCTAACACCAGTCATATCTGTGATTCCATTTCAGGAGGAAAGAGAAGGGGAAATAAGTCCTCAGGTTTTTTTGTGCGCTATTTGGTACAGAAGCTGGGACCTGCTGAGGCAAAGCAGACCCGGCATTCACCGGCATTACCCGCCCCCAGCCCCCTCCTGGGTCCCCCAGGCTCACAGGGCTGGGGCAGGGCAGGCAGCCAAGGGCAGCAAGCCCAGCCCAGGGTCACTGAGCAGCAAGGGGTATCACAGGGTCAAGCAGAAAGCTCACCAGCTTTACAGTTTTGTGTAAAACAGCCAATGTCCTCACATGGTCACAGGGCCGGGGGGCTGAGTGTGCACCCATGGGTGCCCCCGTTCTCCCTACAGTCCCTCACCAATGGTTTTAGTAATGATGCATTTCCACTTTTTTTTTTTCTTAAATATAAAACCATTCATATTTACGAACAGCTCTGTCACTACCATATGTTGTGCTGCTTTTCCATATACGAAGCAAGCTGTTTTCAAGCTTTTTAATTATACAAAATTGAGCAAAGACTTAGCAGAACCATCAGATAAAGGGGAAGAAGGGAAATACTTCCCCCCCCACCCTATAAAGCAGCTGGGAGGTGGGTTAAACCTCGGGCCAGACCTGCATTTGCCTTGAGAGGAAGAGAAAAAATCCACACAGCACCCACCAGCAACGCTGGCCCCACGGAAGCATCTCCTCCCAGGGACTCAGCACCAAACCTGAAGGATCAGGGAGGATGAGAGCGGAGCCCAGGGACATCAGCAAGGCTGAAGCCACCACATCGTCCTACTCCAGCCCTCAATGATCCAGACTGTGTGGTTTCTCTTTCTCATTTAAGCCCAAACTGATTTTACACAAACAAGTGTGCAGGGAGTGCTGGCTGCGTACACAGCCCAGGATGCTCGGGGTTTCGGTGGAGCTGTCCTTTCCAGCTCCAGCCCATTAACTGAAAAGTCCTCACACTCAATCCCATGGCCCAGGCACTCTTGTGATTGCTGCATTCACAGCCCAAATCAACTCAGATCAGCTATTTCAGACCTGTCAGCTCTTATTAACGTAGCTCTCAGCACAAGCAGGCCGAGATAAAACAGCAATTTCATTAGTTTCTGTGTGCATGTGCATCGTGTGCATCCCTAACGTCCTACCCCAGCCTCACTGCAGGGGGGAATAATAGATCACAGTGAAAATTTGGGTATGGGAGGAGAGATACCAGCCTGGTTCCCAAGGGCTGGGACAGCAGCATCCTTGAGTGGACAAGTGGCACAGCGCCATTGGGGGTCTGCAGATCACCCAAATCCAATATATGTGGGGGAGTCTCGCTGGGATGCGAGTTATCAGCTCCCTAAGCAGGCGTGCATCGATCCTGCGCTGCAGGAGCATGCACAGGGAGACATCCCACAAGCCTGGAGCATCCCAGAACATACCAGGCATGCTGGAGACTCCGCTTCCCAAAATGGCTTTGGCTCTTGGACTCCAGTTAAATCACAGCCCCCAGAAGGGATCCTGGCTGCATCCCCACCACCACCAGCACTGGCAGCCCAGCCTGGCATTGAACAAGCTGGCAGAGTGATTAATTTTGAGCACAAACGAGTGAAACAATTGAAAAGTCAACAGTTCAGGGGAAGAGAGGGGCTACCACAGGCCCTGCAGGCCTGGGGATTATTTTAAACATACGGAATGCCATTGCTCTAAATAATCAAACTCTATTGCTGTGACTCGGAAATTGCCACCCACGGCTAATGCTCCAATTTTAAATGCATCCTCAAGTCAATCTTTGTAAATTCCACATTAAATATTGATCAGCCCCAGAGAGGGATGAATCCGCTTGTTTAGTGCGGAACAGCAGTGGCTGAGCCCCGATGTCTGCCTGCATCCCATCCCAGGCCACCGTGACCATCATAGCAACTGCCCCGAACGGGGACAGAGAAGGGTCTCAATGGTGCCTGGTCACGGTACAGAAGGGAACACAGTCCCAGCCCTGCATTTAATTGGCTTTCATAGCTTAATTACAATGGCAGCAGCAAGAAGTTCTGCATGGGAGATGAAAAAGACAGGGATGGTCACAGGCAAGCAGAGAAGACATTGCCAACACATTCATCTTGCTGCCAGACAGGAGTGGGGCAGTGACCAGGAGCACCCTCAGACCCCATCCCACTCGGCCTTGACCCCGGAACAAGGCACTATGACAAGGGACAGCACTGGCACCTTTCCCATCGCTCCCAAAGTCAGGGCTGCCCAGGACTCCCGGGATATTCCAGGAGGAGTTGGCAGCACAGCAATCAAGCATCCCCTCCTGCCAAGTCCCTGTGGGCTCTGGGGCTACATGGCAGCATTCCCACCCTTGAGGCACATGGCTCTGTTCTCCCAGACAGCATCCTTAGAGTCAGCATTGCCCTTGAAGACCGAGAAAGGCTTCAGCCACCCCTGAAGAGATTATTTCCCCTTCATCTTTGAGGATTTTCTCACCTTCTTGGTGCCATCGCCATGAGGACCGATGATCATGATGCCACATCTCAGTGATGCTTCATCCCAGCAAGTTCCTCAATCCCCCAACATAACAAGGGGGCTCACGAGGGCGAGGTCCAAGCCACAAACATTTCCAGGGATCCTGCTGTGGAAGAGGTTTAAAGAAAGAAAACAGGGTGGTCAGGAAATAACCCCGCTGATTTCTGAATCCCCAAACTTTATGTGCGTGTATGCCTGGGGTATTATGAAAATTGTACTTGAAACTCGGATTCAAACTTCATTTCCCAAGCGCTCCCATAAAATTTTCATTACAGATCAGTGCCCCGTGGTGGAACAGAGGGCAGCTTTATTAGTAGACCAAGCACAGCAGCCTGGCAGTGGGAGAAGGAGCCAGGTGACAGCTACGGATATCCCTCTGCGAGAGACGGTGGATCGCTGGAAAAGAAACAGATGATAGAAAAAAGTCATTCTGAACAATTCCTAGTAAAGGGTCAAAGAACCATATAATTCAACATTTATATTGACCAGGCTGCAAGGGAACTCATAAAAAGGAAAAGAATAAAAGGGCTGGAGGGAGAGGTAGGAAATTCTGCCCTGATTTTTCCCCTTTTTTTTAATTTCTGGTTTAATCGTCGCCGCTGGTTAGTGCTGTCCTTGGCCCCCAGCAGCACCCTGGGAAAGGTCCCAGCTCTCGGCGCCTGCATTCCTGAGCCCTCCCTCCTCTTCCTCCCCTGCTCCCTGACACAGCATCAGGTCCTGCATCTCCCAACGACTCTGGCCAGCCTGGCAGTAACATCACTGTGTACAAGCCATGGATGGGGAGGTGACATGATCTTCCCCAAATGTGCCTGCGTGCGGTTTTCCTCTCCCTTGTCTTCCCTCCCTCATTTATCGTGCTATAAAAAGAACAGGAGAAAAGAAAAAAAATCCTCCTTCTCTGTGATTAATTAAGGCCAAAGCAGGACCCTGAGGCACAGAGCAACGGCGATACCTGTATCCTTCCCAAGGTGCTGCAGCTGCGACAGCACACCGCAGCCCCGTGACTTTCCCCCCGCTGCCGTTTGTCATCGCCTGACACTGATAAAGAGCTTCTCCAGAGCAGTGTCTTTGCGAGGGAACATATCCATATCAAAGCTGCTTGGATCATCCTTTTGCAAACTATCTGCTGCATTCCCTGGCCTAGTTTCCCATCGCAAACTCTTGTTCTTCCCCTCTGTGAGCCTCTGCTCCTGCATGCACTGCTCCAGCTCAACCTCAGATCCCAACCATTCTCCAGCACCCAGCACTTAAAGGCTCTCAGGGTGTGGTAAGGGGGGTCTCTCAGCTGCGCACTGCTCAGCATGACATCCCCACAGACTCAGATTAACATGGTGCATCCGCCATAAACACACTCCTGCATTTTAATTGAAGCCTGCAGGATGTCTCTGGGGCACCCAAGTGCTCATTGCCATCGGTGGGCTGCTCTCCATTCATCGCTGCCATCAATGGGATGCTCTCCACACATCGCAGCCATCGGTGGGATGGTCTCCACTCTCTGCTCATCAAGCATAATCTCTACAAGCAAAATTTCACTGGTGCCAGAGGCTGGCATGACAACCACTGCCCGTGAGCTCTCACCTTGGTGTTATGGTGGGTGACACCAGGTAAAACCTCCTCATAGCCCAGGAGAACACAAGGTCAGCATGCTGGCATTCACCACAGGCACAGTCTGCACCACGAGCGGCTCGGCAGAGCACTGCTACCAGCAGTTCCTGTTTGGCAGCTCCATCAGCTCTCCTGGGTGACATGGGATGCTGAAAGCTCCTGTGATGAGTCAGGAGCCATCTGGGATTTCTGCTCAGGCTGCAAGGTTACACCACACAATCTGCTGGAAGACTTACAGGGATAATATTAATATTCCATAATTGTTATTCATCTGCTTACACCAGGCTCTGACTGCTGAGAGGTCTCTGCCCACTTAACCTTGGGGTGATGGATGCTCCGCACAGGGGCCCACAGCCTCAGGCAGGTGTGTGGAGACGGGGGCTCTCTTCCCAGGCAGGCACATCCTTCACCTCCTTTTGGGTCTCAACGCCTCAACCTTTTAAGTGACATTAATAATGCTTCCCCGCATGATGAAAATTTCTCAGGCAGCATCCAACATAGGAGAGAGCTCCCCAGGACACAGGGGTGGACTGCAGCTGTTTTGGAGAGGTGGCCTTGTGCAAACAGCACCTATTTCTCAATATCCCTCAAGTCATGGTGTTTCCTTAGCAGAAAAGTAAATACTTGCCTCCCCTGAGATGCATCACAGCCACGGGAGTAAGTTCATCCAGCCAGAACAAAAGTGGTGCAGTCACAGCCGTTAAGAAAATCACCTCCCAGCTTCCAGACAGGGCAACTTCCATCTGGAAGAGCTTGGAAGAGAACAACAAGGAATTGCAGAGACTTTTCATCGTGGAGATACTTTTCTCTTTGTGATGGCCCTTTAACAAGTGCATAATGAACAGCATTTCTTTGGTTTTGAGAGGCACAGACAGGCCAGATAAAGTTACCAATTCATTAGCATCCCATCATGATTGTAGCCTCCGTATTCCCCAGCCATATGGTCAGCACGATATGCTTCCAAAAAATGGGGACATCTACAAAGGCTTTATTACCATAAGCGGTCACGGTAAAGCAGCCTGTGGCTACATGGAGATGAGGAACATCTTATTTCAGGATCTTTTGGGTGTGGCGGAACATGACGTGGCCAGGGAGGCAATGTGACTTTGTAGGACATGAGCATCCCTCTTCCCACAGAAGGGTTTTAATCAGTATCACCTCTCGGTCCTGAGCAGAACGCAGTCTCCAGGGTGGATACACATCTCCAGGAGCTACCTGCCTGGAGACACAGCACCTACTGCCAATTAGTCATTCCCCATATGACTAATTAAACCTCTCAGCCCGCTGAACTGTGTCCCCAGCAACCAGCCACATCTGAGCTGAAACCTCAGCCAGCCACGGAAAATGGAGAGGTTCTCCCCATCCCCACGCTGTGCAGGCGCAGCACACATGCGTGTGACATTAGGTGGCCATCAAGAGATGTGAAGGGACAATACTCAGCCGACCCTGCACCCCCCAATCCACAGCCTGGGGACATGTGTCCTTGGAGACCCCAGGTGCCACCTCCCACCCCTCCCGAGCACAAGCCACCTCTTCTCTCAGCACCATCCAAACACACCCCAGGGTTCCCAGCACTATGCGCTGTGTTTTCTAACAAGCAAATAACTTCTTCCTTACTCCAGAGCTCTGTCTGCAATTCAGTGAGGCACAGCGGGGCGACTGAGCTCCTCCTGCATTGCCTGACCTGTGTCAGCATTTTATTCTGCAGCCCTGTAGGTTTTTTAGTTAAAAAAAAAAAGAAAAAAAGGGGGAAAAAAGGAGTTTTCAAAGCTTTAACAGCTTTGAAAACAACACGGAGAGTTCTCTTTACTGCAGGAGAGGTTAATGATCTCCCTCTGCTACAGAACTAAACCGGACATCATAATAAATAATCATAATAAGATATAAAGTATCACCTGGAGCCGCTCGATGTGGAGAGCGGGTAGGAGTTACGATGCATTTCCATTATCCAGAGTATCTGCTAGGTGGGGAATTTTCAAAGTAAGAGCAAGCAATTAAAAATGAAAAGCAAAACCCCACAATTAGAGTATTGCTTAAACAGAAAGCGGTCATATCTTGTCTTGCCTGGGAAGACTGAACGCTCCAGGTCCTGGCCGCACTGCAGCCCCAAGGCCGGGATGCACAGAGATGAGATCTCCTCTCCTCTCCTCGTCCCTGCAGCCCGATCCAAAGTGGAAGCAGGGTGATGCCATGCAGTCCAAATCCCACGGCAGCCCCTCCGGACCCATCCACATGAGCAGCACTGAGCTCTATGCTTGACCATCATGCAGAGGTGCCAGCCCACAGGTGCCGTGGGCAGCCCCACCACCCAGGTCACCACAGAGCCCCCAGCCACACCGACTGCCCGCAGTTCCTCACCTGGGCTCTGCCCCAGCACATCTCATAGGGACTGGTCTTCAGGCAGGTGCTTGCAGACGGGTCTTTCAGAGAGCTCCTCTGCCACTGGTCCTCTTTAACAACAGCTCTTGGAGGTGCAACGACCTGAGCTGCATTTCCACAGGCATTCAGGACATCCTAAAAGGACATTTGGACTCGTAAGGAGCAATTGCCAACAGGTATGGCAGAGATCCATCCCTCTTTGGGTTCCTAAACATCCAAAACGCAACACCCAGGCTGCCTAGCTACTCTGCCCCATCCCCACGCTAGACTTGAGCGTGATTTCACCATTTGCAAAGCCTGGGGGTGACATGATGGGCATCCGGACTTCAGTGGAAAGCTGGGTTCAAGCACAGACAATAAAAACTCCATCAGAAACATCAACTGCAGCACTGGGGAATGACACGACCTTACAAACCTCAGCACAAGCCAGGGGTGACAACCCAGCTGCCACCACCCTGCCAGCAGCACCACACATGCAGACCAGGAGGCAAGAATCAATCCATCACTGGCGGCATGAGGTGCCCCAGCGCGGTGTCAGCAAGGGGAGGGGGCTGGAGTTCATATCAAACAGCATTAATCACCTTTCCTGAGGCTGTGCACGCGCTGGACAGTCCTATTAATCAGCGGCGTATCAGCCCTCCAGCCCGGTCGGGGCCCCTTTGTGCAGGTCCCTTCCCATCACCAACAGATAAGATTATCAGTGACGAGCGAGACACCCATTGAGTAACACCCGACTCAAAGAAAGGGATTTTTTTTCTTTTTATTTATCCCCCCTGTCTCAGAGATGAGCTGTTTCTTGTCTTGTCAAACCACATCCTTTTCTTTAAAGAGCCAGCTTTAAGAATCCAATTTGTCAAGCTGGACAATCATTTGAGAATCCATAAAAAGCCCCAGTGACTTTATAAAAAAAATAAATCAGAAGGTTTTAAATGGTAACTGAAAGGGATTTGAAAATAGGTTGAGTGGCCTACATCAATTAATCTTCAGAGAGCCAGGGCTTTGTGAAGCTGAAGTGGCAGAGAAGTGTCAAAGGCTAGTTACTGGGCTTGAGGAGATGGAAGTTATCGATATTTCTCCTCTGCTTTTTCTCTCTTTTCTTCTCTCTCCATCTCTTCAGAACACAGTAAGGCAATAACCCCTGTGACAGGGCTCTGCAAAGCCAAGAGGGGCCAGGCGGCCAAGGCAAGAGGGGCCTGGGTGGCCAAGTCAAGAAAGCCCAGGCAGCCAAGCCAAGAGGGACCTGGGTGGCCAAAGCAAGGCGGAGTAGGTAGTCAGGGCCACTCTTTGTGGTAAAATTTCTCTGTAATCATGCCCAACATCAGCCAACATTGCCAGATCTGCTGTCCCTCTGGAGTTTCGGGTCCCTCACTGTTACTGCTGGCAGGAGCCGGAGCTCTCCTCCACGGCAGACCCTCCGAAGGAGCTGTCAGACACCACCAACAGACACTTTAAGGCAACTGGGGAGTCCCAAGGTGCATTATGGAACCTGAGGGTCCGGCCACCTCCATCAGCAGCCAGGGATCAGCTCTCCTTGAGGAAAGAGGAGAGGAGGGGAGAAGATAACCAGCTTCGTTCAAGCCTGGGGCCTAAGCAAAGCATTGCAAAGTGACAGGTGGGCCTCGGGGCTTGCAGAGCAGGGGGAAGAACCTGGTAAATGAGGTGTTTGGCTGAACAGGTACCGTTCCCTGGCACAGGGATGGATTTCCTCACACGCATAATGAAAGCCGATAGTCCCTCTTGCGCTTTGCTAAGATGGTGCCCTGAGAAACGCAGGGCTGAGGGGCAGGGTGTGAAGATGCTGAGCCCCAAAGAACACAATCAAGAACAAGAGAGACTTAGGGGCACACAGATTAAAACAATGGACTGGGGAATTCACTCAGAGGAAAAAAAAAGACCACTGACCTTGCCAGGAATCCCGGTGCTGATAGAGAAGGGCCACGCTGCCCCTCTCCGGTGTGGAGAGCAGGATGCAAGGAGCTCCAGATGGCTTTTTGTTTTAGCGCAATAAAAAATCTAATCTGACAGGCGAGTGTGAGGCTGGATAATAATAACACCACTGCAAATAATGTCCTTAAAGAAAATGAAAGGAATCTAACAGCTCAAAGATATCTTCATTCGCAGCAGAGGAAAGTGACTGTTCCTTACTGCAGCTGGGAGCGTGTTCGCAAGCTTTCACATGGTATTTTGTTGCCCAAGTATAATATAAGGACACTTTACTCCCTTTCCAGTCTGGGGAAATGGATCTGACTTGGAAATCAGCCAGCAGTGAGTTAGGGCCCTGAAGTGAAGGTGATAACTTTGCCAATTAAATATGGATGTGATTTCCCCCCCCCCCTTCCTCTGAATACTTTTGCACTGTCATTAGGTGATGATATAAAGACACAGGCCTCTCAGTGCAGCTTAATTGCTCATATATAGAAAAATGATGAGGTCTGTTGCACTGCACGGGAGCACTGCCTTGGCTACTCGCTGCCTTATTAATAGGCGATACCAGTGCGAGTTTAATTCCTCTGCCAAAGGAAAACCAGGAAGATAGCAAAGCCCTCATTCAGCAAAGTACTCCAGCACTTGTAAACTGCTTCGCTGCACCGCGATGGACTTAAGAGCAAGCTCACATTTAATCACACAGTTAAAGTGTTTTGCTGAGTTGATGTGTGGCGCACGGGAGAGAGGATGGACTTTGATAAAGTGATCTTTTATTCCCATATCCCTGTATTTTTCCTTTTTTTTAAATTGATACACAGCACAGATGATCTCAGGTTTTGCAATCTGCTGCTGAATGATTCCTAGTCCAGGTTGAAGCCTGAGCACACTCGGGACAAAAAGGGCTACTGCTGTAATTGCAACGGATCACAGAATTGTAGGGGTTAGAAGGGACGTCAAGAGATTATCGAGTCCAACCCCCATCTCGGATCTTAGCACTTCAGCACAGGGCAGCCCATCAGGAGGGCTGGGAGCAGGGAGGGCTCTAGGCTGCCTTTCCCTGGGGATGGACATGCCTCTGGGGAGCACCAGGATGGACCCTCCATGGCAGAGAAGACCTTTGGCACATGGGGGTGACCAGGGACACCTTTTTCGGAGGAGAGGAGGAGGCAGCACACTGAAATTCACAAGGTCAAATGCCAAGGGATGCTGCCTGTCTTTAATTATTAAATTAATACTAATAATAAGAATAAATGATTCAGCCTTCGGGAAAGCAACCTTGCTGCACGTTTCCAGTCTTCCCTTCCCTGGCTGCCAACACGTCTTTCCTGAACATCCCCATTGGTACCTGCTCTGTAACAGCCTCTCTAGGGGAAAGTCTTCAAAGGGATGGACTCCCCAAAAAAACAAACCCACCTGGGAAGAATCACCCTTCCATCTGCGTGCAAAGCTGATGGGCACAGGCTTGGAAATCCCAGCTCCATCTCCTTACATATCAATATATATATTAGATATCATCTATCAATACCTCACCTCAACCTCCCCCCTCCCCCTTAAGCTGCTCCCCCTTGTCCGATCACTCCCTGCCCTTATCAACAACCCCTCTTCAGCTCCAGCTTGGGTTTTTCCAGCTGAAGGCAGAGTTGCATTCCCGAATAAGCCACGGTTAGCACGGGAGGGAGTGGAGCAGGGAGAGGAGGCTGTGACTAAATTGATGGCAACAGCAAAAGCAGGGCATACAAATGGCTTGCGAAAAGGCGTGATGAGATGTGACTGCCCTGGGTCCTGGGACTGGAGAGAGTGAAATGGGAAAAGACCACCTGGACGAAGAGAAAGTGCTTCTGATTGCTCGGGGAAAAACGGAGTTAAAGATCATTGGAACGGACAAGGCAATCTGGCAGCAGCACGGAGCTTTGATTGCTTCCAGCGTGGTGGAGTGCAGGCTGCAGGTCGCATCCTTCCAAGGGCTGCCTGCTGCAGGGGGTGGGATGGACACCCTGGACCGGTCTGCGGCACGGGGTGCCATCAACTGGGAGGTGATGTGCAGGTGCAAGGCTCCTGCCACACCAACATTTCGGCTGGGTGCAAGCGCTTGCAGCCCAGGTTTTGCCACCTCCCCTTAGTCATCTGCAGACCAGAGGATCAATCAGAGCCAAGGTGCTGCTGGAGAGCCAGGCAGAAGTTAACAAAGCATTAGAGTGCAGTACCCATTAGGGTGTAACCCAAAGCCCAGGCTGGGACTGACCCTCATGTCTCCCCCAGCCCAAGGACCTGAACCCCAAGTGATGCTGCTGTGCGTCCCGGGAGCGCATCCGAAGCACATGTCCACAGCTTTTCTAAGCATTACACAAAGGTTGCCATGCAATTAACGCATTGGATCAGCGTGCCAGCTCTGTTTGCCTAATTTCTTACACCTGAATGCTGCCAGGCAGCTCACCAGCACGGCTCGGAAGGCTCCGGATCCCACCGTGCACATGTACGGACACTTCAGCCCCAAACCGCGTTCCAACACACTGCAGTGATGAAGATAACAAGAAATAATGACGATGTCTCTGTTTCCTCTACCTTGGGCATTTTTAGGCTGTCTCATCTCGGCAATGAGCTAGTTTGCATGTTTTGCATGATGACCCATCGGACTCAGCCACACAGCGCCAGGCAGATGGTCAGGTCCCCATTCCCATGATGTCTTTATAGCGTTACGCAGGCCGGTACCCCAACAATCGCCCCAGTTTAGGTTCATGGACAGACCTAGCCTTCTCTAGCAGACCTGCCTGAAGCTCTCCAAACCCAAACCACATTTCAGCAGGGGAGGCAGAGCCCCAGGATAATGGAGCACTAGGCTGGCTCCAGGTTACTACATCAATCAGCAGGAGATTCAGGAGCCCAGCCGCAGTCTCTAGCTGCAGGTTAATGTTATACACGCTACATGCGATGGACAGTTTCAAAACAGTCATGATACATATTTTCTCACATGTCCCCACTCATGTTATTAATTACATGTCTCGGGTTACTAATCACAAGGAAATTAGGATGGTTTTCTTCCCAGCATCGCAAGCCCATGGTCTGAGATCCCCCTTCACTTGGAAGTTCCATTAGCCTTTCTAGAGGATTTCCCTGCCAAGCTTCCCACGTGCAAGCGCAGTTTCCCAGTTCCCAGCCCTTAAATCTACCCAATCCATTCCCATTGCAGCTCAAAGTGCTTCACAAGCCCCTTTACTCACATTCCAATTTCACATTCCTCAATACCAGGTTTACTGGCAGCAGCTCCTAACACCGCTTCAAAATTAAATGAGCCAGAAGAAAAAAACATTTGGAAAGGCTTCCACTTGGGCATTCACCCTTTGAAGGGCATTTTAAAGGCTGGGAAGATAACCTGACTCCTGCTGATGTTTGGGAGGATTTCACCATTTACTTGAATGAGGAGGAGCAGGTGGGTGTTTGGGAAGGGGGTGAAGTTCAGTACGATGTTAGGAAGATGCCACTTACTTTTCCAGTGACCCCAGTTGTCCCACAGAGCAGGCTTGCTGTCCGTCTTGGCTGTACTTGTGGAGGTCCTGTGTTGAGAAAGAAAAGAGCCATGAGCAGCAGGAGATGATGGAGAAGACCAAGTAACCTTGCTTATACAAAGAAATTGAAAAAGCACACTTTTTTTTTTTAATAGTTGCTATTTTGGAGGGTCCCCATCCTCCAGAGCTGTACATGAGGTACCTCAAGAAGCAGCTGTGGCACCAAAGAGTCATTCCCAAAAGAAGGAACAACAAAGCCAGTGAAGCCACAGCGGGAAGTTCACGGTGGGCACAGGAAGGCTGACCACATGTCAGCCTGGACACCAGATTTCCCTTCCCTTCCTGGAGGCAACACAGGAGAGCTGATCTCCTTTCAGCCAGCTTCCAGGGGTCTGACAGGCTTTGGAAACCACACAAGCAGAGCGGGACCATGAGGCAACGAAATGAAAACCAAGGTGCTGCATAAAAGACTTTGCCAGCATGCAATGGTCGACCTGGTATAGAAATCCAGACACCTCTGCTGACCCCAGCTCCCCCAGGGGGATTTGTACAGGATGGAACGGCACCTCTCAGGTGCATTACAGCTTTTTGGGGTTGATGAAGGTATTTGTGGTGGGTAGGTTTGGTTTCCTTCCTCCACTGCTTGCCAGCACCTGAAAAACAGTGGGTGCTGGGCATTCACCCCTGCCTCAATTTCCCCAGAACCCCTCTGCACCCGCCCTGCCCCACAGAGCCTGAAAGGAAAACAAACAGCAGCACAGTGCAGAAAACTTCCTGTCTCTCTCCTGTTAATTATGATCTTATTTTGCGCATAGAACCTGTCATTCAGCTGCCTGTAATGGATAGTTTCTATTTCAATTCTCCCTCCACCCTATTATCTTTTATAAAATTCAGCCAGGCCAGGTGATGGATTGATAAGGGATGGTCCCGGCGGGAGCTGGCTCGCTCGGAATGGCTCTCACGCACACCCAACTTCTGTATCTTTTTAAATATTTCAGTTGTTTGAGATCTTTATTTCACATTTCGATTTCCTGTAGTACAGTAAATTTATCTTAGTCACCCAGTCAAGTTCTCTCCAAGCCCCTTATCTCTCCCTCCTCTGTACCACTGAGAGCACCTACATTATCTGCGCTGCCGATAAAGCGGCTGTGGCAACCCACAGATCGTGCTGATCAGGAGATGCCCCAGCTGAAAGGAGACTTTGGAAGCCCCACGCTCATCAGCGGCTGGAAGTTCATCGCTCAAACCCAGCTCCAGCTCCAGCCAAGGGGAAAGGCATCTCCCACGCAGCTGGAGGAGTGCCTGGGGCTGGCTGCAGACCCCAGGGATGTGAGGAGGCAAGGGCAGCTGCTCCCCCAGACTGCAGTCTGAGGGATGCTGGTGCCCATCCCAGCTAAGTCATTCTTCTCCTGCTGCTTACCACCACCGTCTGGTCTCCCAGGTCTCCTGGTATCCTAAACCTCTGCTTAGGAGCAGCTGTGATGCCTCATTCCTTGACCCCATTATTCCGAAAGGCAGCAATGGCCTCAGTTTTTAGCACATCATAAACCCACACAACCACCTCCTGGCTTTATGGTCTATTCAAAAAAACATCAGAGCATCCCTGGGGCTTGGGAGTGCTGGGCTGTGCTGAGGGAGGGCTAGGAGACCCCCAGAAACCAAAGCAAGGGCTGACAAGAGCAGAGCAGCAGCTATGTGCATGGGGCAGACCCCAGGGTCTGGTTTTGGGGTGCTGGGGAAGTCCAAGCACAGGGCTCTGAACTCTGGGATGCCCCAGCACCAGGGCTGAGGAGCAGCCCCAGCAGCATGGAGCAACACACAGTGCAGACAGCCGTGCAGAAGCCTCCGCATCACAGATGACATTTGAGAATGTATCAAACCCCCAAGACACATGGCTCTCCCTCTTCCCAGCCCTCACCACCCTTCCCTGGCCTGGAAGGTTCCACGGGCAGCTCTGTGAGCAGTGGCTGAGCAAGGAGGATGCAGTGCTGGGGACCTGATGCTGAGCCTTCCCCTCCCTGCCAATGCCCAGAGGGGTTCAGCATCACCTCTAGCCCTGCAAGGGAAAGCCCAGGTCACAGCCAGTTGGGATGCCCACAGTGGAGCAGCTCTGCTGGGCTCCTGCGGGGCAGGCAGAGATGGTGAACACAGGGATGTCTTTCCCCCTGCACCAGACCACCAAAGATTAAACATATCCACAACAAGGAGTGGAGGGAGCATCACGCATCACCAGCGCCCTGCATCAACTCCTCCCGTCAGCATCCCTGGGGCTGAAGCATCCCTGGAGCTGGGAGCTATCAAACACAAGTAACGCTAATTTAAAAGGACCCAGCAAACAGGTACAACGATGTCACCGTCGCGCTGTTCCCACTCGGGTGCCGGCATTGCCGAGCCGCGATCAGGCAGCACCCCCTGGTGCCACCAGCACTGCCCGGGGCAGGCGGCCGCGCTGGGGGCTGCCCGGGGGTCCCCACACCGGAGATGATGCTGGGACACTGGGACACTGCCTGACAAAAATCCTCGGCCGGTTACAGGAGGAATTAAGTCATCTTCTTGTCTTGTGGAGAAAGCGCTGCCTTCCCTGGGTGAACGCTTCAGAGAGGCAAGAACCCAGGGGCGCAATGAAGCCAGAGGCAAGGCTTGCACCAAACCCACCAGGGTTTGGGAACATACCCACACTGAGCACCGGGATCCGGGGAATCCACATAGCTTCCTTCCCCCAGGAAGGAATAGGTTACGGCTGCAGTGGTGCCAGGTCCCACCTGGTCACAGCAGTATGAGATGCTGGGGCGCTGCCCTCGCTGTGTCACCGTGGCCATCGGCACCCCACATGACAGCTCTGGGTCTGTCAGCCAGAGTGGGGGAAAGATAAATAAATCAAGATAATAAAAATAAGGGATGCTCATGCATCTTCTTATAACGTCACAGAGCTGCACGGGTCGAGTCCACACAGAGCACGCTGGAATCCAACTGTGATGACAGGAGGAGGAACTGGTACTGCACAGGGTGTAGGGGGTTCTGCACACTGTGAGGAGGCATCTGGCGTGGTGGGAAGGGGTGAAGGGACTTCAATCACCCTGCCACTGGGTTCCCAGCCCCAAACAGAAAAAACATGCAGAGAAAAGCTGACCTCAACCTCACCAACTGATGCTGACAAATACTTAACAAGGGAAGAAACACACCCTGACGCTGAGTGGGAACTGAAGTCACCAAACTCCTGTCCCTGACTTTTTAGTCTCTGCTTTCAGACTCGGTAGGAAGGTCCGACAGCAGTCGAGGCTGCAGCATCCCATAGCCAGCCCAGGAGAAGGCTAAGGGCAGGGCTCCTGCCTCACTGCCCTGAGAACCGCAACAGCTTCCTGACACTTCTGCTGAGGAAGAAAAGAACAAGTGCTTTGCAAACCAACCCTCTCACCTTGCAGGCAATCCAATGCACAGCCTTTGACACCCACTGTAAAAGAGATGCCAAGAGAAAGAGAGGAGGTCTGTATCCCAGCCCCTGCGGTAGACTTCTCCCGGTGCTCTTGTCCCTCCAAAGCTGCCCTCCTGCCCAGCCTGCCCACCAGCACAAGCTCTGAGTCCTCACAGACACTTGGGAATACAGGACCAGGACATAAAACACCTCTTTGCACACCAGCCAGAGGCCAAATGCAGCTCTTAGGGAGGCTATACTCAAACAGCAGCCTAGAAGTGAGGTGCTCACTGGTGTCTTTCCAGCGCTTGGAATGGTTTTGTCCCCTGGGATCAAACGCAGCAGCAGGGCACCCAATAAATACGTCTGCAGAAACATGATTTATCTGTAGGGGAAGACAAGGAAATTCCCAAACCCTCTTAAATATCCACTTCCTGGCTCTAAACAGTCAATAACTTGCCAACTGGGGAATGTATTTGTCTGCTCCCCTCCATATATTTTCTGCTTTTCATTATAATTTGCTAAATAATACATTACAATGAGTTATTTATCACACTCGGCAGCTTCGTGATATCCTCCCCCCTCTTCCATCCGGAGGAATTTCACCCATAAATCAGTTGCACAAATATCCACTGGCATCACCGCAGTGCCAAGCGCCTTCCCCCCTTCCCAGCATCACCCCAGCCAGCTCCAGGGCTCTGCTAAGAGCCATCACCGGAATTAAACAGAATTTCTTTGCCCCAGGACGGATGGATTGCTCCTCTCCTTGCCGTCCTCCTCCGGACACCAGCCAGGGGGGTAAAGGGAGGTAATAAAATACAGAGACCCGCAGATAAAGCAGCTTCGCTGGGAGCTACATTTCTCTGGCTCCTGTTGTTTGAATTATATTGGTGGGAGAAGGAAAATTGGCTCCAAGAAGTAAATGAGATTAAAACTCATGGAAATAAGCACTCTAAGGATGGGAAGAGATCCTGGGAGGGAAGCTGGATGTGTCTGGCCCTCGAGTACAGGGTTCCCATGGGAGGTCACACATCACACGCCGGGATTCAGAGGATGCAGCTTTCCCAGTGAGACCTGGCCAGTCAGGAGCTGCCTCACACGAGACAGCATTGGCAGCCACCAGCGAACACAGCATGGATCCCTGCTCATCTCATTTAATTTGGGAAGGGCTCAAGGCTGTGGCACCTCTATGAACCTTATGTTCAGAGCATGCCCTGAAGAACACCATCTGTGCCAGCTCTCCAGGCTCACCCCAGGACTGCACAGCTGAGCACATCCCCAAATCCAAAACTTGTGCTGAGCCCCAGGCACTATCCACACCCCATCAAAGGGGTGACCCAGGGGGAACAGTCCCATCGGAGACCTTCTCACCCCAGAGAGCCCACATTCACACTCATCTTTGTGCCCAAACTCACTTCACTTTGGAGAAGGCAGCTACTGGGAGGGAGATGCTCATCATCGCCAGAGAACTAAGTGCCTGCAAATGAACCATCTGGAGCATCGCTCCATGTCACCTACGGCAAGGAGAGCAGCAAGCTGATAGGTGCTCCTCAACCCCCAAGCCAGGGAAACTGGGAAAACCAACAGGCTCCTCTTCTTTACCGCAATCCCCAAGTGCTCTCAGGCAGTGTTTGGGTAACAGGTGCCATCGAAACACGACTGACATCCAAATAATGAGCAGGGGTTCAGGGCTCAGCCCTGCTGCGCCCAGCACTGCCAAGTCAGCACCTGGTGAATCCTGAGCCATTATGATTACAAGCTCTTCTGATATATAGAAAGGAAATGCAATTTGGGGATGGCAAGAGCGCATCTTTACTTTAATCAAATTTCTCCAGCCCAGCAGCAGCGGAACGGACCTGTCAGGACACGTTACCCTCCAGAGCAGCCAGGCTCTGTCCCCACCACACCCGAGCGAACCAGACTTGGACCCAAACTGTCCAAAACTGCTGCCCCACAGCACCCTCCTTCGCATCCCAACCCCTCACAAACAAGCACTGGAGATGCACAAGGCCAACCCCTCGGCACCAGCGCATCCCACAACAGCACAGGGAATTGTATTGGGCAAAAGCATCTCCCCACAACCCAGGAAAGGGGAATGAAGAAGAAACCCGGTTTTACCCCAAATTGCGCATTCTCATGCCGTTTTACCACCCGAGGCCTGGGGATTATCCCCAGGCTGGCTGCAACCCCATGCAGGAGCAAGTCTTGCACATGGGGGGGTCACACAAACACCCCCCGAGCAGGGATGGGGCCAGCAGGATGCACATCATCCCCCCACAAGCTTTGGCTTTGGGTTATAACTTCCATCACTGGAGGAAAACCCAGGCAGCAGGTGGGCGCCTTCCAAACCTGGGAGAGCATGAGGTGAAGAGCTGGGCAGGCAGCAAGGTTCCACTGCTGGGAAGTGAGAGGTGGCTGGTGCTCGGCTTCAGGCCCAGCAGGGACCCTGTGAGGGAAAAGCTTGGATTCCTCAAGTTCAACCTTCCTTTTCAAGTTACCCTGCCCTACCTTTGAAGCAAACTGCTTTGCAAATACTGGTTAATTTAACTTTACGACACCCATCTTAAATAACCGGTATCTTGGCCTACAGATGGGGAAATCAAGGCAGGGGGGATAAAGGAAAAAAAAAAAGGCAGAAGGAGGAACAAAACCCTCTCTCTGTGCTTTAACTACAAAATCATCTTTCCTCATTAGCAGCTAATCAGAACTACCAGAGGGGAAGAGATTACAGGCAGGGCAGAGGGGAGTAACTGAAAGAAACACAGACATCAAAACAGATTTTCATTTATTCACTCATTTATCATGGCAAGCCACGGGCTTCGAGCCCATTCACAGCCGCCCCAGCCTCTCACAGGGTTTTGGGATGCCACCTCCAAAAATCTGCAGAGCGACAAGGTGGCAGCCATGCACCATCCCAGGAAGGGGAAAAGCCACGGTGTCGGGTTGGTCTTGGCAAGTCTGGTAATGCTTTCCCTGCTCCAATATAAGAAGTCACTAATCTTCCCTTGCCAGCCTCCTCATCTTTATGGAAGCCCAGATCCCTTATCCGAAACGTGATTACTGCTGAGCACCCCGTGGGTGATGATTCACAGCAGTGGGGTTTGGCTGCCGTGCTGCAGGTGGCACAGGGTGCCCCATGCAGAGCCGCCAGCATGGGAGCGGTTTGGTGACAGAAGTGTCACACGTCAGATGTGTTTGTTCTTGATCTTGGCCGTGGATGGGCTGAGCAGCTCCAGAATGAGAGGATCCAGCCAGGCTGGGGGTCCCAGGGCACAGCCATGCATCCCTCTGAACATCTCTGTGCTCACCCCTACCCACCTTCACGTACCTCAACACCAAAGGAAGCCATTGGCAGCTTGGAGGCTTGTTTGGGTTTCCCCCTTTTAACCCCAAAAGTCTCTTCAAGACGGTGAGGTTTTTATTCACCACAGACAGAGAAAGTCTCCTCTTCAAACTTCCCTTCCTCTCCTTATCTCATCCTGCTTTTCCAGGCAGGCTCTGGGGCTTGTTCACCCCACCACAGTTCCCTCCGTAACCCCCGCCAGCCTGGGGATGCTCAAACAGGTTTCCACCTGCACGGCATGTTCTCACTGGCATTCCCAGCCCTGCAACCGAGCCCACGGTGGGAAGTGAGGAACATATTTTTAAATAAGAGGAGGAAATGGTGTCTTTGTGTCAGGCAAGTGGAAGAAATCCAGGACCAAGAAACTGCAGAGCCTTTCCACTTCAGACAGCAGGTGCTCTCCAAGATGTGGTTATGGCAACAAAATAAATGATGGATAATTGCTTTTGTGACAACTTGCCAATTAAATTAGACTCAGCAGAATAACATAATGACAATTTGTTATGCTCTGGTGGGCACTAACACACCAATCATAATTAAATGCTATGACTGAAATAGAATGCTGCTGTACACAGGAATATATAACCCCAATTCCCTCCCAGTGAAACATTATAGGTTTAGACTTGATTTCAATTTCTGGAGGATAATAGCATTAGTGCACATCAGAATGAGCTTGCAATATGCATACAGGCGGCAGCAGCACAAGGAGGGAGACAGACAGAGCCAAGGGCAGCTGAGCTGCCTGTCTCCTGGGGACCCCACCCCCACCCCAAGCATCTCTGATGCTCCCAGTTTCAACACAGCAGGGGACACCCCCAAATCACAGCCACGCCCTGGGAATATTTCAAGTCCTGCGCCTTTGGGGAGCAGACGGAGGAGTGAACGGCTGTGGGGTGAGAGCTTGCTGGGATGAGGCACAGGGGGTCCTTGCGGCTGCGCATCGCTCTACACCAGCAAAGCCCTGGTGCTGTCCCCTCTCAGCCTGGACAGAGCCATGGGACACGACATGGCCTGCCCTTCCATGAGTTATTACCACTAATGTACTGCAGAGCCAAACCACGTTCTTGCCCCATGGCAGGAGTCCCTCTGGGGCTCAACCCTTCCAGCTGCCTGGCCATGAGCAAACCGGTCAGCCAAACTGCAGGATTCGAGCAACAGCAGTGCCCCCTATACCTAAAAGGCAACTATGGAAGCACAATACATTCAAGCTCAGAGCCTAACAGATTTCTGGAATGTTCCAAAGCTCAAAATGGGGCAGATTTGAAGACCCAGTGTGTGTGTGGGCAAGGGTGGGCAGAGGTAAGACAGAAGAACACCACAGTGGGGCAATACCAACATCTTACTTGAAGCCACATTCTTCAACCACCAAGTGCTTCATTGCCCGCCTTGACCAGGCTTGGCATCAGCAAGGTCAGACCCCCTGGTTTTCCAGCAAAGCTGATAAATTATTTCGGCTGCTCCAGACACAAGACTTGATCCTATTAAACCCTTTGTTCCCCCGCCCTTGACACGTAACAGCAGATAATCTGCCCGCGCGTGACCAGTGGCAGAGACCTTACAGCACAGTAACATGTGCCCAGCTCTGCTGTGGGGTTAGGCATCGCTGCCGGGGGCTGTTTTATCCCAAAATAGGGCTTAGGGCCCACTCCTGCTGAGCTGTGGGACCAGCACCACTCGCTGCAGCGGGTCACATCCTGCATATAAGCACGGATGCTCTCTGGTCAAGCTCCAGGCTGAGCAATGCTGCAGCGTCCCCAGGAGCCTTCATTCCCTGCACCAATCCACCCGCATCATTTGCTGCCTCTAGCGACTCACCGCTGTGCCGGACCAGTTTGCCGCATGCTGCTACACGAAATGCCACTGCCCAGGGTCAGGAGCAGCCCTGAGTGATCAACACCCCCCCCCCAAACAAACCCCCCACCACCCCTGT
>VZTU01032829.1:8325-32373 GCA_013400835.1 Zapornia atra | reverse complement strand
CTCCCGACGCCTCCCCGAGCCCCACGCTGCCAGCCTGCCGCACCGGCTGAACACGCTCCCTATCTTCTGCATGCGGTTCCCCGCCATGGCTGCTCCGGGGCCTAGGCCTCCCCTAGCAACGCCGCCCCCTAGAAACGGCCTGCCTTCCCACCCGGAAGCGGAAACGCACGTCTTCTTCACCGCCCGCCGCCAGAGCGCGCAGCCGACGGCCGAAGCGCGGTGGTGGTGGTGGTGAGGCGGCTGCCAGGCAGCGCCAGACGATGGCCGAGCAGGTCTCCGCTGGATCGCGTTTCCCTCCGGTTAACGGGACCGCGCCGCCGTCCCTGCGGCCATCCCCGCCCTAGCGCGGCCGGGCCCCGCCACCCCGGCTGAGCAGCGGAGCCCTATGCCCGGCCGCGGCTTCCGGGGATGCTGAGAGACGGGGGGGGATGGCGGCCTTTCCCGTGGGGCTGGGCTCCCTCGGGAGATGGTGGTGCCAGGCCCGAGGATGGGGCCTGTCCCGGCAGGATGGGGCCTGTCCTAGCAGGATGAGGCCTGTCCCGGTAGAACGAGGCCTGTCCCGGCAAGACAGGGCCTGTCCCAGTGCAATAGCCGACTCAGCCAACTCAGGCCGCGTGGGAAGGACCAGCAGGCCCAAGGCCGGTGAATACCGCAGCTCCTCGGGAGGCCTCAGCTTCCATGTCGTGCTAGGTCTCACACAGACGGTGAACAGACGGTGACATTTGGCCTACACAGGCCCTGTGCAGGGGCTGCCCATGGCCGGACCCTGCCCTGGGCTGCCCAGCACTGCTTGCTGAGCCCGGGAGGTGGCAGCAGAAGGTGCCTGACCAGCGCAGAGCCTCAGATTCTATTTTTCACCTCGATTTATAAAATCCAGCGGCTCCACCCAGGCGATTTGCGCTGTAAGGAGCCTTCCCCCAGCTTGCGTTTCCACCGTCCCGCTGCGTGACAGGGAGCGATGCCTGGTCACTAGGTGCAGCCCTTAGCTCGGGAGTGAGCTGATGGGGGAGGGAGGGGGGGAGGAAATAATCCCTCCTTTCATCTTCCAGCCTTGGGAAGGAAGGGGGCAGTAAATTTCCACGCAGGAACTCGATGCCAGGCTGCGCCTCCTCTAGCATTCAGCGTCATCTGACCGTGTTTCAGTCCCGGGCTTTTCCCAGCTGCTGCTTTTCTTAAAGCTGAGGCTTGAAAGAAAAATCCTTTGCCCGTATACAACAGTGGGAAGGATTCCAAACGGAGTTGCTGGGACCAGTCCAGGGCCACATCTGAGCTGCTCAATGCACTGGGTAGGCCCTGGGCTTTTCAGCTCTTTGAAAAAGCCCTGGCTCCCCCCACAGCCCCATGGCAGCAGCTTCCTTGGCTGTGGCATGACGGCAACATCCAGGGTTTCACTGGCATTTCGGTATTTAGGGCGAGAATGCCTTGACTTTTTCCAGCATCTTCTTTAACAGGGAAGGTTTCCAAGCGACACACAAGGCTGGGGAGCTCTAATCCCACCAGGAACCAAAGGCTGCTCCCAGGCAGCTGGCACAAGGCACATGGCCCCATCCCCACCAGCAAGGGGGATGCTCCACGTATCCCCCAGCCCTGCCGCCACCACCTGGGTCTGCGGCTCCCCATAGAGATAACCCTCTTCCTGTGATCTGTGGGCTGCCCACAGCAATGGGTGTGGCATGGACTGGCCCCTGGGGCTCAGAGCCCCTCTGGCAAGACACTGCCATGCTAAGTCTGCCTCGGGGTGTTCCTCACAGATGGGACAGGCCCAAAGTCCTGCTTGTTCCCAAAGCGAAGGGTTTGAGAGTGAAGCTTTGGGTGGGAACGTGGGGCCAGCTCCTGTAGTGGGGCTTGATGGGCACCCGCCCTCCCCTGGCAGAGACCCTCCCTCACTTTTGGGTCAAAGTTCTGGTTTTTTGAGCCTCCAAGTTGTTTCTCACCAGAAGTTTTCCTTCCTCCAGCCTGTCACAGGGAACACAAAACGAAAGGGAAGCCAAGCCCAGCTCTGAGCAGGCAGTTCCCTACAGGAATGATGCTGGGACTAACCCCTGCGGGAGCGATGCCACCGACGCCATCCAGCTCCGTGATCTCCCAGCCTGAACACATACTTCAGAACTAATTAATCCTAACAACGTATTTCCCTTCCACCAGGAGACACCATGGAGGAGCCGGGCTGCCTCTCTGGCAGATGTGGAGGAGCTGCTGTGCTAACAAAATGCTTTAGGGAGAACTCTCACACGCCCCGTCCCCACGAGGCTTGGTGTTTGCAGGATGGAGTGGGTAAGCCACAGCGTTCTTCCTTTTCCACTCTTCCCCCAAAGGCTGGTTCCCACATGTATAGCTGGCCACAGGCTGCTGGAAGCTTCCGTAGGGAGCCACAGGCACAACCCCCACTGCCAGCATGGTTTTGGTGGGTCTGCTCCTCATCCTGCTTGGTGCTGGGACAGCTCCCCCAGCGCAGAGCTCACCCTCGCAGCCTCTGAACATGCCAACGGATCTGTTCATGCAGGGTCCCATCCGAAAACCCAGCGTGGAGAGGGCAGAGGGGAGTGGTGGGTGCCCCACACGCCCACTGTCCTTCGGGATGGTGCTGCTTTTCCAGCCCAGGTGAAGCAGGGAGGGGACAGGGTGTCCCCAAAGCTTGCACTAGGACATGAGGATCGCTGCCAGTGTGGCTCTCCCGCTCTCTCACAACAGGCACCGGGGAGGATCCGCTCTTGAACCCCACGTCCTGCCAGGTGGAAGCAGGAATAGCTCCTGGATGGAGAGGGGAGCTCACCAGCGCTGGGTCTCCTCCAGCAATCAGCTTTCTCCAGAAGAACCCCAGGAGGCAAATTCCACACCACACCACATGCAGTGAGGCAGGAAACCAGGGCAGGTTTTGGGGGGCACAGCTAGAGCTGGGCTGGCGCTGGTATCTCCTCCCCACCCCAGCTGGTGAAGAAATGGGAGCAAAAAGCAAAACACTGGAATGTTCAAGAGTTAAGAGTACAACAGGACTTTATTATATGAATTACTATTAAACATCTTTAAGAAAAAAAATCACTTATGGAAATAAATTCTAAACCAACCACTCACAAATGCCACAGAGACCGTTTGGTTTGGTTCCTTTTAAACCATTTTGTGTAGAAGTGATACAAAGGGCACCAAGAGCTGCACCCTTTCAGGCAGGAAAAGCAGCTGCCTGCCCAGTGGTTCAGTGACCTCTCCACTCATCAGACCCATGGTGGTTTATTCTTTGAAGGACATAAAAACATTCCCTCTTCTCCATGCTCTGCGTCTCCGGGGTGTTTTGAATGGCTACAGAGTGATAGCACCCCGGGAGACTTCACCTGGCCTAGGATATTTAAGGGCAAAAGTTGTTAGACCGTGTTATGGCCCCAAGGAGCCCCCATGGGGCATTCGCTGCCAGCCCCATGTGCTTCCACATATGGTGCTGCTTTCTGTGCAGGACTCTGGTACACAGAGCCAGTGAGGCCAGGGGGTTCCCACACACTATGTACAGCGTGCCGAGGGTGCACAGTGACACGCATCCCCTCCCTGCAGTCCCCACACTCCAGCTCACAGCCCCCAAACTCCCCCTCCTGCGCTGCAGCTGTGTTGGGTCCCAGGTATCCTCACAGGGAACAGAGGATGCTGAGCATCTCAGGTCCGATGCCAGCCCAGCCCCGAAGCAAAAGCAGAGGCAGCCCGCTGCCCCTGGCTCCTCTCTGCCAGCAAACAGGAGCAGCAGCACGTACCCCTGTGCCGCTCGCTGTGCTGTGCTGCTGGCAAAGCCAGTGATTCCAGCAGGACTGACCTGGGACATGATGCAAAACGTGGCTCGCCCAGCGCTACAGATGTCAAAAGAGAGCCCAAAGTGATCTTCCACAGCCACAGCACGCCACAGCCTGGTCTCTGGTGAGGATGAGGAGCGCAGCACACAAGGACGAAGAGCGCAGCAGACCCTCCAAGGGTTCAGCAGCGGGCACGAGCTCCCGCCAGCTGAGCCCTGCTGTAACAAACCTCAGCTGGAAGCAGCAGCAGTTCCTTCCCGCAAGAGCCTCAGCTCCTGCCCAGCTGCCCGTCGGCACTTCCTGCCTTCATGGAAACTTGACTGGAAGTTAAGCCCTTGGTAGCGCAGAGGCGCTGGAATGGTGACAAGCTGACCCGGTTCCAAGCTTGATTTTCTTCCAAATATGCAGAGCTGCTCTGGCCTGTGAGGGAGCAATGGCAGCCTCCTGCGGAGTCCAGATCCAGCGAAGGATGGGACAGGAGCCCCTCCTCTTGCTCCATGACTCTCAGAGAGGGGGATAAAAGTCCCACCAGGGACTCAAGGACCTCACAGCCCCTCACACCCGGAGCCAGGCGGGGACACGCCACTCCAGGTACCCGTGTGGTGCCTCCAGCACCTCCCTCTGCCGGCAGCTGGGCACGCAGCAGGGGAGTAAGGCAGGCCTGGAGCCCGCACACATCGAGGCAAGGCCAGCATGGCTTGGGATGGCACCGGGCTGCCACGACTCCAGGGATGCTCCTCTCTCCTGCCCTCCCAGGAAAAGGAGCAGCCACCAAAGCTCAGCTCGCTGGGGTGCATCTTCTGCTGCTTTGATTTTAGGAACTCAAAGCTCACTGGGGGTCTAGGGTGCTCCCATCCCAGCACAACCCACCCTCACCCTTGGCACCCCAGGCCTTGGCTGAGCCCCAGTGCTGCTGGGAGCACTCTGTACCAGTGGGACACTACCCAGCCCCAGACACCCCAAAAACAGCACCCAGACACCCCCAAACAGCCCCAAATCCTGGCCAGGGACCAGGGAGGGGGGGTAAAACATGTGTGTCCCCACCGGTCCCCACCGTGGCTGAGGGGGCAATGGCAACGGCACTCAACAGGTGCAGTGGCTGCGCTGATCCCAGGAAAAGAAATCTTGGCGTCCGCTTCAAAGGCATGTGGGGTTTGAAAAGGAGCCTGTCGGGAGCCAGCGCCGGCACCGTGGGCTTTTGTTACCAAACCCCGCGGCGAGGCAGGGCCAACAGTTGCGTGTGTGTTTGATGGCTGGGGGGGGGGTTCTGCGTCTGCCGCCTTCGCAGCTCCCATCTTGCAACATTTGTGCTGGCTGGCGGGAGCCAGGAATGGAAGCAGGCCCGTCTGTACCACCTCCTGCACCCAGCAGTAAGCAGATTACGACGATAAAGGGAAGGAAAACGTGCTGGTGGGAAGCAGTTTCTGGCTGTACGCTCGTCACTTGTTACTTACACAGGGAAGGAATTTGTTTATGGAATTATCTTTAGCCTGACAGCATCTCTGAAAGCTGCAGCAATTCAAGTGCTGCTGCCAGACCCCCGGCCCCCGCCGTGCCCCCCCTCGGGGTGGGCACAAGGAAGGGTGCTCTGCTCCTGCCCCATGGCCAGTCCCAGCCCCACACCAAACCAGCTGTGCTCGCAAGCCCTCTGTGCCAAAGGCTCTGTGTCAAAAACGCCTCTCATGGACCTCAGTTGCAAACCCCCCAGCTCGGGCTTCATATCTCACTATGGTGAGGACATCTCCGGAACCATGGAGCATCCTGCTCAGCAGCCAGCACCCACCAGTACCACACAGCACCCAGTGGGATGCATCCGGCTTCGGCAGGAGGATTAAACTGGTGTGGAATCCAGCCCTTGGTGCCATCCTGCCCCGTGGTGGCACCAGCCCAGCCAGGACGTGAGCCACACCACGTCCCACAGAGCGTCCAGAGTTGAAGGCAGTTTGAGCAATGCCGAAGGCAAAGGTTTAATTCAAAGTGAAAGGCCTAGGAAAAGAAGGCCTTTCCTTTTATAAACAAGTTATATTATTCGACTATTACCTGACCTGACTCTCGGCTCGTTACTCCCGGCAGTAGCACACAAGGGCTGTTCGGTTCTCTCTCACATGGTTGGGGCTTATTTTCCCTGTACGCGCAGAGTCGAGTCCCATCAGATTGCT
Source organism: Zapornia atra (assembly GCA_013400835.1). Lineage (NCBI taxonomy): Eukaryota > Metazoa > Chordata > Aves > Gruiformes > Rallidae > Zapornia > Zapornia atra. The sequence continues at coordinate 26,444 of VZTU01032829.1, read as the reverse complement.
ACAGAGATATGATCAGGAGAGCTCCAGCCAAGCAGATCCCATGCTGAATCCATCCTCCTCAGCACAACCCATCCTCACTCCTCATGCAACGCTGCTCAGACAGAGCACGGGCAGGATTGCTGCTCCTCCTGAGGCTGAGCGCTGCTGCCTCTGCAGCAGCAGCCCACACACACCAGCTGCCCACTTGGATTTTTTTCCTTTTGGATTTGTTTTTTGTTTCCTTTCTGGCTGGTTTGCTTGATAGGAGAAGTTGTTTTCAAACCACTGGTAAGAAAACACCGTGCCTCCCTTTAATACTGGTACTTCAGAGCAGTACAACGGCAGCGGGGGAACAGCCAAAAAACAGGGTTAGATGTTGGGTGGGGTTTTTTCTCCTTTTTCAGCCATCTTCTTCTTCCAAAGCCTAGTGCACGTTCTGTGCCAGCAATAAACCCCAGCGCTGGGACCTGGAGAGGAGGAGAAGGGGAGGGAGGGGGAACGGCATGTGGTCAGCCTCAGCTGCACCATGGTCAGCATCAGCACCAGCCCGTTGTGTCACTGGGGTTGCCATCAGCTACGGCATCCACAGACACTGACAGGCTTCTCACCGCCCAGACAGGCTCTGGAGCTGACGCAGAGCACCCAGCTCCCTCCTCCAGTCAGGACACACAGGTGGACAGGGCTGTTTGTATGCTCACCGGGAAGTGTATGTCCCCAGGCGCCTCTCACCAGTTACTGCCCTTCCTTTGGCATCTCCTCCTCCTCCTGGAGCTGATGCCTCCGTGCTTGGAAGTCTTCATCTGAAAAGCAGAGGCCGGCGGGGGCTATCAGGGGCTACAGCCCCTTCCACGCAGGTACGCTGGCCCCCACGCCGTGGCCCCAGCTCCCAGAAAGTGCTACAGCACCAGGGACACCCAGCCCCTGCCCCCAGACAGGGATTTTCCTGCCCAGACAGACAATACCCAGGGGCTGGGATTGGGGGAGTTGGCCCAAACACGCCTCAGAGCACTGGAAGGAGGTTTTGGCTCATGGGTCGCACCCGCTCCAGGCCAGATGTGCCAGGACTGCACCCTGACCCCAAGCAACACACCCCACAGGGCTGCCCATCCCTTGGGACTCCCCAGGAGAGATCCCTGCCTCCAGTCGTCCCAGCAAAGCACACGTGGGACCAGGGATGAGTCCGTTGCCTGTGTGGCCACGGCCCGGCACAGCCCCAAGGAGAGGCCGCTCCAGCAGGACAATGGTGTGGAGCAGGATGAGGCCACACCAGGTAACCATGCCAAGCACGGCACCTGTGGTACAACACGGCACGGCGTTTCTTACCACACGAATGTCCTTCGACGTCGTCGAGAAGATTTGCTGTGGAAGCCGCCGTCCCCAGCCTTGCCCCCAGCTAAGGAAAACCTGTTGTGGGGCTGGTGGGACACAGACACAGCACCGCAATCGCCCTTCCCAGCCCCCCACAAGAGGAGTACCAGCCAGGAGTACCATGGCCCTGGGGAGTCCCTGGGAGCACCCAAGCAAGGCAGCTCCAACAAAGCTGCACCCCCCCGCAGCTCCCCAGCCCCTTTTAGGATACACCTGGTGCTTCAACAAGTGTTTTCTTTTCGATTTCCTCATCTTTGTCTTCTCAGAGAAGGCTCTGGCGAGTTCAAACAGCTTCTTGCGCGTGGCTGGAAGGAAGCGGCCAAGTGAGGGTCTCACCCCAAAGCTGCCACGTGTGAGAGGGCAGGGTGCAGGTGGCCAGTGGTGCAAGAGCCACCCGCACCCTGATGTCCCACAGCAACTGGAAGCACCGGGGCTGCGCAAGGCCCAAAGACCTTGGTCTATTTTGCGACTTGCTGACAGGTAAGGACTGGAGAAGGGAGTCACTGCTTGCTTTTCTAGGATGCACAGAAACCCTGCTCCAAAATTCCTCCCTTCCCCTCCACCACCCACATCCTCCTCTGCACAAGGGACACAGCAGAGCTGGGACACTGAGACCCAAGTCTCCATGTTCTGCCCATCCTGCTGGTTGCCAGTCCTGGCACAGGAGCTCCCTGTTCCTGGCATCACAGGACACGGACACGCCAGCCCCGGACTGTGAAATGCTGCCAGAATCACAGAATCACAAGGTTGGAAAAGACCTTTAAGATCATCAATTCCAACCATTCCTGTCCTATGCAAAACCATATCCCTGAGCACCTCATCTACCCTTTTTTAAACACATCCAGGGAAGGTGACTCAACCCCCTCCCTGGGCAGCCTGTTCCAGGCCCTGACAACTCTTTCAGTAAAAAATTTTTTTCTAATATCTAATCTGACCCTGCCCTGGCACAGCTTCTTGCCATTTCCCCTTGTCCCATCTCCTGTCCTCTGGCTGAAGAGACCATCACCCACCTCTCTACAACCTCCCTTCAGGTAGTTGTAGGTGGTGATAAGGTCTCCCCTCAGCATCCTCTTCTCCAGGCTAAACATCCCAGCTCCCTCAGCTGCTCCTCATATGATTTGCTCTCCAGCCCCTTCCCCAGCCTGGTTGCCCTTCTCTGGACTCGCTTGAGGACTTTAATGTCCTTATGTTGAGGAGCCCAGAATCTCAACCCCGAAGCTCCACTGCCAGGGCTGAGCACAAGCACAAGGCGCTGCAGCAGCCTGTGCCCTGCCTGTGTCACTCCTGGGGCAGTGGGGATGGACATGCCCAGCTGCCAGGAGAGGTGACACATAAGCCCCACACACGCATGCTAGTGGACACACGTGTGCTGGCTGACGTGCACACAGGGGCACAGGGAGCAGACACAGGGAGCACCAGGCAATGCTGCCGGCTCCATCCCGTCACCCCTCCAGCCCCCGTGCATCCCACTGCCCATGAACCGACTCACATTTTCCCATGTGTTTCAGTTTGTCTCTGAATAAGGCATCGTCAGACACAGCACCACCGGCCTCGCTGGGTACAGAGGGGGCTACGTCACCTGGAAGACACATCTGGTCAGCGGGCACAGCAAGGGGAGGCTCCAGACAAATCATTTCCATGACCCAATTTCAGCGCCAGCCAAGCACATCCCTGCCGCCGGCAGAGCTGGGCACGAGCAGGACAATGAGGGCACCGGCACTGGGGCTGGCTCCAGGCAAGGACCCTCTGCAGATACGAGACAGCAGCTTGCAGCTCACCCTATGAGCGGACATGGGGCGAGTGGCAGCTCTGTCCCACCACCAGCACCACTGCAGAACAGGAGAGGCCTCCCCTGCACTGCTCCATGGACAGCAGCCCCAAGTTAACCCACGCACTAATTGCACGCTTGGTATTAGACTGTGCCCATGCTCAGTACCAGGACGGCAGGGCCACCCCATCAGAAGTTCAGGCATCCCAGCAACAAGGTCAGGTAGAGCAGAGACCCGAGCAGCCACCTCCCTGTGCCCCCTCGCCTCAGCCCATGCTTCTTCCCCAAGGTGGGGTGCCCTCGAAGCACCCCATGCCCAGCCACTGTGTCCTGCCCGCTCCTGCACCGGGCCATTGAGCTCTGACTCTGAGCCCGGGCAGCTGCTCTGCTCCTTGAGGTTAATCGGGATTACCCGGGAACAGTCATTATGTCTCCCAGGCACAATCCTCTGCTCCAGCTTTGTCCCCTCCGGGAGCCGGATCCCAGCTCCCACCCGCAGGGCTGGATGGAGGGAAGGAGGGCAGCAGCACCCAGCCCCATCGCTGCCCACCGGCTCCCATGTTGCACTGGGGGGGCAGTGGGAGAGCTCAGCCAGAGGGATCCCTGCAGCCAGGCAGCCAGCAGTGGCAGAGGGCTGGGAACGTGGGGGCTGCTCACGTCACCTGCCCAGTTACCTGATAATATGGAGGAGAATCCGAAGTCGTTGCTGACAGCAACACTGGTCGACTTGGATTTTTTGGACTCATATTTCAATCGATCTGAAAAACAAAACCCGCTCAATCAGACCCCCAGGGCAGCCCACACCGCTCCACTCCCCTCTCCTCCAAAGCTGCAGAGGGACAGGCTGACAGCAAGGCAGAAGCTTCGGCTTCCCGGCACCCCACAGCAGCACAGCCACTGCAGAGATGGCCAGACCCAGCCCAGAAGGGAGTCTCTGTGCAGCCGGGCTGGAGATAACACAGAAGTACCTCCCAAGGTACCTCCTGCAGCGAGACAAGGTGTGCTGGGCACAGGAAGAACCCATCTGCCAAGAGGGTATGAAAGCTCTGAGCAATTCCTCCTCGAGGACACACTTCTGCCATGCTCCAGGGACAAGGACCAGCTGCCGAGCTCCGTGGAGCCAGGATGCTGTACCCAACACCCAGGCAGGCTCCGACTCAGCACGTCAGGAGCAGAGGCACAGGAGGAGGGTGGCTGTTTGCCCAGCACCTTCACTGCCTCAGCAACCACAAGCCCTTTGGTGGGAGCTCTGCTCCTCACCAGCCAGGAACCACCAGCACGCCACAACCACACTGGCAGTTTTCCAGCCACGGTGGCTGGGAATGAGCCCAGCAGTGAAGGTGCTGCCAGGACCCTGCAAACCACCAGCAAGACCCCCAAGGGAGACAGCCCCTCAGTCATGGGGTTCGAAGCCAAAGCGATACAAGGGAAGGCAAGGGCAGCTCTCTGCTCAGCGGCATCCAAACCAGCAGCACCCCTGAGCCCTCCCCTGGGTGCCAGGCAAGCAGCCAGCTCCTGGAGGAGCATGGTGACTGGGAAGGAGCAACCCAGTATAGGCTCCTCCTGGAGAGCTCATGCAGCTGGCCAGGCTGAGGACATTTCGGTGGCTCCTTGTGAGGGGTTTTGCTGGGCAGGGGGAAGGAGCCTCAGGGCAGGCAGCTGAGCAGCAGGAGCCTGGGGAGCAGCCCACTGCCCAGCCTCAGTAGTTCAGGCCCCCACAACCCATCCTGGCCGCATTCTGTGCTGGCTCTGCTTTACAGGGCAACACAGCCAGGGGTGAGCACTGCTGGGGAAGGCATGTACCCCGAAAAGCAGGGGGCAGATGTTTCTCAGGGTGCTTCTCACCTCTCTCCAGGGCAAGGAGGAAATCCCTGTTCCTCTGCAGTTCCTTCATGAACTCTTCATTCTGCAGGAAGAGCGCAATCCGCTCGTCCTCCAGGTACTGCTTCCAGCGCCGCTCCTGCTCCAGGGAGCCCTGGCCCCGTGGGGCAAGACTCCGCAGCGTGGGCTGCCGGCAGCCCTGTGAGCCCTGGGCAGGGGGCAAACACAGTAGAGGTCAGTGGGTGGTCTTGGTTCGAAGCGAAGCTCCTGGAGGAGAAGCTCAGCCCTTTGCTCCTCTGTCACGCCGCCATACCCCCATCAACCCCACTGTTGCTCCCCAGTGTGGTCCTTCCCTCCTGCACCCCATGCCTGCAGCTCGGGGCACCATCCCTGGGCTGGGCTGCACTCAAGACAGTGCTGCTGCAAAGGGGAAAAGGGGGACAGGGTGGAGGAAGTAAGCAGGACGGGGTGGAGGCAGGAGGGGATGGATGGACATCCCCCATGGAAATGGGGAGCCCTTGGGCTGGGCATGGAACCTCCAGAAGAGCTCCTTCGCAGAGCACTCCCCTCAAAAATCTGTAATTTAAAACTGTGGAGTTGACCCTGGTGTGGAGCTGAGCAAGGAGGGAATTATTAAAAATACTAGGGAATTATAGGGAATTATTAAACCCTCTGTAAAAAACAGAGGTTGCAGTTTCCTGCTGCCATCCCAGCAAGGTAGCTCCCACTCTGCCCCGACTCCCAGGAAGCAGCAGGGCCTTCAGCCACAGCAGCCACGGCATCATCCTCGCCTACAGTATTTATCCGATTTGTAGCTGGTCTCAGAGACCCATAAAAAGGAAAAGCACACAATTACCAGGGAAAGAAAAGGGCAGCTGCTCCTCTCCTCCCCCTGAGCCCAAATGAATTGGCACGTCCCTATTCCCAGGAAGGTAATATAACCCGCAGAGCTCAACTTCCAGGGCAATCACTTATGGAAACGTGGCAGGCTGGCTCTGGAGTCACAAAGGGAGGAGGTAGAAGCTGACGCATGGGGAAGGCAGGGTACCTGCAAGCATCCCCCAGCCCCTCACTGTGGCAGGAGGGCTCTTGGCCCCATTTTCCGGCTGGTTTCTGCATTAGCAAAGGGGCCGAGGGACACCCCGGGGATGTGGCGTGCCCAGATCTGAGCTGGGCATCTGGCATGGTCTATGCTGGGGCCATTCATCGTCCAAGCAGTGCTGCAGCTGTGCAGGCAGAAAGACAGCTGCAACCCCAAACCTTGTGTCTCCCTGAGCTTTCTGAGCGTCCACACTGCAAGCTCAGCCCGGCAAAGGGCCGGGTTTGGTGCTCTGTGCCACGCCGTGGAGCCGGGAGGAGCGGGAAGCCTCACCTGTGTGCCGGCGGTCTGCTGGGGCAGGATGCGCAGGAAATCCTCCGGGAGGTTGCCCAGGAGTGGTGGGTTCCAGTTCCTGTAGCGCCCAGGAGCCGGGGTGCTGCCAGGCCCTGGCACGTCCGTCCTACAGGCAAGCACATCTTTGGGGAGGGAGAAACCTGGCACCCCCCACCCAGTACTGCCAGCCACCCAGGGATCCCAGAGATCACAGCACGCCTCCCAGACCCACAGCGTCAGCTCTGGGGAGCGAAATGCTCTCCTAGCCAGTCTGAAATTTTGGGGAGGTGCTTCTCAGGCCTCGCCCCACCCCTGCACAGCTGGATTTCCCTTCTCCTCCCTGTTTTGCTCAACCTCACAGGAAAAAGCCCCATGGGAGCCCTAGCAGTGTGGGATTTTGCTCCCGAAGCTGATGAACGTCCCTCCCCAGACATCACACCCCACCTGCACAGCCCACAGCACCTTCGCCTGAGGTGGCTGGCACAGAGGCAGCCAGGACACCGGTATGTGCTCTCCAGAGGCTGCTGGGGGACAGCCCACACCCTGGAGATCCAGAGACCCCCAAAATTCAGCAACACGGTGGCAGCGAGTCCGACCACGCCAAGGTATCGGTGCTGAAAGCCAGGACTTTAGGGACGCGGCTGCACAGCACCTGGTGTTTTTCAAGTGGGGGCAGCAAGTGCTCCCCATGGCTGGCAGCTGATTTTCGCCATTCCACACGCTGCCAGAGCAGCTTTCCGAGCCCTTCAGCTGTTCAGGTTTTAGGGCTTCACAGGGATTTTTTAGCCAGCTGTGAGCTTCATTCATCTCCCTCGGCTTCATCTCAGCCAGCCCTAACAAACAGATGCCAGATGCCCCTTGCCAGGGCCAGCTAACACAGTGGAAGACATCCCCCCCTCCATTCCAAGCACTGACGGCGGGGGCTTTGCTGGCCACAACAAGCGGGGCTGGGGGCTCGCCTGGGTGGTGGGGTGGGCGGCGCGCGGGGGTAGCGGCTGCCAAATGCCTGGCTCTCATAGGTGGGAGGGGAATAGACAGGAGGGGGCTCCTCATCCGAGCTGTCTGGCTCCAGGGTCCGCTCCAAGATCTGCAGAGCGAGAGGATGGGGTGAGGGTGAGATGGGGAAATGCTGACCCCGCTCTGGGCTGGACCCCCACCCCTGGCAGCAAAGCAGGGATGGGATCAGCTGAATGTTGCTGCAGAGAAGATGGGGGCAACCTCCTGGCACCGGTCCTCCTGCACCGGAGGGTTTGGGGGTGCAGCTCTCGAGGGACAAAGCACTGCATCTCAGGTGGGTGAGTGAGCCTGTCCCTGGACACACAAAGCCCTTGGGGGCCCTCTGATAGCAGGAGAAGGGTCTCTGTTGGGTTTTGGGGTGGGAAAGAAGGAGGTGAGTGGTTTAGCTTGAGCATCAAGCCCTGTGCAAGACAACCCAGACAGGCTGCATGCTCCTGATCATCCAAATTTGGGGACCCCACATCTCTGCCCGGGCACCCACGCAGCACCATGCCACCATGACAAGGCAGGATGAGACCAAGCTGCCTGCTCATGATGAGCCAGCCATGGCGGTGAGGACTGCAAGCAGGGGACCCCCAGCCTCAGCCACATGCTGAGGACCAGCATCAGGGGTTACCTCAGGGGGGATACTGTCCTCCGAGTCCGAGCTGTCATCACAGCCGCTGCTGTCCAGGTTCATCTGCAGGAGCTGGTCAATGGTGGCATCCACAGCGCCGTTGTTGGCCCTCAGGACACACTCAATGATGTCGTAGTCCATGTTGGGGAACATGGTCTTGAAGTCCTCCATGGCCTGGTTAAACTCCAGCCTGCGGACCTGCCTGGCAGGGCGGCTGTTGTTGAGCTCCTGGGCTGAGGAGCCGCCACGCGAGCTGCCGTTGCTGCTGCTCCGACGGAAGAGGCTCGTCATGGTGGGGTGGCTGCCACAGGGGCAAGGCAGCTGTGGTCCTGGCCACGGCGAGGTGGGCACCCACCGCCACTCGTCACGGGGCGCTGCCCCGGCAGCCAGCGGGAAGCATGGGTGGGCTGCGGGGGTTCCACTCCCCACGGCCAGCAGCACCGCAAGTCAGCCCCCGGTACGCTGCAGCATCCTCCCACCTGAAGAGAGGGGAGAGGGGAGAAAGTCACCCGTGGGACAGAGCGCCCAAAGATCCCCATCCTGGCAGGGGAATTCCGATTCAACTGGACCCATCCAACTGCATCCTCGTAGGACCATCCCATCCCTGCAGCGAGACCAGCGCTGGGATGCGCCATACCAGGCACCGTACAAGCACAAGGCAAGGTGAGAAAAAGGGTGTCACTCCCAGTGCCGAGGGCTCCCCAGGTTTGATTTATAAACACAGGAAAATCTCCCTTTAAGATAAAGACTGGAGTCAGCTCAGCGAGTCTCAGTGCAGGGGGCTCAAACACTCTGCAGCACGGCGAGCCGACCCTTGGGAAAAGCCACCAAATCCAAGATTAACATTCACTTTAAACCCATAAACAGATTATACAGCCACCGCTTCTCATTTGGAAACATGGGGCCAAATTCAGTTCTGGATTAACTCCGCTCTTGAAACAGAATTACCCCTGGAACACTTTTGAACCATAATATCATTTTCAAAGGCCTTTCCCTGAGTGTTAGGCAGAGAGTTCAAGACAACTGTCCCTAAAACAGGTTTAATTCTGGAGAACGTACCAAGCACATTTCTTAGTGAAACGGGATATAATCAGATTCAAAGCCATTAAGCGGAGAAGTCACCTCTGAAAGTGACCCGGTGCTTCCCAGCCTGCAGCGAGGCCGCGGTACGGCCATATCCATCCCCAGCACTTGCCTGGCCTCAGCCCACACACCAGCTGAGCTGCTCCAAGGGGCTTCCGGAGGCTCCAAGAGCCAAACACACTTGCAAAACCTGGGAAGCTCAGTGCTCCTACAAAGCCGTGAGCAGGGACTCGATGCCTCAGAGAAATGGGCTTTGCACATCCAGGGACAGCCCAAGAGGCTGCGGGCACTTGGGGCCAGCTCCAGCCAGGAGTGAGGCCGGCACAAGGCACGGAGGAGGCTTGCCTGTGGCTCGGCTGTCAGCCATCCAGGAAGGACAAGCAGCTGGATAATCCCAGAGCTGGTAACGTCATGCTGGAAACAACAGTTGCTCAGCCCTGTACAGAGCGCAGCCCAAACGGGGGGAGCAAACAGCTGTAAAAGCACCAGGACCAACTGCTTGGAGCTCAGGGAAGAGCCTTGGCACCATGAATATTCCCTTTCCCAGTGCGTGCCGCAGCTTGGACACCAGATGGGATTGCTCAGACACTGCTAAACCAGCCCAGCCCTTCTTCCCCTTCCCTCGCCACGCTGCATTGGTAGCTCAGAGCAGAGAGCAGAAGGCATTTCCACACATGGGATTATCTGGAGACAAGGGCTGCCAGCACCCCGACTGCTGGAGGGAAGTCTCAAAACTAGGGATGTTAAAGCTTTGGCCAGAGCAGATATGGATTGCTCCACACAGGAGCAACAATTCCGGGAACGTGAGCGCTTGGTGACTGTAACAGGATTGCAACTGGGATGAAAAGTGATGGGGAACAAAATTTCCAGCCAGCAAACGGAAAGGCGGAGCAGGTGCTGAGAGTGTGTGGGATGGGACTTTACCAGTCTCCCCAAAATCCCCTCCATCCCCTTTCTGTGGTGCACACACCTCCCCTCCCTAGGCAGCAGCCTGGGGAAACTACTGGCAAGCAAATCCTTTTTCACAGAACAAACAAGCACCTGGGGATCCCCTTTAATACTCATTCTCCCACGTATTAAAATGGCTGCGTTTAAGCCTTTTGCAAAGTAAAAAGCAATGAGGGAGGAGAGGGGAGGTAAGCCCCGGGTGAGAACCTGCGCAGCATGTACCCCTCTGCTGAAGACAGATCCCTTCCCACCTCAGAGCAGAGTGCTTAGAGCTAGAGGAGCATCCCTGGGGGGACCAGGGAGAGCCCTGTGATCCCGACACCGGGCATTGTCAGCATTGTCACTGGGGAGCCTGCAGCCAGAGCTGTCCCCTGAAACCCTCCACCATCGTGTCAAAGAGAAGCAGCAGCTTTGGGGCACCCGCTGCTCCCCATGTCCCCCTCCCCAACAGATTTATGAGGATGCTTTGGGAGCAGACCAGACATCAGCTCTTGGCAGCACCCAGCCAGCCCACAGACCAACACCCCCTGCTAAAACTGGGGGGGGAGGGCTGCATTCAGCCTGGACAGGACGAGCTGGCAGCACCCCGAAGCAGCACCCAAAGCACCCACCTTCACCCCACCAGTGCCAGAACACGCAGGGCTGCAAGGGGACTGCCAACCCCGGGGGTCTCCACCATGCCAGGGTGCCCCCCAGCCCTCTCTGCCACCCTCTACCCTTGAGCATCATGCTGTGCTAAGCCCCAGCTTTCACACATTTGCTGTGCCAGAATTACAGCCCTCCCCTGCCCCCCCCAATCCCCTGCCCCAAACTAAGCCTCTATTAATGAGGTAGAACTAGATCTTAATCAGAAAGTTGCCTGTCTTGTGCGGCTGCTGCACGCTGGTTTCATCCAAGGGAATTTGATCTTGGTAGGACAACATTCCTAAAATAGTTGAGGGAATTCAAACATGAAATAAGGTTTCCAGGAAGGGATTAAAAGAAAAAAAATAGGTCAAGCAAGTGCCAGCAATTAAAAGTAACCCAGGGAGTAACCCAGCATCCCTAAAAGTGACCCAGCATCCCTAAAAGTGACCCAGCATCCCTTAATGGGGATAACTGCATCCCTGTGCAACTCTGCCTTGCATCAGTGTGCCAGAAATTACATGCAAGAGGCCGCCCAAAGCAGAGCAGTCGATATAAGATGATTCCATGAGGAGGCTGAACACCAACGACCTTTTTCCTCCTCCAGCTCTCAGTGCCAACGTCAGCACACACATCCCAGCTGAAAGATCAGCTTAGCGCTTGTTTGAAACAGCTACGAGGAGCAAGCAGCAAGGTCTGGGTCCAGCCCTGCCTCTGTCCTACCAAACAGCCCTGAGCCCGTCGCCAACTTCCCTGCCTCAGTTTACCCACCCATCTCAAGCCTTGCAGCAGGGAAGCCTGAGCACCCCTGTGCCTGCTCACCTCTCACCCGGCGCGGGGCACAGCCACGGTGCAAAGCCCTCGCACCATATGTCACACAAACCCATCTTTAACTGCTTATCCCCCCTTCTCCCATTGCGCTCCTGGCTCCACAAAAAAAAACCCACTGGGAAGCTGCAGGGAAAGAAATAAAGTTAAAATTCCAGCAAAAACCAAGGTGTGAGGCTCATTCCAGGTCAGGGCACATGGAAGAGTTGCGTCTGTGTCATTTTCATGTTAGATCTGGACAGCGAGCAGGGGAGCAGGCAACCCAGGGTCGGCCCTGCTCCTTGGCTAATTAACACGGCTGATTCACAAATGCCAATTTGCCATTTTAGGTCAAGGGTTAAAGAAATTAAAGGATGGGAGGGGGGAAAAAAAGGAGAAACAGCCCAGGCAGAGGCAGCCCCGTCTCCTCCAGCTCTCTGCACAGCAGGAACAGACTGGGAATAGACTGGAATCAGACTGGGTTTACCCTGCCCCAGGCTGATGGCGCAGAGCGTCTCTCCGGATCCACCCCTGGGCACCCTGAGGCACCCAGCAGCTGGGCAGGGACAGGCAGGGTGCTGCCCAATCACCAGCGTCTCCAGCTGCTGCTGTCCTGTGTCGGGGTTTAACATGTGAAGTTAAGACCACAACCCAACCAAAACCGAAAATAAAGCTTATGATTCGCCCAAGGCTGCCTGAGCTGCTGCGGAAAACCCCTGTGACGGCACGGTGACTGATTTACTGGGACAGGCCCCCAGCCATTGGGTGCCATATGGAGATTTAAAGGCAATGGCTCTGTGAGCTGCCAGCAGCCCCGTCCCTCAGGCACCAAACCACAGCTCAGGGCGAGGAAAGTCCCTGGTTTTCCATGCTGCGTGTGTGGGCAGCCCACGGACACACTGAGGACACCCATGTGTAAAGTCCTGTGTCCCCTTCACCACCATGTCCGCAGCTTCAGGCATCCCCAGGGAGAGGATGAGGGTGGCATGGGGCAGGGACACAAGGGACAGGCAGCACCAGGGAGGCTGCGATGAGCAGCCAGGAGTAAGAGGGCACAAAAGAAGAGCTGCCGGCATCTGAAGCCGTCATCTTCCTGTGGTTTCGCTGTTTTATGACAAGTTGACCACAGTGACCAGCAGGCACACGAGCAGTGCTGCCCATCAGATACCTCAGCAGAGCCTCTCTGGGGGAGCCAAGGGAGCCTGGGGGTCACCCCACAGGGATCTGGGACGCAGAGGTCACGCAGAAGACATCCGCCTGTGTTCCAAAGTGGGACTCCTCGCCTCTCCCTCCTCCCCAGCCCCTCGCCACCTGGCATGGCAGCGGCACAGGGCATTAAGCTGGTGAAAAGGCTCCAGCCCAATGCCCGTGCCACCACCCAGCACTGGCAACCATCCCTCAGCGTCCACCACCACCTGACACTGGCACCCATCCCTCGGCATCCTGCCACCACCCAGCACCAGCACCCATCCCTCAACATCCCAGATGCCACCACACCGAAGGCAGGAGCCAGCTGCAACCCCACTCAGCCCGCAGCTCTCAGCACCGCACTCACATGGGATCACTGGGAGCCCAGACCGGGGGCAGGGAGGGGGGGAAGGAAAGGGACTAATTAAGTTGCAAATGGAGGAGGTTTTTTTCATGTGAGTCACTAAGCCATATGGCTGATGCAAGCTATCCCAAGAAAGCGCCGCGCCGCCAATTCAGGCACTGCCGTATCCACGTTGTCCTGGGACACGGCGTCACACTGTAATTGCGCCAGTCTTTTGTCCTCCCTTGCACCGGGTGACATTGCTCAGCAGAGGAGAACCTGCTTGAAATGCTATCCGTGGCCAGGGAGAGATATTTAATTAACGCTGGTACGTCAGGCCCCTCCTGCAGAAGCATTTCCAGCCAGCACCAAGAACCGGCTCCCCCAGCCTCGCAGGGTGCAGGGGAAGGGAAAAGCCCTCGAAAGCCCAAGTATCGAGTCTGCTCCGTTCCTTCTTCTCAATCACAGCTTTACATGGAAATTATGCAGGATGCTAACCCAGATTTGAAGCCAGGCCAGCGTTCGGATAAGCTCCCAGTCTCCAGGCTCAGGAGCAGCGTGCTCCTGTGCCAGCACAGCCCCGTCTCTCGGCAGCAAGGGAAACCCAGAGCCCCAAGCAGCACCCCTGCCTGCTGTACCCCCAGCTGCCTGCTGTGCTAGGTCACCAAATGAGGTCACATTCCTCTTCAAAATCCCCGAATCTTCAAAAAACCACACTGCTTCCGTGGCGTTATTTTTAAGTTGATGTAATGAATTCACATGCAAGCCCATCACCATCCCACCCCAGGGGCTTTGCACCAGCCTGACCACAGCAGCTGCCAGCCAGGGAGGTTCAAAGTGATGAGGGTTTTTCAAGCACCTCCAGGAGCTGGGAATCCCCATGGAAGGCCATCCTCCATCCCCACCACCACCTTACAGCCCCGGCATGTGCTCCCCTACAACCCACCTCCACCAGCCAGGACTCTGGTCATTGTCCCCCCCAAACCAACCCCAACCTGGCTCTACAGAGGCGTCAGGGGGAAGCACTGGCAGTTCCCTGCCCAGGGGACTGTGTCCCAGCTCCAGGACCCTGCCATGCTCCCAGTTAGGGTGCTGGTGCAGCCCATGGTGCCTCCTCATGCTCCCCAGCTGCTGTGGAGGCTGCAGCCGCTGCGGCAGCAGATAGAAGAACCTCTGCTGAAACCAACTCCATAACCAAGTATTAAAATCAGGTTTGAGCCTGAACGTCATGGTGACCCCTCCAGCAGTGTGCCACGCTCCATTTTCTGGACACAACCTCCCTGTTTTCCTGTTCAAGCCCAGCCTTCTTTTGCCAAGGACCACAGCGAGGCTCTGTCCCCAGCACACTGTCGTGTCCCGCTGTCTGCTCCTTCCCTGGGGAGGCCGTCGAGGGCAGGGATCGACAGGCTGTCAGGCAGAGGGAAGAAATACCACTGCCAGGAGTCAGAGCTCATTTCCCAGCAATAAAGCAGACCAGGGCTGGGGGACATCACCACTAATGGGGGGCACGCACCCCACGCTGCGTCAGCCGCTGATAGGAAAGGGCCTGGGGGCTGCAGCTCGGGAAACAGAAGCCACCCACGGCGCTTGGATTTACACAGTACAGCCCCAGATTGGGCACAGGTCACTGCATAAAGGATCCACCCTTCCCCACACGGATAACCGCTGAGGACGATGCTCTCCACGTGCCAACCTTCTCTCCCCAGCTCCTGGCTACAGCTCCTCCAGCAGATGGGAAGAGAAAATTTTATTGCTTCCTCCCAGGGAGGGAAATTGCTCGGATCAGCATCCTCCCTTAACCTCCGCCCTCTCCCTGCCATCCTCTTCAGCCCCATCATCCCTCCTCTACCCATATACATGCTCCCTGGGGGACCCCAGAAAGGCCCAGAGCATCCACTGATCGTTAAGTGCCACCTAGAAATGGAGAGCTGAAGTGTTTGTGGTTCCTGAGGTTATCTGTGGGCAGACTTTAACTCCTTTTCCACCTATTCTCGGTGTGCTTTGTGAGGGGGGTCCTTACTGGAGAGCCGGCAGCCCGCCTTCCCTCTGCACACCACAGCTGCAGAGGATGCGAGACAGGCAGTTACACCCCCTCCCAAAAAAAAACAAACCCCAGAAGATACAGGCAGAACCCCCAGCGATGGGGAAACGTTGGCGCCACACAGCAGGAGGGGACAGTTCCTGCGAGGCAGTTAGCTCAGGTTCGAAGACGCCTGTTTGTTTGTGTGTCGCTGGGCAACCAAGAGGATGGAAAAAAATATCAATGTCATATTGTCACCTCTGAGTCACCGCTCAGCACGAGCTGGGATGGCCCCTTCCTCCCGACGCTGAGCACGGGGCGGCCAGGGGGAGAGTCCACGGAACCCCAAAAGTGGCCCATGCCGGCTCTTGCTGCCTGCCCAGTCCTGCTCCAATGCCATCCCCATCCCCACGGTTGGGGCCACCAGTGGCCTGGCAAACTAATGATCCAGGGACAACTCTCCAGGACCTGGCAGGCGGCACAGGAATTTGCATTTATATTTGCATTTCCTAATTGCGCCTGTGGGTTTCCTGGGGCAGCGGCTGGCTTTGGTTTCCATGGCAGGGTTTGTGCGGACCCCGAGAACTGAGGGAGGCACAAAGGGGCCACAATGGACCTGCCACTCACCCGCATCAAAGGCAGCCGGCGGGGCGGGACCAGGGCATGGTGGATGGGGGCACCAGAGCTTGATCCCACCGGGGCACACGGAGAGGCCCCTGGGCAGGCAGAGAAGCTGGCCAGCAGCTGACCCTTGCCAGACACCAGCAGTTTTGGCACTGCTGGAGCAGTGGTGGTGCCGCACCACTGGCAGGAGCTGAGTCTCAACCACCATCACCCGGAGGCAGCAGCCACCATGCACCCAATGGAAGCAGTGCAAGAGCCAGACCCAGATGTTCCTCCCGTTCTCCTCTCCTGCTATTTTCAGCTGGCCTTCCACCCGGCTGCCATGCCTCTCTTTCTCCTTCCAACTTCCCTGTTACAGTTAGGGAACTGTGGTGCCAGTGAGGCTCCCCGTCCCGCTCACCTCACACGCCACTGCGCCCACCCAGCTCCTGCACTGACCCCAGGGAACCTGCTGACCAGCCAAAAGACAGGACCAAGGCATGGGAAAATGTGGTCCCCAGAGCACTGCTGCAAGCCCAGCACCACTCAGCAGAGACAAGGCTCCAGCCAACATCCCTCCTCACCCTGGCTACAGCAACAGAGATGATGCTGCCCCAGCCAGGCCATGGGAGAGGGTCCTATCCCCACCTCACACACCCCCAAGGGACTCTGGGCTAACATTCCAAGCTCAAAAGCTCCCTGGCTCTGACCACAAGCATCACACAATGCCGGCCAGCAAGCGTTACAGCAGCAGTCCCCCTCCCTGCAGGTTCTCCCGCAGGACTTTACCCTCATGCCGGGCATGAACAACCTTTCGGCTCCTCTCCTGGTCTCTCCCCTCCGAATGCCAGTGTCCGCAGCCTGCAGCATCCCCTGTTATCTTCGCCCCCGCACAGGGTGTTTATGCAGGCAGATAAGCACCAAGCACTCACTATCGTGCTGGGACACCCTGCTCGCTCCCCACGTGTTCTTATCGGTTCGGGGCGGACAGGGAATTCCGCGCTGTCGTGATGGCAAAGCCCGCCCGGCCACACTGTGAATCTGGTCTGGAGAAGAAGTTAGGTGCCAGCACACAGGTCAGGTGTTGGGTTGTTGGAGGGGTTTTTTTTAATTTGAAAGCTCTTTTTTTAATAAAACGCTGTAGAAGTCAAAACTTTCTTGGGAATTGAGCAGCTGAGAAGAGGATGGGCGCTTCTGAGCTGTCTCTAGAGGAAATGCTTTTGGCAGTTGGAGGCTCCAGCACCAGGATGGGGCTGCAGGCACCTGGGGATGGAGCGTAAGGCTCTGTGGCATCAGGGGCATCCTCACCACGGCAGAGTCAGGCACTGCCGGAGTGGTTGGACATCACGGTGGGGAGCATGGTGCACAGTGATGGGAAGCAACAAGAAAGGCTCAGCAAAATGATGATGGGGTGGGTCCCCTCTGCTGTGAGGACTGCCAAAAGCTTTCCTCTAGCAACTGCCCTTGGGGTCTCGCTGCCCCAGTGCCAGGCTCCAGCTTCCACAGGAAAACCTTTGTGAAAACCACAAGGAGCTTCACAGCACAACCAATGCCACTTCAGCCTGTGTCGTTAGAGACAAACAAGGAGGAGGAGGATGCAGCGAGGAGAGCCACTGGTGCCCCTTACCACAGGACAGCCCCACCAGCAAAGCCACAGCCGCAGCCTTGGGGGTCAGCCCAGGACAGAGGCTTTTCCTGCAGAGATATCCTTACCACTCCAGCCCCCACGTTTGTTGTCAGTGGTAGAAGCAGGAGGAGGTGCGAGGAGGAGGTGCGACTCCACTGCTTTTTGAAAAAAATAACAAAAAAGGAGCCTTTCAAGCCCGCCTGATGAGACAGACAGTGCACGGGAGCACTGGCTGCTCTGAGTGCTGACTTCCATGGGTGAGGCAGCTCTCGACCCAGCATGCTGCCATTTGCCCTCAACCCATGGGTGACGATTCCGGCACTGGTCAGGAACGCTGGGCAAGGAGCGCTGTCGGGACAGGACCCCCCATCTCTACAGGGAGATGTGGTTGGACGCCCGGCCGGGGGTCTCCCGATAACCCTGAGCCCTGGAGGTGGCTGCCACTGCCTTGGCCCTCCACGGTGCCCATGCTATGCTGTGACCCAGCCCAGTCGTGGTGTCCCTGCTCCGGGAACCAGGTGTTGTTCTGCAGCGGGAAGCACCAAACCCCAAACCCTTGCACCCGGCGCTCTGAAGGGGCGATGCTCCGGGTGCCCGATGCTCCGGGCACCGAGGGAAGGGGCTACGGGTCTGCCCCGCGGCTGGGGTCTGCCGGCCCTGTGGGAGAACGGGGACGCCTCAACCCGCGTCCCCTCCGGCCCCCGCCGCGGCGTGGGGCTCGGCCGCACCTACACCTCACACCCCCACCCCGAAGGGCTCTCCCCGCACGGGACGGCTTCTGCGGGACCGGCGCGGTGCCCGGCGGTAGAGGGGCCCCAAGCACGGCCGCGGCGCTCCGGCGGGAGGTGGAGCCGGGAAAAGCGGCGGGCACAGGCCGCTGGGCTCCGGCCCCGACCGCCCGGCTCCGAGCCCGGCTCCGGAGAGGGGGGCGTCCG
>VZTU01032828.1:15321-39089 GCA_013400835.1 Zapornia atra | reverse complement strand
GCTGCCGATCCGCCGGACCGGCCCTCCCCGCGCCCTGCCCGGGCACTCCGGCCGGCGGCACCCCGAAGGTAACCGGGCGCTGGGAGTGGGGGTCGGTGGCGCTCGGGGCTGCGGAGGGGGCGCGGCGCCTGCTCCTGCCTGCCCTGCCTGAGAATACTTTTCTGTGTGCTTGCTCCCGTGCTTTTTGGCGGGGTGGAGTTTCGGTTTAGTTACAGAAACAGGGTGTACTGAGCTGTCAGTGAAGGCACGGTGGTGCGCCCCGGTATCTAACGGCGCAGAAGCCCCAAACACCGGAGTCTTTGCTTCGGCAGAGCTCCCGATGGGTTTCCGGGTCTTTCTTAAGGCTTGTAAAAAATTCAATCTTTAGACAGGTCGCGACATCTGCCTAATGATACGTGTAGCTACTGCGATTACGGATTTCGGTTCGGATCCTAAGCAAGGTCTGCTCTGAATGTGCATGTCATCATCCATCGTTAGTGTTCGCTAAATGCCTTCCTAAAAATTTGAATGCGTGTTCTCAGTGAGAACAGACCAGAATTAGGAAGGAATATTAAGGGTCTGTCTTGATTCAGAGTCACGCCATACGGTTTTAATGCACGGGCTTCAGCACTTGCCCCAAAACACAGGGCTTGAGATTTGTCCCGAGGAAGAAGGTTCTTGTCTGTCAAGACCCTTGGCAGCCCCCATCACTTCTAGTGCAAGCTCTCCTCTCCGTGCAGTGCTACTTTCGCAAGCACAACATTTCACTCCTTTCTTCCCAGGGTAAGACTGACTGGGTCGTTACAGAGCGGCAGACCCCCACCCGAGGGCACGGCTTTACTTCAGCCTGCAGCCCCAAAGTTACTTCAGAAGGAAAGGTGCCTTTGACGCTGCTTACCTCTCCCTCAACCACCCCCCCACCCTGCCACCCNCCTTCAGAGAAAGAAGTCACTTTTGCTCAGAGGATTTCAAACCTCTCTTATTTGCTGTTCTTAAGGCTTCCCTAAAACAAACAAGCAGATCATTTGGATGGAAACCTATGGTTGAATATTCGGCACTTCCTTTCCCTTGGGTAAAAGCTGATAGACGTTCCCACTTGTTTTGGAAAGGTTTCTAGCCAAGCAGGAAAAATTAGATTTGACACTGCTAAAGTAAAACATGAGGTAAGGCAAAGGAAGGTAGTCTTTTTTTTTTTAATATATATATACATCACTCTTTATGTGGGGAAATGGGGTTAAAAACTAGGTGAATTGTCTTGTGGGTTGTTTGGGGGTTTTTTTCATGACACTTTCCTTTTAGTGGGTTAATCAGTTTCTGTGAAAACTCGGGACTTCTGCCTTTTAAAAAAATACTGGCAGTATCACCAGATATTTTGAGGCGGTGAGTATCTGAGACACTACTGTACTCACTAGGAGATTAACAGCTCTTGGCCTTGTGCCTCTGGTCTTGTGCCTAATAATACATTGTGGGAGCACTGCATTAACTGTCAATAAATGTCTGTCATCTCTTTGGGCTTAATTACAGAATGGTTTTAGAACAGCACACGGAGGAAAGTTTCAGCTCAGCTTTTTAATGTGCCCTGTGTATGAGTAAGTCTCAGGGTGCCTGCATCTATCGATGGTGTCCCCATTAATAAAGCCCTGCTTTGTTTACATGGGTTTGGTTTTGAAACCTTAAAATGTATGAGCTCATTTTTTTTATATTCCATTAGCATCTCCATGTAGATAAAACAGATGAAAGAAGAGTTTCATTTCTTTGCTGAGCAGGATGCTTAGGCAGGATTGTGATGGTCTTTGGATCCTTCTCATCTTTCCCTTTTCTTTGTTGTTGTTGTTGTGTTTGATTCTGGGAGAAACCCTTTTTAAATGCCTGACTATGATTTTGGGACAGCCTTAAGAAATTTCTCCCAGGAATATTGGCTTGTGCCTTGCACTGAGCCCAGTACGGTCTGCAGTCCGACAGGATCAGTAATCAAGCTGGTGTTGGACAGATTTTTGTACTTCTGCAGCACAAAACCTGTCTAACTGGAGAAGCTAGAGTGGGAAAATCTGGTAGGATCTGTCAGTGCTGTAGTTAACCTGGGCTAACATTGTGCATGGGTACTGTTGGTACAGGTTAAGAGTACCCAGGTGGTGAATTATGCCAGAGTACTTGTCTTCTGAATGCTTAGTGAACTTGCATGTAGATGGCTATCTGATTGCTTGTTTTGAGCAGTCAGGGGAAAGACTGAACTGGATGTGATTGCTGTGTCCTCAGATTGTTTGCAAGGCAGAAAGAGCGTTTTAAGACTGAACAGATTATGAAAATTAATGTTTGATTTGGATAGTATTAAGGGAGGAAACAGAAAACTGGAGGTGGTGAAAACTCTTAAACATTTTCTGAAGTTCTCAGTGGCTGAGGAGCCTTTCTCCTATTTTAAAAATGACATACGAAGTTAAGGACCAGAGTGTCAAATTTGTGATTTGTGATGGGTCTCGGCAGGGGGTTCAAAACCACTTTGTTTTATATATATGTAGGTGATAAGGATTGAGTTAATTTCTTTTCAAGTTTTTCATAGGTCTGCTAAAAAAATGAAGAAGCCATATCAGC
Source organism: Zapornia atra (assembly GCA_013400835.1). Taxonomy (NCBI): domain Eukaryota; kingdom Metazoa; phylum Chordata; class Aves; order Gruiformes; family Rallidae; genus Zapornia; species Zapornia atra. The sequence goes on along the minus strand of VZTU01032828.1, from coordinate 36,521 downwards.
TCTGGCCAGGTACCTCTTTAAACATTCAGTGTGCCTTGCATTACATCAAGTAGCTTATCTGCTTAATTAAGACATCAGTTTTGAGTTATGTGACTTGCATGTTTCCCTACTCAGATTAATGTCTTCATCAGATTGATTATGACAGCTTTTATAATCAATGGACCTTAATGCTTTGTTTGCATCAGTCAGGCATCTTTAAGTGCCTATTAATTAAACCTAACAACCTCAACTTACTTTGCACTGCTTTTCTGGTGTAGTCTTAGCCCGCATCATAGTCGAACCTGCATCCCGTGTCAGGAGGCAGCATCGCCATACGGGAAGTCGGAGCTGCGGTTCCTCTTGTGTAGCATCTTACCTGTGGAAGACATCTTCCTCAGGTTTCTTATTGTTTATTTTTCAGTGGGACTAAGATACCAAGGTAAAATAAGTTTCTGTGCTGTATGGTTAAATGGTAAGCAGAGTAGTAACATAAAAAAGTATCTTTGAAGACTCTGGCGCTGGTCGTTTTGGCTGATGCAAGACAAGTGGCTTTCCCCTGACTTCCCAGCAGAATGGGTGGCTGTTCCCCATGTTACTGGAGGTGAGAGAGAGGCCAGAGTCCCTCTGCTTAATATTTTCCTTCTGCCCTTACCAACTCAAAAAGTCATCTGTGATATCTAACTAAAAGCTGATGAGCTTTAGGATGGGTGCTTTACTTTTTAAAGCTTTCAGTGCTTCCTTTAACCTTAGGTGCATATATTCCACTGAAGAGGAATTTCTGGAGCATTATTCTTTGCATTTAAAATCTCTATTTTTTTGTTGTTGTTGGTTTGTTGTTTTTTTTCCCTGGAAAAATATACGTAGTATACAGCTTCCCAGCTTCTTAACATGAACTGATAGTCATTCAGATTGTAACAACAAATTTGCCATTTGACAAGCATTTGGTGATAAAATCTAAAATTTTAAAGCAAATCAGAGGTTTGTGGATTTGGGGGGGGGGAGGGGCTTTACCAAATGACAGAAAACTAAAGGAAGAGTTTAAATTACTGTAATTGAATCAAGTCACTTTAATGTGTTCCTACTCCTGAGTAGAAAAGGCCCTAAATGATCTCTTTCTCATTGTTTTTCTGGATTCTAAATAGCTACATTAAAAATTAGGGTAATAAAGACTGGTGACTGTGATGCCAGCTATTGGTAAAAATAAACATAAATTGGCTATGTTTACAGGATATCTACACAAATAATGGCTCTCCCTGCTCCGTGGTACTTGGTTAACTAGGGTCCTTCGTTTTCTGAGCTCTGCTGGTAGCATTTGTGAAGCTTGTTGAAAACAAGGGATCCATTTAAAGCATGTTAAACCTGACTTCTGCACAACTGGCAGGAGGTAAATCAATATTAGACAAATGGGAAAGAACATGAGTGTTTAAAAGGAAAAATGTTGTACTCGAGGTTCTAGAAATATTAAAGCAACTGAGACGAAAGAAAAAAACCCACATAAAAAACATATCCTTTCAGTGTTGTTTCGAAAGGTGACAAATTAGACATGCTGATGGTTATGGAGATTATTCACATCATCTTTTTTAGAGCCTCGTGTTTCTGGGAGAAACAAATAGTGTTTAGACTGAGACAGTACCCACAAGAACCATTTTGTAAATATTAATGATATGGGGTTTTTTGACAATTGAGTTAGAAGGCAGAGATAAATGTCACCGTTAGCAAAATAAATAGGCTGGTATCAACTGAGCAGAGAATAACAGGCAAGATCCAGCATTGCCTGCGTCAGCGTTGTCTTGTGTCAGGATGCCCAGAGCTCAGCCATTGTTGAATAGGAGCTCCCTGGGAGCTGCTGTGGGCGTGCTGGTTGGTAATACCCTTCTCCATCTGACCTCCATCACTACCCAGGGGGAAAGGGGTGCTGAGACATAATAGAACCAATTAGAGTAGAAGAAACCCTTAAGTTCATCAAGATCAACTGTTAACTGAACGCTGCCAAGTCTACCACTATGCTTTGGTACACCTGGGATTTCAGCATGGTCCCCTGGAAACATTGGAGAGGAATGATAAACTTGCTTATTTTCTGAGAGGAGCCATTCTGAATGTGTACATCTCTTGCCATCCTGTGGGGTTTTTTTTTTTTCATTTTCTTTTTAATCTATTTTTTTGTTTTGTTAAAAATATTTCTAGTCAGACATATTACTGGAGTGAGCTGAAAATGATGTTTCCCAGATGCTCTGTACAGCAGGCATCGTGTGTTGGCTGTGGAGCAAATTCGTCACACGTGTAAATGCATATTTACCCTCTTGTCTGAATTCCAAGACATCTGTCATTTTAAAAATTTTAAGGAGAGACTGGACAGATGAAGGAAAAAGGATGAGATGCAAACCAGTTGGATTTAGGATGAACCGTCCTCCAGGGATTTGGCACAGCTGTGAGAACAATTTTTTTGTGTCAAGCCCTGTAACACTGAAAAATACACCTAACTTCTTCAAGATTGGTTAATTTCTGAGGGTTTGGGATTTTGTCTGTGCAGGGGGTTAGACAGAACTGGATCCTGAATGGGAAGCTCATTTCCACCCACATTTTAGCTTCTCCAGTTAGAACTGTATCTCAGCTATCGCTTTTAAACCTTTGTCACATTAAACCAGCTCTGAGGCAAGGAAAATCCTGCTTGGTAACGTGTTAGACTGAAAAGCAGGTATCTCTTAGGGCAGACCTGCATACTGTGGGGACTTTGAAGGTGTGAAAATTTACATCATCTCACAGCCTCTCGCTTTTGCCTTCCCCTTGGTCCCATCCTTGCCACGGGGCTCAGTGGTACATGGATCTTGAGCCCTGGTTTCTGTGCTTTACATGGTTGCTGGTTCAGGTGAGTTTGGGATTACTGGGCTGTTACTGGCCTGAGCTGGAATGATTTCATTCACAGATAAACACAATGTTTCGTTACAGCTGAAGCAACACTGAATTGAGTGAGCAGCAATATAAGAACACTATACTCAGCATCAACAATAATGGGAACGTGCTGGTTTAATCACACAGGTGATGTCGATTAATTAAGAAAACTATATGTGAATCCCATTAATGAGTGAGGTCATGGCGCTTGCCTGGGTGGTGTGATGCAATGTTGGCCAGGAGCCCATCCCACTGTCTGAATTTGGTTATCACAGTGATGGATGGGTTTTTCAGTTTGGAGAAAAAATTTTGGGGTGGTTTTTTTAATATATTTTTTAAAAGAGGAACATCCTGCTGTGGAGAAGAGATGGAAGCAATTACTAGAGAAAGTGCATTGTCAACACTGTAAATCATTGAGCAGTCCAAATAATAGGATAACAGATAGACTGAGTCAGAGGGAAGATGAGGGGGTTTTGAGCTTCTCAGAGTGAAGTGCAGGAATCTTAGCTACTCTGTGCTGAATGGATTGTGATGGACAGCAGGAGAAACAGTTGTTTTCCTTTAGATTATCAGTGTGGTTTTTCCAACTGGTAAAGCCAGGAAGCTGCAGCCTCCATGGAGACTCTGCAATCACAATATAAATTAGTTCAACAAAACTCTGAGAGAAACCCAAGTCTCTTTAGTTTAGAGCATTTCAAATATTATTCCAAGGCTGAAGTCTGTATGGGTTAGGATTCTACTTTATTCTGACCTGCCAGGATGAAATTTTTACTTGGTTCTCAAGAATGAATTCTCCTTCCTCACAAACTGCCTTTGATAACGTTACTGACTTAGGGAGGAAATACTTTAAAAAGCAGGTATTTCCCAGGGTGTGGAGCACATCCTCAGACATTTTAGCCTCTAATTCCAATATCAGAAAAGATTGCTTTTGGAGATCACTGTAACTTGAATAGAATTAATGAAGATTATGATAAGACATCAAGATTGCTAAGGTCTGTCTTTATTTCATGCTTCCTTTCCTCTTTTTTTTTTTTCTTGTAATTAATTTGCAGTGGTATTTTGATGGCAGAGACCTGCTGCATGTCTCCATGGATAAGCTAATGCCACTTTGTTACCACTGCTGGACCTTTTGCTAGCTTTTCCAGCTGCAAGATGATGTTCAGCCAAACTGTTAAATTTGTTTACGATAACCCATGCTGACCTAGTTCTGAGCTTACCCACGTGCTCAGAATAATGACCAGTCTTACCTGCCAGATCTAAGCAATCAAGAAAGCTGCAAGAGGCTTGTTCGTGGTTTCTATTGATGTGTGCAGATATGTTCACTTTGAATGATATCGTTTATATGATATCTTTTGATACTCAGAAGCACACAATAAAATCTCGACCCTGGGGAGGAAGTTCCTGTGGCAGCACTCACATTAATACATTTGGTCTTAGTTCCCAGCTAAGTTCTATCTATCTTTTCCAGCTTGTCATTCAGTTGAACTTGTGTTCACTGATTAAGGGAAAGCCATGGTACCACCTCAGTGCCTTAGCGACGTCTCCACTCTCCAGCCTACAAGAAGGCAGGAACAACTCCAGTCATTCCAGTTCTAGTTCAGATGGTTTGCTGTAAGTTCTGTGCCTACAATAATTTTCTAGCTGTGTTCTTGTCCCCCTTGTTTTTCAAGGTCATTTATTCAGATTTGTCTTTGACCTGTAGTTTTTAATGTTATTAGAACCTGTAAAGTCTTCAAAGTGTTTCAGGAAGGACTTTTCTCTGTACAGCTATAAAACATGGGAAAATCTTTGAAAATATGTATGGATAGGGAAGCTGATCAGGTTTACGTATGAAAGAGAGAAATAAGAGAAATTCGAAAAGTCTTTTCGTGACAAGTTGAAGTAGTCTTGAAGCAGGTATAAGGCTCCACTTTATACCTACTGATTTAGAAACAAAAGGTTGGGTCCTTTGGGGCTTGGAAATGCACAGTATGCACAACCTTTTCTTTATCTGCTGAGAGTAGAAACAGCGTATCCTACATGCTTTTGAGACCCCCAGCATTTGATAATTGTAGAGTGCAAATCTCTCCTTTTGTGTGTATATTCCTCAATGTAAATGTCACTAAAATATTTCTCGGTTCAGTATTAAATTTAGTGTTCCCCTAAAAACCCTTATTCTGAGTTCAGCCTTTCCTGGTGGTTTTATGAGTCTTCATGCTGTGAAGGCTTCCTCTGGCTGCAGAAAGATTTTAATTTGTGCTGCAGACTGTTCTTTGGGGCTCTGCAGTGGGAGCAATTCCCGGCTAGATGGCAGGGAAATGTTCTTCTTGGCTATGCTGAGGTAAATCAAAGGAGCCTGTCCAGATCTACCTTGGTATAAATGAGAGCACAACATGAGATGCGTGTTCTTGTATTCCTTTGTATTTGTACTGTGGTCTGGAGTTAACACCCTCGGAATTATGGATTAATAATATCTTGCCCTTAGACTAAGCAAGGGCAAAACTTCTCATTTTATTTCTTTTATAGCTTTAAAATAAAAATCAGTGAAGAGAGCTTACATTCAGTGCCTAATCCTGCCAGACTTTACCCTTCATGAGTTAATTCTTTTGCAGATAAACAATCCCACTGAATGCATCAGTGTCCCGAAGCTGATGGACTCATGTAAGTGAGGGGTTTCAAGAGAGGGTCCTTACAGAACATTTAAAACCCTTTTATTTATCAAATCTCATACATTCTAATTACTAGTTCACAGCTCGTATGCTTTGTCATGTTAATAAGCGTGGTGAATCATTTTTAATAGCCTCTGTGTTTCTCTGTAAGCTCCGATAGTGTCTGTGGAAGACTCTGACACATAACACCTGTTCAAGTGCCGTACACGTGTATGGGCACGCTTCTCAGCAATACATGCTTTTGTTTCATATCAAACATGGCCCCTGATGCAGCAGCCTACTGCAGTTCTAAATGCTGGACTTTTTTTTTATTATTATTTTTTATTTGCTGTCTCAAATTATGCCCTGAATGAAAGGTTCCACCTTTAGCTTAAGCGAGAGGATACCAGGGTATGATCCGAGGCTCGTACTTCGGTATGTTTTAAGTGCCTGGATTCATTGAGCTGCTTATTGAAGAGTGTTACAAGGGAGGGGAGGGGGCACGCTGCTGTATGCATGCATCGCTGTGGAAAACCAAAGTTGGTGGAGGATTTGTCATGTATAATGGCAGGAGCCTGGTTCTCTTCTGAAGCCCCTGGTGTCAGCATTTCCCTGGGCTTTTCTGGCCTCTCCCTTGGTTGAGATTTTTCAAGCATGATCTAAAGACCAAAGACAGTCGGTGACATGACTTCCTTCCACTTTTTGCTTACTTGGTATCCTTTGTTTGGATCGTTCATGCTTGAATATCTTTGCAAAAAGGACAATGTCTGTTTGTTCTTCTTTTACTGCTGTAAGTCTGAGTAAATTAACCAATTATAACTATAAGCTAAGGGTACCATTTATGGTAGAAGGCTAACAAGCACAAGGAGTGAGACAAACAGTGGTGGCATGTGCAGATTAATACCTGCTTAAACTCTTGATTGCAAGAAGGAGGAAGAAAGAAAAAAGCCAATTACCACCGTCCTGGTCTTCATGGTGTTAGCAGTAGCTTTGACAGGGTAGATCTCATCTTCCTTTCCAGTACTCTTTGCCACCATCACTTCAAAGATCTCTGCAGGGTCTTGGCATCCTACGCTGCAGTCCTTGCTTTGAACTCTGTCACAAGAGCTGTATAAGGCCCATAATGACCTACTTAACAGGATTTTGATAGTGCTTTCCTTCTCAATAACCCAGTTATTGCCAGTGTACCTTCCTTAGCTCAACCAACCTCAATTGCAGGCAGAACTGATGAGGAGCCAGAGTACAGATCTCAGAGGAATTCACAGAAATAATTTGCAATCCTGACAGAGAACAATATTTTCTTAATTATCTTTTTCCATGTATCTTGAGAATCCACTGGAGTATGTCAGTTTATACCACTCTTGGCATTCTCAAAAATGGACCATTATTCAAAAGAAAAAGGAAAAAGTAATTGTACCACAGAAGGATCATACTCTACAATTTTTAAGTTATTCTATGCATCACTGGAGAATTTAGTGCAAAATAATGAAGCAAGAAACACAGCTGCAGTTATATTAAATAGCATAGAAGGGTATAAAAGAAGTCAGACCCTTTATTATCAGAATGTAAATGAAAATGTGGTGTTTGGGTTTAGGAGCAAACTGCTTCTAAGATCAGGATATGTCATGATTGTGCATTACGAGGTTCCTTGAACCTTCCAGGGAATCCTCCTCAAGATCATTTCTGAACCCCTGCAACATAGCCAAGGCTGAGTCAGAGCTGTTAGGAGATACCTCCCAGAGTAGAATGGGATGGTCTTTGGGGATAGTTGCCTTCAATCCTTTGAAAGGACAGAGCTAAGCTTGCTGTTTTCTTTAGAGGGCCAGTGAGGTGGGACAGCAGTGCCCCTGAGCAGGAGCCATGAGACTGGGAACTAAGTTGCCCTCTGGAATGAAAAGCTCTGCTTCTGAATATCTGGGGCAGTTCTTTTGATTTCTTTGGGCATTTCCTTCAAGTCCCGTGCTGAAGCAAGTGCTACCCATGCCAGGAACTCTAGGGTCAGGGTTGAGAAGGCAAAGGCAAGTGGGAGCACAATACTAGCTAGATATTGTGCCCTGTACTGGTGTTGCTACAAGGCTTGCCTCTTATATGGTGAGAGTGAGGATGAAAGATAATGAATGAATGTGATAATGAAATGGGTATCCCTCTGCCACTTCCGTAATTTTATCCGAGCCAACTGTAAGTGTTGGAGTGCCAGGAAACAACATGTGGGTTTCCAGAGATCCAAGGATGGATTTAAAAACGTTTTTATGTTGCTTAGTCACCCATGTTACAGTTCTGCTATACCACTGGGTTCTCAACAGCATAGCAGTAAGTGCAGTATTAGTACAGCCATGGCTAGGTTGTTGTAATTATGTAAAAGCAGTTTCATTTATCAGGTTTTATTTCCCACCCGCATTTTTTACTGTGTGTTCTGAGATGCCTTTAAGTGTCTCTGAAACAAACAACACGGTAGCTTTAGAGGTCGTTAAATCCACAGCCCTAAAGGAAACTAAACATTTTTAACAGAGAATGAGGCAAAGCTCATTAATGAAATGTGTGTTTGTGTGTCAGAGTGGGTGCTTAATTCCATGCTGTTTCGCTTAACCAGCTGCTGCCAGAACCTGGAGGGACAGCCTCTCTGCTTCTTGGGGGGAGAGGGGAAAGAAGTAGGAGCCCTGACTTCCATACTTTTTGGTTTTATTTTCTTGAGTGGAGAGGCAGGCACGGGTGAGAGAGAGTGGAAAGTCCCTTGGGGCTTTGTGGAGGCAAGATGTGCATGAAGTAATGGCAAAGTCCCTTTGTAGGGGAGGACAAGGCAGGTATCCAGGGAGGTGGTGTTAGGAGTGCTGAGAGCTGGCATGCAGGACGTGGCAGGTGAGAGGGCTTAGGTGAGGGTGCAGAGGGACTGCTTGAGGGGGGCTTCCGTTTCAAAGCTTTTTGAGAGCAATACATTTATTGCACCTGTGAAGGGCAGGGAACCTTGTGACTGAGTGCATGCACGGCTAGAGCAAACAGGGACCAAGCTGTAAGAACTGTGAGTGTTACTGCAATAGACAGTTCTGACTCCTTATAGGCACTGGTGTTGTGGAGCACTCTGAAGAGCCTGTCTTTGCATGGGAGGTACTGCTCAGCCTTAATGACATGTAGCGAAGCTGTTGTTTTGTGGTGACGCGCATTACAGGGATAGATTTAGGTTGGGCCTAGCAGAGCTTTAGATCTTCTCTCACTGCTCCCCTCGTGCAGTGCAAAGGAATTGGAACAACACTGTGACTTCCCTCCACCTCCTCAACCCCACGTGCTACTCGCAAGGAATCGGAAACAAAAAGACAGTGTCACACATGGAGCGAGAGACTGTCACTTCTCCCCATCAACCACTTTGCGCCTGTGACTCAGCCCGCTGTGAACTCTCAGAGGAGCCTGTGTCCTTGTTGCATCACCTGGTGCTATGTGTGTGGAAAGATAGAGGTGTTCCTTTCAAGGCTGGCTGAAGCACTGGAAATGTACTTCAGCTCCTTGGAGTGGGGTGAGGAGACATTATTAGCCTGCTACCAGATACTGGTTGTAAAGTACAGAGTTTTGGGGAAGACTGAGTTAGTTTACCGAAGTACACAGAACTGATTTCCTCCAAGGAGGATGCAAGTGAAGGAGGGATAGACAGCAGCATATGGCGGTTCGGCTCTGAAAAGGCGCTGTGCAAAATGGCACCTACTTATTTAGCGGCTCAGCTTCCTCGGTGGGTGCCCTAATTTGCTTTTGTAGAAGACCTAATTCTTTCCTTGATAACTGAATGGTTTTGGTCTGGAAATAGAGAATCTCATGGTTCCTCTGACTGAAGTTTCTTTCCACTCTGGAAAAACACTATCGACTTCAAGGCAAATAACATATGTTGGAGGAGAATTTTAGGAGGCAGCATACAAAGATTTTAGGCCAAATCATTTGGAAAGCATTTCAGAAGTAACTACATGCAGAAGAAAGAATCATGGAAAAAAAAGTCCATTTACTTTGATCTGTTCCTGCGCTGGACAAAACCAAAGGAAAATCTTCACCTAGCCATGGACACCTTTTGGAAATGTCTGCAGGCTGATGGCTCCAATAACATCCTTCCTCCTGCTCTGAAATATCTGCAGGCGGGGAGGGGAAGCCCAGGTAGGCAGAGACAGGGGCTTAGTATAAAGAGAAGTTGTGTTTGGTCTGGAAAACTGCACGTTTTGTTGTCATTTGAAGCTGCCTTAAGCTCTGTCTTTTGCTCTGTGAGTCACCTTGAAGAAGTCCGGGAGCACTGCCGTGAGTTGGTGAACAAATGCTAGCAAGTCACAGATGTAACGAGTGGTGTGGTTGGAGCAGTGCCGAAAGGCCAGGTAGGACAAAAACAGCTCGCTGTAACTGACAGATTTTGTTGGCCTCTATGTGTGGCCCTTTCATTACCACACGTGGTTACTGCTCGTGTTCCCAATCAGTGAAAGAAATACACCTTGTCAGAGCAAAAATTGAAGCAGGGGGTGTGCAGAGTGTTTAATATTTGACTTCTATCATGTTGATAACCTGGCATCACCCCCCTGAAGAAAAAAGAAGGTAAAGAGATGCTAATATAATCTGTATCTACCTACCTTAGGGAAAGCAGCCAGCTGGGGTGATTTCGCTTGAAGTAGTTGGAGTATTGTAAAAGTGGTGAGGAGAAGGAAAACTTAGAAGTGTTCATTTAATTCATTGACTAGGAAATGGGAGGAAATTTTTCTCAGAAATAGTTTTATGGTTTGTATAGTATGCCCTGGTTATGCTTCTAGGCATTGAATGGCAGATGAGAAAAGACTAACTAGAGTCAGGGCTAACTAGAGATGTGTGCTCAAAAGCTGTCATTATCTCTTGTCAAGGTTAGAGACTGTCCTTATGTCATCTTGCATCAATATTGAATTTCAGCAGACCAAATTTTGAAAGTTTTGAGAACTGCCAAGGGTAATCAATTGAGATAAATCTGTGGAGGGAAAGGAAGTTTAGGGAAGATGAAAAGTGCTGACAGGTAGCTAACTTAGTAAACTGTAAGCCTAAGGGTAATAAGTAGCCATCCAGTAGTAAGAATTAAGCCTGGTAAAAGGAAATTCGATACCAGTCTTTGTCCTAGAAGGTAAATGATTATATGAGATAGAGGGGTATATGACAGGTAACTGGTACAGATACTTATCAGGAGTTTCAAGCAGTAATATTTGCAGAATTAAACAAAAAGAAATGGGAGAACTTAAAGTAACATTTATTAGAGCATAAAATAACTCATAGGAAATGGTTTTAGGAACAATAGGAATATAAGTCAGTAAAACAGAATGACTGATAAATTGTGAATGCACCAATTATACAGGTTTTGCTTGTTCTATTTGTGGGAGCTTTTGCATGTTCTGAAATTTATAATAGTCTCTGACTGGATTTATTTTCAAATGAATCAGGTGCGATTCTTTTCATGCAGAAATTGCAAATGCACAGAGGGATACCATAACAATAATTTACAGTATTAAAACATAGAGTGTGTTACTTTGATATGCAATATTATCTAGATTAAATAGCCAAATCTTCATTGGGCTTCTGGTTTGGGTGTTTACAGTAATTCAGATATGAAAAAATGACATTTAAGCACCTCTCCTATGAAGACAGGCTGAGAGTTGGGCTTGTTCAGCCTAGAGAAGAGAAGGCTCCTGGCAGACCTTATTGCTGCCTACCAATACTTAAAGGGGTCCTACAGGAAAGTGGAAGAGGGAGTGTTCACCAGGGAGTGGAGTGATAGGACAGGGGGCAATGGCTTCAAGCTGAAAGAGGGTAAGTTTAAATTAGACATTAAGAAGAAATTCCTTACTCTGAGGGTAGTGAGGCCCTGGCACAGATTTCCCAGAGAGGTTGTGGAAGTCTCATCCCTGGCAGTGCTCAAGGCCAGGTTGGATAGGGCTTTGGGCATCCAGATCTAGTGAAGGGTGTCCCTGCCCATGGCAGGGGATTGGAACCAGATGGGCTTTGAGGTCCCTTCCACCCCAAAGCATTCTGTGATTCTATGACTCTATAAGCATGAAAAGACATTTGAATAGCTACATAGCTAATTAGCTGACACAATTATGTGAGCATATTTTGTACATTCAAATAAGGAGGCAGTAAAAATGTGACCTTAAACATTTTTTGACACTGTTTTGATAATTAAAAAAGCTATTAGTCATTGCTTATTGAAAGCGTCAAGAAAATTTCATTTGTTGCCCACGTATTTGCAGTGTGGTAATAGTAACTCATCAGCCCTTGTTGCAGCAGAGCACACAGCAGTAAGTGAGGACGGCGAGCAGATGACATCAGCACACAGAGTACAGTACATGAAAAGGCAGCGTCAACCTTAACTTCTGAACCAAGGACCAAAGAAAAGTTTGCCAGATGAGAAGGTGTTCTAAGCATTGTTTTGAAAATCAATTTCAAAGCTGTGGGGATGAGATCACAATAGCTTTGAAAATAGGACTGAGGTAAATAAATGACAAATTACTGATTCCAAAACTGAGCTTCAGGAATCCATATTCATTCAACTTTTGACTTTGTGGCTTAGACTTGATGGCTGGAAGTAATTGCTATGAAGTTCTGCAGTGGATAACAATTGCAGGTGAATGCTTTAGAGCATATGATGGCATGATAGGTCATTTATATATGCTGTACTGCATAAATGTAACTATGCATGTCTCTGTGGAAAAGAAAATGGACCTGGCAATGAAGAGCTGGAACTGATGCATAGTGAGTTGATACTGAGACATATATTTGGGGTGAAAGGGGAAAAGAAGAGGTAAAGTATGTTGGTCTAGTGGAGAATAACTTGGAGAGTAAAGAAAGTACTTAACAGGAGAAGAGAGTGGCTGGATTATGCAATGTAAGAAAGGATACCAGAAGCAACTCTTTTGCCTTTTCATTATCAGAACAGTAGCACAAAGGAGGTTAATAGATGAAGGTGTTTTGTTCATGCTCTGGTAAAAGTGGAACCTAAAATTTGATTGAGGGAAGCGAGCATTAAACGGTGGCAGGGGTCTAAGAGTGGATTTCTGTAAGGGAGGTGCTCAGCTACAACTATGACACAACCAGGATAGTCTGGAATGAAAATGTCTTTAACATCTATAACCTTCCTCCCTTGTCTGTCTGGGACAGCTTGGCTGGGGGTGGTGGAGCTTTCACCGCTCCTGTCTTTCTTGGGTGGAAATAAAGGTGTTCAGGAGCGTGAGATGGGGTGCAAATGAGGATACATGTTTTGTGTTCTCTTACCTTGTCCCCATCTAGTCCCTACAATTTTGCACTCAGTGTTTGGGAAAGCTCCTTTGTAGTGGCTTCTAATTCTTTGCTTCCTCTTCTACTCTCATTTGGTGGAACCACACAGGATCTGTCTGCTGGAGTTGAGGAAGCGCTGAATCTCTGTGTGCAGAATAAACCATCAGTCTGTAAATCATAATAGGTTTACATGCAAAAAGAGCAGGGACGTTCTCCCCCATTCTTAATTAAGATGGAAGTAGGCTGTCCGTATTGCAAAACTGCATCTACTGTTTGAACATCTTTATTAGCTCTGTATTTGTAACATTTTACGGCAGTGTGACAAACACACAATACCCAGGCATTCTGAAGTAGCTACCAATTAGTGCTCGTGTGATGCCTGTACATACATTATGCAGAGTACCTTCCCTCGCTGTCATGGGCTGGTGAATTCAGCGACCCTGATTTTCCTTTCACTGTAACAAATTCCCAGTTGCCTTAAGTCAGTGGGAATGCTGGGTATTCATAAAACTGGGGCAAGAGGCCGCAAGCATGATACCCTATCATATGTATTACGGAAAGGGATATCTAGGTGATTAACTTCACTTATTTTTGTGGCTGGGTGTTGGGTTTTGTATAAATATAATAACTAGTAGGATTTCCTGGGCCTGGAGAAAACTGGTGTTTCTGTGTTGTGATTCCTGGAGAATGTAGTTTTGTTTAAAATCTTTCTGCCTCACTTTACCAGTCCAGGATCAGGAAAGCTATTTACAGTTTTTAGACAGCAGCGTTTATTCAGCAGCAGGAGAGGCAACGCTGACTGACATCATTTTGCCCTTTCACTGGTTCTCCTCCGTGTGAATGTGCCTACAAAGGGACATGTGAGTACTCTGAAAGGAAAACCACGGCCCATGTTACATGAGGACCATTGCCTTCTCCAGAATGCCATTGTGTGACCAAGGTATCTCCCCTCCAAAAATAAGGCAAAATATGTTCTGTTTTTCAACTTAGACACACATTTGTAGTTATGCACATACATATTTCCAGCTGGTTGCCATCACAGTTATCTTTGTATGAGCAAACAGCGGATCAAGCTATGGATGTTGGAAGTTTGCAAGCATAGGCTGAGTACATGCAAAACCAGTATCTACAGTGATCACGTTTAACTTGAGAGTTCAGGAGTTATGCTCCCCTATGCAAGTTGTTGAATGTGTTCCAGTTGGACAACACAGGAAGCATTTAGTAATAAATACAGCTGTCTGACGTGAATCTTATAGAAAGCTTCGTTCAGGTTAGTGCTTAACTGTAATTACAGAATGGTTTGGGTTTGCATGAATCACAACACAGTAGAAATCCATTGATTTTAAAATTGTTTTTTTAACAGCAATTCTGCTGTTTCAGTGAGTATCTGATCTCCATGGAGAGATCAGCTGATATGCAGTGCTGACTTTTGATGTAATAGTGCCATACTTTCAAAAGTTATGAATATGGAGGATATGGAGGTTGCTGCCAAGAAATTAAAAATAAATCCTCAAAGGCTCAATGTGCAGAGATTTTCAAAAGACCAAAAAGACCCTGCTTACCTAGGGCGGTTTTGGTTGCCCAGTGATGCATCCAGTGCTGTTTCAGATGTACTTGCATATCTTGCTTGGCATCCAGCTGTTGCCGTTGTGTCATATCTGTCATCCTCGGATATCCCAGGGTGTCTCAGATTGCACTGGGTGCTCTGTGCAGGCACCAGATTTGAGCTCCGTGTTTCCACTGGAGGCCAGTGAGAACTGGTGGCTGATTTCACCCTTGGTGCATCCTGGCCCTGCACTCCTGAGGGCTGAGCTCAGAGACCCACAAGCATTTCATGTCTCAGATCTCATGCCTGTCATTTCCTGCCTGTCCAGGGGAATTATATGTATGTGCATGTACATATATATGTGTATATCTCTGGGATATTTATAGGGGGAAATACAAAATTTTATAGGGGAGTGTTTAAATATATATATTTTAAGATGAGCTTAGTACCAGTTTTGAATTTACTTGGTAATGGTTTTCTTAGATGGTGTAACAGACTAGGGTCCTGCTTCTGAGATAGGCAGCTTCTTACAAGCTGCTTGGCATTTGCTAACTTGCACGAAAAGTGCATGGATTCAGCATATGCTTGGATTAGGCTCTAAAATAATGAAGTATCTGCTTTATAGCATACTTGTCTCTATTCAAAGCCTTTTATCCTTTGCTATTCTTCCTTCACAGTGTTCAGGAAATTGCATATTTCTTTTTTATTAGTTGTTGTAAGCATGAAGCCACCAAGTGATCTTAATTCATTATCATATTTTATCTGAAAACAGTACAATTTACATTTCTTAGCTGACCACAAGAGGTTTAGCTAAGTGCTTTCTCTCTCCCACTCTCTTTCTATAAACCCATCTGTGTTTGCTCATGTCTCGTATTTATTTCACACTCTTGTTTTCCTTCTAGATCATGAAGCTATCCTTTACAGCCACAAAAACCATCCTTATCATGACTGCAGAGGCACAGAAATTTCTATAATGAACTGGATTCATGGTATAGTATTGGTAGGGTCTTTCCTGCTGACCAGTTCAGTCTGGCAAACCTTCCCAGGGGTCCTCTCTGCTCCAGCCTCTCAAAATTCTTAGGATTGACCTCTCTAGGAACCAGCTTTCATAACCCCTTCCATTCCTGTTGACTCTGTTGAAACTGGGGCTTGTGAACTATGACGATACACTTCAGCACAGGGTTTCTGAAACGGAATGGAGCTACAAGTTCCTTGTCAGGATATAGAAGTATTTAGCAGCCAAATACTTATTTCATGTATCTGTGTGGGACTGCGTTTGGAGAGAAAATTTTCTTGTTGGGAAAGGGGCTGAATGAACTGGAGAGCAGCTGCTTGATCACAGCTTAAGCTAAATGCTTCTGTGTCAGAGTGAGCTACTGAGATTGTTGAATGCATTAAATAAAATGAGGTCATTTATAGTGTAAAATAAATAATACAAAAAGAATTATGCAGTACAAATCAGATTACATGGTTGCCTTTCAAGTGTCCTCATTAAGTAGCTGTTAGCTACTTATTTACTGATCTTTATTCAGATTTTTAGATGCTGATATCCATGTTTACTTTTTACTTGATGAGCAAGCAAATGTGATATGAATTCATATTTTATGAGATGTTATTTATTGAAAATTTCAAGAGGAGAGAGAATTAAAGTTATTTTTATGCTGTTTTGTGTTGACAGTTGAGGTTGGTTGATAGCTGGAATACCATAGTAAAGTAATGAAGTTTTGTTTGGAAGTAATGCCGTAGGATAGGTAAAAATGAGGTAGCTAAATATGGGGCATTCTGTTGTATTGCATGATACAAACACTATAGAGCTGTTGTTCAACAAAGTCTTTTGCCTTAGAAACACTTCTACTCGGTGCAGTCACTATAGAGGAAGAGGAAGGGGTCTTTGTAGAGATCAGGCTCTAGATTCTTCAGTGGATAAGACATGCCAAATATTTATCAAACTACAGACCTGAAACCGAGCTGCAGCCTAGCTTTTTGTTTGTAGCAGTGAAACTCCACTAGCTTTCTCATTTAGCCAAACCTCAAGCTTTTCTTCCTTGACTATGATGGTAATGCAGTGCTCCAGCAGCTGTGATCTGATGAGTTAGACTATCTCATTCAACTGCAGAACACCTAAAGGGACGCTTTTGGCAGTTGGGGAGAAAGAGGTGCAAAATCATTCCTACACTTGTCAGTCTACAGCTTCTTTGAGAGCCTGTTGGAGTTTCTGGCAACACAAGAGTATGAGAGCAGCTTTTCTATTGCTGAAAGTGAAATAGTCATTCTGGCCTGTCAGGTAAAGGTGGAATAAAGAAGAAATAAGTGTCCTGGAGTTGCAGAGTGGGGAGAAGGAACTTGAAGAAGCAATTTCTGGCCCAGATTACCATCTTGGTCACCCCCCTCTTTTCCATTGGTGGTTGAGTTGCCACAGCCCTGTTGCCCTTTGTAGATCTAGTTGTGAGCAAAATCATCAAGGTATGCCCTTGGAGTGACAGTTCTGCACATCTATCTAGTGTAATCTGGATGCAAGGCAAGTTGGTTTGTCTGGTTCTGCTGCTTTTGTTGATGTAAAGCCACATAATTAGCCTGTCTCTTCAGAGCTATGCAGTTGAATGTTGCAGTGGGAAGTTAGAGCCAAGTGATAAAGCTACTCCACTGGCACCCCTGAACAAGCCCTGGGGGCTTGTGAGGTCTTATGCACCCCCTGAACAAAGCCCTTGGGTTAATTACCTCCAAATTTTCTGGCTTTAACTCCTGAGCTCCACAGACAGTGCAGCTCATGGAGCCTTGTTTATGGAAGGAGAAGGCAGAGTGGCAATGAACTCAAGTAGCCTGAAATTTCTGGTGGTCTTTCTGGTGGTGATAAACCTTAAAGCATGACAACCTAGGGGAGGAAACCAGTGGACTTGGAGTGCGCCAGAGCTACTGGGATCTGGCAGAGTGATTTATTGTTTGTAGCACTTACAGAATAATGTATGCTTTATGAGTAACAACATGTCCTTTTGCAGCATGAAAATAACCACTCAGAAACAAACCCCTGTCAGTAGTGGTGATGCTGTAAAATGAACTCCTCCACTGTAATTTGTCCTGATGTTACTGTGTATCTGCTGGTATTGCAAGTAGAACTATGGTGAGCAGACGCTGAAGGAGCTCTCCACAGAGGAGAGCTTTCTCATGGAGAGCATGAACTGTTCATTTGCTAGCCCAATTGCAAAAGTAACCGGTAAACAAACAACTGCCCTGAGCAGCACCCCTAAATCTGGATTGCTTTCTCAACGTTGGTGTTAATTTCTTACCTGCTTTCATTGCCCCAACAGCTAGAATCGAGTTTCTCATACTTCTGTCACTCTAGAAATGTTACATTGGAGTGTGTCCATGTTTATGACCTCTGGTCTAGCAGGGTTCCCTAGCAAGATGTGAAACGCTTTCATCATTTGCACATGTGTTTAATTAGCCTCTTGTGTCTGCTCCACCTTTTTATTTTTGAAAGGGGAGGTGATTTTTTTTTTAAGGATTCAGCATGATGGTTGGAGGTATTGCCCAGAAATGGATCTGCCATATTTTATGTGATTTTTAAAGCCGACGCCTTCACAGTGGAATCCACTCGTTCCCACTGCATGGTGGCGTCGGTTGAAAGTACAGATTCATAGAGAACGAAGTCTTAAAGATGTTATCACCCTTCCTCTGTGAGCTGCCTGAAATAATTGCATTAGAGAAAGTGCAAAGTTTTCTAATCCTTTCAATTCGTTATTAAACATGAGAGCTGAATTCTGGTAGCATTATCAGATGATTCTTGAAGTGAGCAAGCGTGTTCAGCGAATTCAAATGTTACTTTACCAAACACAGCAATGGCAGTTCAGTGTAGGGGGAAGTGGGTTGCTGGTGAGAGAAATTACAGAGATGCCTTGGACTATTTTAGCTCATTTGCATCCTTTTCAGTAGCAGGGCAAGAGTGGGGAAATATATCTGTAAGCCCAAACTGTGCAAGGCCCCTGCTATCACCTGTTTGCGGTGAAAAATTCAAACCGTTTCCTGCCTTTCTAGGAGCCAAAAGCATCAGTGCTCCTACCCAACAGCTCTGGCTTTGTCCTGTCAGGTTTTTTTGGGAAGGCTCATGTTGCCACCACAGGCATCTGTTTAGGAGGAATTCAGCACAGACAATGTTATGAAATTGACATTTTGAAACAGAATTTTGCATTAAAAGTAATAGAAATACACGAGGGGTACTTTGCTAGTTATATTATTAATTTTCATATTTAATTCAGCAAAAAAATGTTAATGTTTTAGTGTACCTGAAGCTGCTGCAGCTTTTCCAGCTTACCACACCTGAGTGCTGCAAAATGTAGATGTTCCTGGCTAAAGGCTGCAAGCAGAACAGAAGTGAAGGGCTCTGGGACCTTCCTGCTTCAGGTGAGAGTCCGGGAGAGAGATCTGGAGCACCTCCTCATTTAAAACCAGGTCTGGAGGACAGGACTCTGAAAGTCTGCCTGTCTGTAGGACAGGCAGTGCCCACTGTGCCAAGCAGCAGTTAGTAGCCATTTGTTGTTACTGCCGGTGCTCAGTATGTGGTGTCATGCCATAGAGTTAAGAATCCCCCCCTTTAAAGGTCACCTCATCCAAGGGCTCTGAAACAGCAGCCTGATTTATCTCATGCTAAAATCCATGTGTGTCCCTGTGAATATGGGTAGGGTTATTGGGATGTTCAAGGCAGAACTAGCCACGAGCTCTGGAGACAAAGGAGTCTAATCCCAGATAATATTTTTTTAATACGTTGGCAAGATTCATCTAATGAGCATGCAGATCTTAAGGTTAAAATTCTGCTTTGATAGTATAGCAATGGTTGACATTTTACTTGCCTGGTACATGGGGTCTGTTACTCTGAGGACAGTGCTAATGTTTAAAACCAAGTTTGCCTCTGTTACAGGTATGTGCCTAGCATAGGTGGCTTAACTGGTGCATGTGCAGTAAGCCAAGCTGCAAGGGCTTCCACCTACCTTTTTTTCTTTGGAGCTGGCTTCATTAAAGTGGCATTTAGTAGGACTTGTACCTACCATGCATTCAATTAATGTTGGATTAATTGGCAGGTGTTGAGTGGTTGGATGACATCTAACTCCAGTCTTCATTTGTTGCTGTTTTTCCTTGGAAGAGGAGGATGTATAATCTGTGCACAACAGAAACTGTAGAAAATGCTTGAGATTGACTGGAAGGAAGAGATTGAAGGAAGTGTGAAAGGGAGGGGAAGGAGTTTGTACAGTGAAGAGGATGAACAGAGATGGGATGAAGGGGAGGACCGAGTAGAAAAACTGAGAAGGCTTCATTCAGATCAAAGACATCAGACAGGGTCAACATGTGGATGAGTTGCAAGCTGCAGAGCTCATTTGTCATCTTCTGCTTCTCCTTTTCCTTGTGGACCGGTATCTGGCAGGTTCTGTCCAACTGAAGCTATTTGAATTCCTTTCCAGTGCTCCAAACAGCATAGGATTTCAAGCATACATACTTTCTGGAGACTTAATCTGCTTCTTTCTCCCTTCTTTCCTTTTCTAAAATTGTGTTCTAAGGTTCCCTGCTCTGTCAGCCAGGATTTGGAAGAGGAAAGGGCTTAATCATTGCATGGCATTTCATCCTTCTACCTAAGCCATTTGGGTCTGGGAACCTTTTTCCAGTCTTGACTGCTTCCTTGCCCCGATGTGAATCAATATAATCCTAGCACTTCTGGGCAGGAAATTGAGACCCAGCATTTTGGAAGCATGCATCCAAACACACAGTGAGGGGACTGGAGTAAGTGCATGATGTCTTTATCAGAGGTTGCTGGAATGCTGGCACGGAAGAGTGGATGGAAAGTCCCTGGGGTCTGTGTCTGTCAGGCTGATGAAAACATTTCCATAGCAAGTTGTCATTCAGCAAAACAGAGCACTGAGCTGAATGGGCTGCTTCACTAGGACCCCAATGGCAGATCTGTCAAATATCAAGTGTCTTCCTATGGCTTTGGCTTATCCTTTTTTCCTCCCCCTTTTCTGCTTTCTCTTCCCCTCTGACAGACTCTACCTCTTCCCTTGAACCTACCAACTGGTTGGAAGAACTTATCTTGATGGTAGCTTTTCATCCCCTGAGGCTACAAGATACAAGATTTGTATCTTGCAGTAGCCATAAGATTAATGATTGCCTGGTGGAGCCAATGGGTCACTCTGTCTGTCCTGGTTTAAGCAGGGATAGAGTTAGTTTTCTTCCTAGCAGCTGGTGTGGTGCCTGTTTGGGAGTCAAGATGGAGCAGTGCTGATAACACACAGATGTTTTAGCTGTTGCCAAGTAGTCACGGACTTTTCAGTTTCTCAGCACCAAAGAAGTTGGGGGGGGACACAGCCAGAACAGATTGGCTAAAGGGATATGCTGTGCTGTGTGATGTCATGTTCCATTTATAGCTGGGGTTCTTGAATGGCAGCTGGGAGTCTGGGGGTCTGATTTCTGCTGCAGGACTAATGATTTACCATGAACATTTTTGTGGTGGCCATAATAAGATTTGCCCATACCTGGGCTTGAGTGAAAGGCTGAGGCTAATAGAAGAAGTCCTCAGTGGGATCCTTGTGCTGTATAGATTTATGCATTTAATTTAGGAGTCAGAAGTAAGAATGCAGGCCAAACCATAGAGGCAATGATTGGACAGTGAATTCCCCAGAACCAAGTTTCTGAACATGGAAGCTGAGATCTTGCTTCTCACTGACTACATACAAACATCACCCTAAATTCTGAAATAGCAGGTCTGAAATCAGGTGTGTGTACGTCCATGTGAGGGTAGAAGCCATTTGAATGTTGTGATGTTGTGACACTTTTGTGGCTTAGCCCCAGCCAGCAGCTGAGCACCATGCAACTGCTTGCTCACTTTTCTCCCCACAGAGCAGGGGAGGGAAAAGGGAGGAAAGAAAAAA
>VZTU01032828.1:0-15297 GCA_013400835.1 Zapornia atra | reverse complement strand
AAAAAAGAAAAGAAAGGGGAGACAAAGCCAAACCTCCTGGTTTGGGTAAGGACAGTTTACTGGGACAGCACAGGGAGTGAAAAATTAAGACTTACCATAATCATCTTTGGTTTTGTTTTCCTTCCTCTGTTTCTTTCACATTTCACCTGTGCTTGATTTGTGCGTGGTATTTCTCTTTTGGCCCAGTCTTTTAATTGTCTTTTCTCTAGTCCATGTTCTGCTTGGTCTGTGCTCCTCCGCATTCATAGCTGTCAGAGAATTGAGCACAGTAGGACTGCAGTGCCTTTGCCTCATGAATATCCTCTTCTCTCTCTGTTGGAAGGGGGCTTGACACAACAGAAAGAGCAGTCTGAGAGATGGATTATCATGGGATGGGTTTGGTTTGAAACTGCTGTGTGACACACAGCTCAGAAGGCTGAATGTCTTAAAGTTTAGAGTGCTTTTACAGTGTATTTCAGCAAAGGGAACTGACTGTATCCTAAGCAATAAAAAAAACCACCCTATTAGAGCCTGGAAAAATAATAGAGAAAATCTTTTTCCCACAGAATTATTATTACTTAGAATTTAAAAAGTGCATCATGTCCAAACCCATGTTTTGCTTATCTGCATTAACCCTCAGTATGTTTGTAAAATGTGGTTTCATCTTTGGTTCATATTTCCTTAATATCTGAAGAGAGACACCAGATGTGCACAAGCAAGTGATGGGCTAAACTGAACACAGACTTTAGACCAGGAGCTATACTTTAACTAGAATCCAAGGAGATTAGAGTGCACATGGAGCCTTGTTTGATCCAGTTTCTTTTAACTGCAACCATGGATTAGGTATACAGCCTTAAAAGTCTAAACATAAAAGGTATTCTATGCAATGCTGTTAATAATTAACTAAAATAATGTTGAATTCAAAGGTAGACTTGTGTTTAAACAGAGATGGGAATATTTTTGAGGTTGATGCACAGCTGACTTATGAAACACACAAGAGAGCAAGAATGCCATCTGGAAAAAAACCCAATGATGATACATAAACTCCAGCATTGTCTAATTAAAGCTAATAAAAGGAGCAAGATGCATCTGTATACAGTTTATCTTTTCCGCATAGGATTTCAAGTAGAAGTTAAAAAGCTTAGATTTATGTCTAAAACCTACAGGTACTTGATACATGATTCTATGAATAAATTCTTTTAGGTTGGAGACCTTTAAGATCGAGTCCATCTGTAAATCTAGCACAGCCACATCCACCACCAAGCCATGTCCCTAAGCACCACATCCTTAAATACCCCTGGGGATGGTGACTCAACTTCTTCCCTGCACAGCCTGCTCCAGTGCTTGATAACCCTTTTGGTGAAGAAATTTTTCCTAGTGTCCAATCCAAACCTTCCCTTGTGCAACTTGATGCCATTTCATCTTGTGCCCTTGTATTTGAATGTATATGTCCAACAACCAATCATACAAACCTGTGAATGTCCCCAAAAGAGACGTAAGGACAGGTACACCTATCCATTTCTATAGGGAAGGTGCCTCAGCAAATCATTGTGAACATCTGAATGTGAAACTGTGCCAAGAATGGCATCAAGCAGTCAAACCTTCTTATTTCCAGTCAGAAATCTAGTTGCTACATTTTGTACTAAATCAAGCATATTAATCATCTGGGTGGGAAGCTGCTAAGTATAGAATTGCAAAAATCAGTAGGATACATCAGAAATAAAAGATACTGGTATCAGTGTTAGAGAGGGAGGAGAGCTCATCCTAAAAACTGCTTCCCCCCCTCTCCCTTCCACCACCGGAACACCTGAATGATAATTCTGTCATTTGCAAAGGCACCAGAAATCATTTGGGTTTTCATGCTTGCAGAATTTTGGCAACAGAAATGAGACAATCTGTTTAATTTCCTGGGTGTGAGGAATAAACAATGCTGTTCTAACATACTACATGGTCTGTCACTTTTGCAGTTGATAGAGCCATTCGCGTGGTACCTTGGGCCAGGTGTGGGCGCATTATCATGACTGGACCAGCTATTTTAAAAACTGGGTTTTGGTGATCAGTTATTTTGAAATGCAGCAATCTAAGGACAGGGAAAGAAATATTTCAGATTGACAGCTAACACCATCATGAGTAGCCAAGTTTAATGCTTTGTTTGAGTCTCTTAGGCTGGTTGATGAAAGAGGATACAAAAAGGATTAATCGCTAAGGCCACTAAAATAAACTTGTGTACGATCCACAGGAGGGTGGAAACTTCACCATCTAGTGGCTGCCAGTCGGGGTCAGCAGGGCTCAGTCACAGAACAGGCAAGCGCAGACAGAGCGCATTGTCATTCTAGGCTCTTGAGATGATATACTTAATCCAGAGTTACAGTTAACAGGAACCAGATCAAAGAAATCACAGAATCACTAGGTTGGAAAAGACCTTTGAGATCATCGAGTCCAACTGTACCTGTCCTCTAGTAAACCATATCCCTAAGTACCTCATCTAACTGTCCTTTAAATACATCCAGGGATGGTGACTCAACCACCTCCCTGGGCAGCCTGTTCCAATGCCCAATAACCCTTTTGGTGAAGAATTTTTTCCTAATGTCTAATCTGAACCTGTCCTGGTGCAGCTTGAGGCCATACCCCCTCATCCTACCACCTGTCACTTGGGCAGAGAGACCAACATCCATCTCTATACAACCTTCTTTAAGGTATATGTAGGCAGTGATAATGTCTCCCCTCAGCCTTCTCTTCTCCAGGCTAAACAACCCCAGCTCCCTCAGACGCTTCTTGTAAGGTTTACTCTCCTTACAAAGAGCCTTCACCAGCCTGGTCGCCCTTCTCTGGACACGCTCCAGGACTTTGATGTCTTTCTTGTAGTGAGGGGTGCAAAACTGAACACAGTACTCAAGGTGTGGCCTCACTAATGCTGAGTACAGGGACACAATCACCTCCCTGGATGTGATGGCCATGCTGTTTCTGATACAAGCCAAGATGCTATTGGCCTTCTTGGCCACCTGGGCACACTGCTGGCTCATGTTCAGTGGGCAGTTAACCAACACTCAGACGTCCCACTCTGCCAGGCAGTTTTCCAGTCACTCTTCCCCAGGCCTGTAGCTCTGCATGGGGTTGTTACTTCCCAAGTGCAGGACTCTGCCCTTGGCCTTGTTGAACCTCTGCATGCAATCTAGCCTCCCCAGGCCCTGGAAATATCGGTCCTGGTTTGAAGTCTGTTCACTTGCTTTGTGTGTACTTGGCATCTCTGTTCAGGTTCTTGGGAAATAAGAACCGTGGATGAAAACGTATTTTAGAAACGTGTGTTTTTCTTGTATCCAAATGAGGGTTAATATATTTAAGCAAACAAAAGCATGGTTTGTATGTGATGCTCTTTTTTATTTTACTGCAAGCAGTAACAGTTTTGTGGGGAATAACTTTTCTGCCTAACCTGTGTAGGATCTGCCTAAACCCAGCAGGCCTTGCTAGTTTTTTCTTGCTCAGGATACAGATGGTTCTGTTTAGTGAAATGCATTCTGAAGGGATGCTGTATTTTAGGAAATTTGTGAAATCTTGACGGTCGCTGGCCTGAACAGAGTTCTGTGATCCTGGGCAGAGTTCAAAAGCAAATGGCTCTTCTTTTGTCTGTCCTTTGTCTAGCATGGCTGTCTTCATCTGTTGTGCAGCAAATAGCTTTGTAGAATCAGTAGGTAAAAGCTGTTTAGGGTACAAAAATGAATGGTCACTGAAAACTTGTGGAAGTGCAGATATGTGCTGTGAATGTACCATGTAAGGGTACTGTTCCTCCAGGTAGTTAGTTGGACCAAATCTCTGATTTCTTAAAGATGTCAGGGTGTTAATATTTTTACTCTACAGCACTGGCACGTGCCGTAACACTAGATAACTCATAATCTGTCTAATGGAGTCAAATAGCTCTGGACGCATGTCAGAATAATTAGTGTTGAGTCAAGTTAATTTGATTTGTTCATTTAACAAATTTAATTGTTTCAGCTAATTACATAGCATGGCATAAATGCGATGAGGAATATTCAGAGAAGAAAACTACTCCTTTTTCCTCCACTAAATTGGTGAAAACTGTGAAGGAAAATGTACACTGAGAGTATGCAAACAATGTTCAGCTTCACATGCTGACTCTCACAACCTCCATTATGGTGTGATTCTTCCTGGGCTTCTTGGTGGACTGACCAAGGCAGCCCCAAACTCTTCTCTGAAGAAACCTGTATCTTGGCTGTTCTGCTCCACTACTACCTGAGGAGCCTACCTTTCTCTGTTAGATAGGGACATCTTAGCTAGGTGTGTAAGGCTGCATCCTTGCCTCCTGTAGCTCTGATGAAGGATGAAATGAAGGACTGTCCAAAATTCTAGTACCTTTCCAACTTCTTAGATCATTGCCGTTTCTAAGCAGCAATGGTGGTGGCTCAAGAAGTTAGGGATATTAAGGTTTCCTGGTAATAAATACTCAAATTCAAGTTTCGGGGGTTATGTAGAGAATACCCATGCATGAAATCAACCTGACTCCCCTTTGTCCCTCCTTTGCAGTGTATTCTTTATACTTCATAGCATTTTTACTCTTCTAATTTTCATTTGTTGGGGTGTTTTTCTTGAATGCTTTGAGAGTGAGCTGGCAACATAGATGGCCAAAGAAAGTACTTCTTAGTGAATAGAATGGTTTGACTCTCCTTAAAAAAGAAAAGAATCCACAGTATGTGTGACCCACCATGTGCATGATCGTCAAACTGAAATATTTATACAGCATTTCTCACCCAGCATTTTTACATTGTGAACAACAAATATAGAGTAAAATTCTGTGCCCTGACCCTGCAACAGGCAGCTCATTGCAGACTATGTTTTAATAGCCTTTCTTTTACCCATGTGTCAGATTAAATGGTAGAAATGCCAACTGGATGATAATGTAGTATTACTTTGGGAAGTATTGGCTTTTAAAGTTAATCTTCAATGGGATGCTTTATTGTAGGCATGTGGATACATTTGATAACCCTGGCATGCGGAGAGTATTTTAAGACCCACAGAATTTTGAAACACCCTTTAATATTCAGGGAAGGTCATGATACATTCCATGTACATAAGATCAGAAACAGATCTTCCAGGCTTATTTTACTTCTCAGGATAGATGCCAAACTGGGAGCCCGCAGTGATGTATTTTGTTTTTCAGCAGGACAGTTAAAGTGGCATGACAAGCTTTCCTCTGCTGTTCTGCTAACATCTGAGCCCTGGTCCAGGGCAACCACCTCACAGAAGTGCCAAGGAGAATATTATGTGCAACTCTCTTCACACATTTATCTTTTTAGCTGAGGTTTCTGCAACAAATGCTGCCAACTGACAGTGTATGCTAGTATGGATTTGGGGATCTCAAAACATGAGGTCAGAAAATTCTACTTAGCAACTAAACTCTGGCATCTGTTGCTACCGGTACTGTCCAGAATCAATCTATTATCTTGGCAGTACTGTTTGTGACTACTTCTGTTACTGATTTCTGTTTAGCCACTGATGATTAAAAATACATAAATAAATAAAATTAGTAGCTGCTTCCATAAGCTTTACATTGAACCAACGTATTTTTGTATTCACTAACCTGTAATTCAGAGATTTTTGTAATAAATGACATTGCTTACAGACTTTCACATTGAGTTAGGTGCTTCTTGGAAGAAGGAAGGAGCACATGTAAGATTAGGTTCAAAATAATTCCGTGAAATGTATCTGGTCCCTTTATGCAACAACCTGCTACATGAGGGAGAGGGGAAAAAGCCAGTCCTGGCCTTGATGTCAAAACAATGTAAACTACTTTTTGTATGTTGACTTGCGTAACAAGTGAGGCATGAAAACAAAAGTGCAGTGCCTCGAGTAATGGCAGTGAATATTTTATCTTACCAACAAAATGCAACAAGAGACTAAATCCTTAAAGCATATGCTGTGCTGACAGTGCGCTCTCATCGTGACAGTAATGGTATTTGCAATCCCAAGCTGCACTCGAGCCTGGGCTGTAAAAGCACCCATTTCTCAGAACGTGCATTGCTCCCTCTTGCCCTTTACTGGCCCTTAGCCAGACGAAGGAGCTTTTCCCTGTTGTTCATGATGCCCTATATTAATGGATGTTTAAACATTTATTTTTTTTTTTTGGCAAAAGGGAAATTGGACAGATTTTGGCATCGCTAGTTCTTCTGAAATTTTCTCAGTGCTGAAAAGTACCTTCAGGTGACTGTAGGTTTTCTTATATGTGAACCATCCATTCTCTGAATTTTTACAAATACCTAACATAAATGCCTTTCTAAAATTCAGTGGCTGGATCCTCGCAGAACTGTTGAAGCAGGAGTACCACTGCTGTTGCTGCGATTCAGTTGTTTGAGTGCGGTTGGTGAGAATACTCAGGGGGCAACTCAGGGTTGTGAGTAGCAAGTATTCACCACTTTCTGTTGGAGATTGTTTGGATTGAATCTCATTAGTTCAGAGTTAACGAGTTGATGACCCATGAAGGAAGATCTTGCTCTGTGAATGTGTTTGAATGTGTGTGCTCTCCACATTTTTTAGCTCCTGCTTGTCCAGTGCTCTCTCCAAGCTAAGGCGTGAGATTCAAATGGAATTGGAGAATGTTGCTTATAAATTGTGGAGTTATTGCCTCATGGTTATTGTTCTAACATCGATAACATCAGACTATGCTTCACGACTCAGCTTTTTCTCCTGTCTTTTGTCAACTTGTGAGGTTTCTACATCCCCTGCTCAAGACTGTTCCCCATCATTGCATCCATTTTCAATCCAGGTCTTGTGTGCAGAGCCCCAGTGCCAATTTCTTGTTTCCTGCTTCCTATCTGAGCAATTTGGGAAATTTTGGGTGATTCAGTCATGCAATTACATAGTAGCATTTCAAGACATCCTAGCACTGCTTTGGAGAACCTGGGTGGAGAGCTCTAGAGAAGGTGAGGAAGCAACAGGAAAGGTAAAAATTATGTTCAGGAGATCTGTGGTTTGTGGTGTGGTAAAGGATGGGC
This sequence comes from Zapornia atra, assembly GCA_013400835.1. Classification (NCBI taxonomy): domain Eukaryota; kingdom Metazoa; phylum Chordata; class Aves; order Gruiformes; family Rallidae; genus Zapornia; species Zapornia atra. The sequence goes on along the minus strand of VZTU01032828.1, from coordinate 8,314 downwards.
AAGCAGAAGGCACAGTTTAAATCCTGGAATTATGCATAATGTGCATCATTCCTGCTAAATGTGACCGTTTGGGTTCTGCATTATCTAGAAGTCAGAGCAGCAAGCGGGTGGCTTCCAGCTCAGCTTCGTTGTTAGGTATGCTCTCCAGTTTCAGAGGTGCTGCCAGGCTGCTGGGCACCCTTTCCACCTCCCACAGTCAAACCACAGCAGACATTCCAGCAGCTCCAAGATCCTGGGCAAGCTTGGGATGCTCATCTCCCTGCAGGAGATATCACTGGCCCGGATGGCACGCATCCCAACATCTTTAACCAACATAATTCACTAAAGGACAAAAGCTTTTCTGCCTTTTAGAAGTGGAACTGTTCAGGAAGATATACCAAATAGCTCTTTAATCCAGTCATTTGTGCTACCAGCAGCAAGAGAATCTCGGTAGCATACACTTTGTGCTTAAGCACCCAAACCGACTTCGGTGCTGGTTGCAGTCACCTCCCTTATTCCCATGTATTCCTTGCTATTGGTACCTAAGCTTGGTGAATTTAAATTGGGAATTACCAGTGTTTCTGCAATCACATTTTGGCTGTACTGTAGGTACCTGCTTTATCCTCACGCTATGGGCAGATTGTAGATTAATCAAAATAATAATAATTTTTTAAAAATTACAAGTAAGTTTCTTTATTAATTGCTAAAATGTAAATTGCCATTTATCCAGAAGGCCCATTTTCCCTTCCAGTATCCACTGATGTCCAGGGTTGTCCTGGTTCTGGCCAGGCCAGAGTCACCCTCCCCATGCAGCCAGCCCAGGGGGGAGGGATGCTCCTGGGTGTCTGTAGAGCAGTCTGAGTGCTGTTGGGGTGTCTGGGCAGTACTTGTGTTATACAGTACTCTGTAATTGTTGGATTGGTGCGGTACTCTGTCTTATCACCAGGTGTGAGTGTAATTGGTTGTTATTGTTCCCCTTTCACGGTGCTTTTGTCAGCAAACTGTCCTCATCCCAATCCATGGAGACTCTGTTTCTTCTGTGGGAGTGAGTGAGCGGCGTGTGGTGCTCAGCCACTGCTTGGGGCTCAACTACCACAAGGGTATAGCTCAAACCTCAAGAAAATAAGTTTCTGAAGTTGATAGTACACTGGTTTTGCCCCCATTCATTCACTGACTAAACCCTCTAGAAGCATCAGTGTGGCTTCTGACCTTACTGCAGGTTAGTTTCTTTCCTCGAGTGACTTTAAAGGAACTGTAGTCCTAAACTAACAAGGAAAAAAGTAATGCTATGGAGGAAAGGTTACTGGGATCGAGAGGATTGTTTTTCATCTACCAATGTCCTAATTTTATTGTAATTTTAAAATTCTGTTTTACAGATTGACTCTCCAGCCAAGCTCCAGATGCATGTGTTTGAGTAACCTCAACCCTCCCTATGGACTCAACAAATGTATCACGAAATGGCATTGCTCACTGGGAATGCAGATCCTGAGTTCAGCTCCTACTCCTTCAATAACTTGGAAAACCTCTGTGAAGTGCAAACCAAGAAAGGATTCTTCTACAAAAAGGCCAAACTTCTGCACCCTGGGGAAGACTTGTGCTGCTTAGCTCGCCTAGATGACCGGACCAGGTTTGTGATCATCAACGTAGGCGGTATTAAATACGAAATTCCATGGACCACCTTGGAGAACTGCCCCTTGACCAGGCTTGGGAAGCTAAAATCTTGCAACAATTATGATGAGATCATGAACATCTGCGATGATTATGATGTTAGCTGCAATGAATTTTTTTTTGACCGTAATCCTAGTGCCTTCAGGACGATCATGACTTTCCTGACAGCTGGGAAGCTGAGGCTTCTCAGGGAGATGTGCGCTCTTTCTTTTCAGGAGGAGCTTGTGTACTGGGGGATAGAAGAGGACCACCTGGAGTGGTGCTGTAAAAAGAGATTGCGACAGAAAGAGGAGGAGGCAGCTGAGGCCAGGCTGTATGAAGGGGAGATGGTATTTAGTGAAACTACGCAATGTGCCTTCCAGGACAGTAGCCGATTGAGTTTGTGCATGCGAAAGCTCAGGGATATGGTGGAGAACCCCCACTCAGGGATCCCAGGAAAAATCTTTGCTTGTATTTCAGTCTCTTTTGTTGCCATCACTGCGGTCAGCCTCTGCATCAGCACCATGCCAGATGTCAGAGAAGAAGAAGATCGGGTGAGTGCAGCTTTTCTCAGAATAAAGCATTTTTTGAGTTGTTGTCTCCTCAGGGAAGCTGATGGGCAAAGTCATTCCACCAAGCATGCAGGTATTGCATTCAGTATTTATGATGTGGAGGGCTGGCCAGGCTAGTACAGAAAGCGTTGCATGACTTAATATTGAGGCAAGGTTGGGCCAAACTCATCCCTGCCAGCACAGCTTTGCCAGTTCGCACCAGCAGACAGCTTTACTCAACAGATTTGTTTTCTGACCAGATGGCAAACTATCTATTGTGGGAAAAAAAATCAGCCTTGCTTGAGGCTTGATGTTTGGATCTTAGGTTACGACCTAACAGATTGGTTCTCCTTGAAAGGTACTTTAACAAGCTCCTTTGAATGAACTCTGAGCCCCACTGTAAAAGCCACACTTAAAATATTTTGATGCTGCAAGTGAGGTAAAGGACAGGGAACATGAGGCAGCAGTTGAACAGCAGAAACAAAGCAAATATCCCAATTTTCAGACATGCTTAGCATTCTCAAGTGTAGGCTGTGCTTGCTTCATGCTCTTGAAAATCAAGTCTTATGGATATTTTATCCTTTGGTTCAACAGATTTTCTAAGGGTTTAGTCCCTTATTTGTGCAAGCAGTTCAGTTTCCTAGAATTAGCCATATGTAGGCCAGTGAGAGCTCATCTGAAGAGTGAGAGAGGAGGGCATTCACATTTTCATTAAATGGCTGCTGGAATGCAATCTAAGGGGTTTGAGGACTTTTCAGAGAGTTCACGCACTCTTTAATCATACAATCATAGAATCTCCTCAGCTGGAAGGGACCCGTAAGGATTATTGAGCCCAACTCCTGGCTCCACACAGGACCAGCCAAGTCAGAGCGTGTGACTGTGTCTTTAGTTTTGCTCAAGTGAGAAGGGTTAATGTGATCCTTGAATATCCCAACTGGGGAGTAAGCTAAGCTATCTGAGCTGGAAGACGGTTTCGTGCCTGTATGAGGCATTGGTGAGACTGACGCTAAAGTACTGTAGTTGGTTCTTCTGTTTGTATTTTTAAAGGGTGTTCTGAGAAATCAGATGGTGGAAAAAAACACCTATAGATAATAGACACCTGGAGAAAACACCATACGTAAGAAACTTGAACATTTCAGTTTGTTTAGATTATTGAAAGGAAGGTGAGTGGATTAAACAAATAAGGAGGGGGGTGGATTTGGGATGGGGGGAGGGAGACTGTATTGTCTGAAAGACCTTTAAATGAATCAGGGAGAGGATGTATGGTTAAAAAGCTGAATCCTGATAAATTCTTGTGGGAAACTAGGTGCCAATATTTAATACCACGGTGATTAATTACTGGGTTAGGCTAGGAAGGGAATTAGTGTATTTTTGTATGGTTTTGATGTTTTCAGTACAAAGCTCAGCGCCATTCTGGAAGGTAGCCTTCAGCTAAACATACTACTTCAATCAAGAGTAAATGACTGATTTCAGTTCAAGTAACAAGAGTGAGACGCTTGCAATAGAGAGGAGATCCAAATAAATGATCTGATGTTTTTCTGTGCCCTTACATGCTAAAAGCACAAAGCTCCTGCAAAAAGGCTTTTTCCCTCTATTGCACAGGGAAGCTCTGTGGGCAGAGTGGAAATGGTTGTTTTGTTGGAGGCAAAGGTGGCTCTCTAGCTCAGGGGACAGGTGAAGGATCACTTAGTTCATCCCCAATATTCCTTGCCTGTGACTGAATCAGTGCAGCAGGTCAGCCACCCTATTTGGGTTGTAATTAGTCACGCCAGGAATCCTACACCGTGACTGATTTTAGTCCTGCACAAATGGATGTAGATACCTGTGTAGATCTCTCTGGCCTCAGTAAGGTTGGGCAAGGGGTGAGGTATCTGCCCATGGCATTGCTTGAAGGATCAGAGACCTGGGCTGCAGACTCCTTGTATGCCATCTGTACATGGCTTTTAAAGGTGGTGCAGCTCATCAAATAATGTGTGTGGAGAGAAGGGACCTTATGTGAATTCAAAAGTCTTGTTACCCATCCTGGGCTGTATCCCTCATACCGAGCTCAAAATATGCGCCCACGGATAGCTCTTCAGTCTGGTTTTGCAGTCTCATAACAAGCAGAAAATGTATGTGCATCCCTCCTGGCTAAGGAACAAAGGAACAGTAAACATTATTTCAAGGATGCACTGCACTCTGTGTGTACGTTCTCCAGGCTGGCTTTACTGTTGTTAGCGCTCCATGTCAGAGCTATTGCAGATACGTTGGCTAACAAGCAGTGGTCTTTTCCTTGAGCAGGCATTTTCCAGAAGACAGAAGCTCTATGTGCCACCTATCTGTCCTGCTATTGCTTCAGGGAAAGAGAGAGGAAGCAATGATGGGGGACAAAACCCAAACAAACAAACATGCTGGAGAGCAATTTTTTTTTGTATCCCAAACCTTCAATGTCATCTGAATGGACTGTCTGCTACACCCAGTGATGTCCTGCAGAGGTGTAAGTGACCTCACAGATATGTGTGGGACGTTTAAAGTCAGAAGTAATTACCAAGTGGGTGAGGAAATTATTTTAGGTGCCTGCCTATCTCTCTTAACATACAGAAGAATAATCAATCATACATTTTGTTAATTTCAATTGAACTGCTCCAGATGTTCTGGATGGCAGTGGCAATCCCAAGTGGTTCAGCAGGTGTTTCTGTGTACCACAGTTGTCTTTTTCTTGCTCCCAGTCACCCTGATTCATCCCAAGCATAACTCTTTTTTGGAAGCAGTGTCATGTATTTCAGATGCTGCACAGTTATCAATAAAGCTAGCGAAATCAGATCCTAAAGTACTTTTTACTTACCACACTAGGACATGTATCTTATCTTGTCAATTTTTTTTCTCATTTATCTTTTATTTACTGATTAAATTAAATGAAAACCACCTGTCCAGTAATGTGCGTAATTGCTGCTTCTGGAAATTTCAGGGGAGGGATGCTTCGAATGTATAAAGAACACAAACCTGTGAGGAGAGTCAGGTTAGGTTCTTCCATGTGAAGTAACAAAGCAATAACTAATTTTTAATTTTAACATTTTCACAATGGGAAATTTCTACACAATATCTAGATTGAATGGTGAAAAGTCTTCTCTTAAGCCAAAATGCTTCTGAGACAAAATTATAGCAGGACCCCTTAGACACTGATTTCTTTCAAAACCACCAAAAAATGATCTCCAAGACGTAAAAATAGCCAGAGGCATAGAGTATCCTTAAGGCATTTTAGACACATGATACCTGTTAGTGGGCTTCTCAATTCTCTAAATAAAAAGCAGGCATTGAGTGACTCAAGGAGGGCAGGACACATCACTGGAGTCTCAATACAATACAAGATACATTAGAGCAAAAGGTGGGATGACACAGTAAGAGCTGAACAGCCAAAAGACATTGAGAGTTCAATTGAAAGCTGAATGGCCATCACACTAGACTTTGTTATTTTTCTGCCGGTGGAAGCAGAAATGTCAACCATTTCTGTCTGAAGAAGAAAGCTGCCTTGTTTCGCTAGACAGTCTTCCTCGTCACAGACAAGAGGTGATGAACTCCAAGATTAACATCAAGCATTTTGTCCTGATTCACAAAAGCATTTATCGGCCTGAGTCCCTCTGGGCTCGATCATTTGTTAGTACCACAGTGTAAAACAGGAGGAGAAGATCAGAGAGTACTTCTGTCTGCACCGTGCTTTCTGACGTACTGGGAAGAGCTAGTAATTAAAGATGCTGTGATAGGAAGTTACAGTTCAGTAACCTTCAGCTGAAGAACGTTACAACAAAGAGAGAGAGACTCATAAATAATGAAGTTAATAATAGCTCATAAAGAAGCCTGGAACTATTTAACCTTCTAAGCTCAATTTACACATTGTGCTTCAACTTTCATATTGGCGAGTATGGGGAATTAGATAAATTGTGAATATGTGCTTCAAACAATCTTGTGACTAAAGATTTCATTTCAGAAAAGTACACACAAAAGTAATTTCAGGCAAGGTTAAGAGAGTCTTGTATAATGATTCTCGACAGCTTTTCATAGACTAGCTGTTGCTGAGGGGGCTGGATGAGCAGTGAAGTGGGTTGAAAACTGGCTCAACAGCCAGAGGATGGTGAACAGTGACACAGATTTGAGTTGGTGGCTTGTACGTCAGGAGTTCATACTGGATCCGGTCCTGTTCAACTTCTACATGATCTGGAGGATGAAGCAGAGTGTATCTTCAGCAAGTTTGGCAATGACACAAACTTTGGATGAGTGACTGATAGGCCAGGGAGTCATGCTGCCATCCAGGGCAACCTCGATAGGCTGGAGAAATGGGCTGACATGAACCTCAGGAAGTTTGGCAAGGAGAAATGCAGAAAATGTAGCCTGGCAGAAGAGGACCTGGGAATCCTGGTAGACACGAAGCTTACCATAAGCCACCAAGCTTATTTGCCTTTGTAGCAAAGGCGGCTACCATTATCCTAGGCTGCGTTAGGCAACGTATTGCCAGCAGGTTGAAGGAGGGGGTGTTCCTCTCTGCTCAGCACTGGTGAGGCCACACCTGGAGCCCTGTGCCCAGTTCTGGGCTCCCCAGTACAAGAGTGGTATGGGCATAGAATCATAGAATGGTCTGGGTTGGAAGGGCCCCCAAGGATCATACAGTTCCAGCCCCCCCGCCACAGGCAGGGCCACCAACCTCCAGGCCTGGATCTACACAAGGCTGCTCAGGGCCCCATCTAACGTGGCCTTGCTGGAGAAAGTCCAAGAGAGGGCCACGAAGATGATGGACCAGATCATCTCCTGTATGAGAAAAGTCTGAGAGCTGGAACTGCTCAGCCTGGTGAGGACGAGGCCCAGGGAGGTTCCTATTAATGTACAGAAATACCTGAAGGAAGGGTGCAAAAAGGACGGAGCCAGGCTCTTCTCACTGGTGCCCAGGGACAGGACCAGAGACAATGGGCACAAACACGCTGAACATCAGGAAATACTTTTTCAGTGTGAGGGCAACTGAGCACTGGCACAGGTTGTCCAAGGTGGTCATGGCATCTCTATCCTTGGAGATACTCAAAAGCTGTCTGGACACGGTCCTGGGCAACTAGGTGTCCCTGTTTGAACAGGGGTAGGTGCTGAACTAGGTGACCTCCAGAGGTCCCATCTAACTCAAGCATTCTGTGATTCTGGGGTTATAACGATTGGTTTGTTTAGGTTTGTAATCTAAATAGGTAGCTAAGCAGGAAGAAGTATTTAGGGCCTCAGTGTGTCAGAAATGCCAAAGATTTTGTTGAATGAGTGATGACTCTTGCAGTTTGAGGTGCTTCTGGGTGGGGAAAACTGTAAGTTTTACATAATTTGCTTACTTCAGTGAAAAGTAAAGGAGAAAACCAGCTGTCATTGCTGGTGCTTTCTGTATTAAGATGGCATGCTGCTGGAGACTTGAAGCTTTTCATTGCAGGACACCTTGCTTTAAGGAGTTTGCTCGGTGACTGTTGAGCTGGTTTTTGGCGTGTGATACTGAGACTTTCTTGATTTTATCTTAGAGCTACATGTTTATGTGATGCATGGATGGTTTGTTTTCATGAATGAAAGTCCCAGTAAAATTGGAGCTTGTGTTTTTCCTTTCTTTGTGGAATGTGGAATTCTGGAAATTACAACACTGTCAACATAAAGAACGTACTTAAAAAAAACTCCCTGCTGATATTACAGATAAGTCACCCTTGTTGCCTATATACTATAAATAGTTTTTATATAAAGAATCTTGGGGAATTGGACTAACTGATTTCCCTGGGGATGGTGTGAGAACTCATTATCCCAGTCTCTCAGCTCTGCTGTTTAAACACGAAAACCATGAGCTGCAGCAATATCCCCAACGATGGCATCTCCACTGATCTCCTGAAGTATTCATCCCCCATGATGCTAGCTGGCATTTTGTTTCCTCTGGGCATTTCAGGTCACAGCTGGCTGGAGGCCAGAGAGAGGCCAAATGACTCAGTAACAACTGTCACCTGCCTTCCCTGCAACATTTTGTGCATGGAAGTCGCTGAAGGGCTGGTGCCACCTTAGGAACTTTGGGTTTTTCAATCATGGGGCAGTTTACTCAGCGCCTGGCCTAATAGCAGCAGATGAGTGCCACCTGTCTCAACTGCTGGAGAGTAGGGCTC
>VZTU01032827.1:79196-100465 GCA_013400835.1 Zapornia atra | reverse complement strand
CCAACCTGGCCTGGAACACCCCCAGGGATGGGGCACCCACCCCCTCTCTGGGCAGCCTGTTCCAGCCCCTCACCACTCTCTCTGTAAAAAACTTCCCCCTAATATCTAATCTAACCCTTCCTTCCTTTAGTTTTAATCCATCCCCCTTGTCCTGCCAGTCTCTGCCCTTTAACAAGCTGATTCCCCTCCTGTGTCTCTGCTCCCTTCAGGGACTGGCAGGCTGCAGTGAGGTCCCCCCACAGCCTTCTCTTCTCCAGGCTGACCCAGCCCAGCTCCCTCAGCCTCTCTTTGTAGGGCAGCTGCTCCAGCCCTCTGAGCATCCTCGTGGCTCCTCTGACCCCTCTCCAACAGCCCCACATCTCTCTTGTACTGGGGTCCCAGCTCTGGACACAGGACTCCAGTGTACAAAGCAAACCCTTTGGTGTGCAGCACCCTAGGGTTGCCCTGTGCCACTGAGATGGCTTGTGGGGCAAGTGGCAGGGCTAAGTTGTGCCATGCTGCTGCTGTCAGGGACGTTGTGCTGAGCTGGGAAGGGAAGGAAAGGGCTTCTCTCTGTCCTTCCTGCAGTGCTGACCTCCAGAAGCTCTGCTTTTGGGATGGACTTGTTGGCAGGGATGGAATACCAGCCCTACACCCACCTTGAGCAGGACTCCACATCCAAAACCTTCCTCTCCTCTCTGGCTTACCCAGTCAGGGATGGACAAACGGACATCCCTGGGTGGTGGGGAGTGTTGTTCCCATCCTTTGAGAGTGCCCAACTCCTCAGGAGGCCCCATGAGAGCTCCTGCTGGCCCCAGGTGTGGGTGCAGGCAGGAGCTTGTGGTTAGGCAGTGCCTGGGACATGAATGGGATGTGAACTCAGGCTGCTCTTTTGAAGTTTGACTCCTGGGATTTCCCCCACCCACCAGGAGAGCTGAAGACATTAGAAAAAGAGCAGAAAAGGAGGAAAAAAATTAAAAAGAAAGGGGAGGGGGGGTGAAAAGCCCCCTTCAAACTGCTGGTGAGGACGTGTCAAGGAGGCAGAAGTTAAAAGCGGCTGTGGGGGAGGGTTTGATGGGGGTCTGTCTGGCTGGGCAGCCCTGACTCACTGACACATGCAGGTGCAGCCCTGCTGCAGCCTGGGTTTGGGCTGAGCTTTGGTCTCCAGGCAAAGCCAAGAGGGGAAGTAGAGAAAACAGAAGAGCTATTGCAGCTGCTGCGTGGTTGCTTGGTAGGGGGTGGCCCTAAATCAACCCTCTCTTGCCCCTTGGTGGTGTCCCCTCCCTTCCCAGCTGCATCCCAACCTTGGGTGAATCAAAAGAGCTGGGATCTGGCCCCACTGATGGAAGGGTTGCAGGATGAGGCTGCCTTAAACAGCAGAGCCCTGCTCTGCCTGTCAGACAGATAGCCCAGGGGCAGACTGGCAGGGTGTGGATGGAGGCTCTTCCAAGAGGTAGGATGGGAATGTTTTCTGGTCCTGCCTGTCTGGTTTAGCACTCCCAGTTGGGGTTTGGATGATCCAAAAGGCAGCTTGATCTGAGATGTGAGCCTATGGCTTATTATTATTTAAAACCTCTACAGCTTGGAGCTGCCAAGCTCTGACTTAGGTCCAGATACACCAGATAGACCTGACCTGCCAGGGATGGAGCAGTGGACAGGAGGGTGGATGTGATGCCTGCTTGTGGCAGGTAGAGCTCCAAACAAGACCTAACAGGATCCCACCCAATCCCTACCATGGGGCTCAGGTTTAGGTTTGCAGCCCAAGCTTTAGGGGGGGTTGCTTTTTTAGGCTGCCTTTTGGCATCCTGAAAGCCAGGCTTGACTCACTCTAAGGTATGGAATGTTTTCATGTCTCTGGAGAGAAACAGGCATTTTCTGGGGCTGGTCAGCACCACAAAAAGAGGCAAAATGTGAAAATCCAGCTCATAATACCATCCCTGACCCTGTCCTGGGGGTGGGAGGGGAAGGCACCCTTGCCACAGCTGCTCTCACCATGAACAACCCTACCAGGAGCAGGGGCTGAATGCCAGCAGCATGTGGAGGAGGAGAGGAATTGTGGCCAGATGCTGTGAGGTGCCTCAGTGGGAGCTCTCAGCAGCTTGAAACAGCCCCCATTTCTGGGGCTGCCCCAGAAGGTTAAGCTCTGCTGGGTATCACAGGGAACAGTTGCAGCTCCTGGAGCTGAAAGGAGCTGCTGATGTCTCCTGTTCCCCAGGAGGACGAATGGCTGGGCCATTGCCCACAGCACTGGTGTCAGGCTGTGCCAAGCTGTCTGTCTAGGTGGCCTCCACTTGATGAGGTGAGCTGACCCATCCATGGCAGGAAGAGATGTGCTTTGTAGTCCAGAGGCAGCTGGGGCTTGGCTGTGCTTGGTGAAGCCCCAAAAGCTTCACCTCCCCTCCTTCCTGGCCAGGCACAGCCATCACAAGACCATGCCCTCTTGCTGCAGGCAGTGGGGGGTTCAGCCTTGTGATTTTTTGGCCCTCTGCATGTCACAGTCCTCTTCTGGGAACCTGAAACCTGCTCTAGGACAGAGCAGCCTCCTGGCTCCAACCGAAGGCGCCCTGCCCTGGGCACCGCAGCCGTGTGGGATGCTGAGGTCTGGAGAGCAGCACCCAAATAACCATTTCAGCCAGAGCTCCTTGTCCCTGCCCTCCTGGGAGGGATGCTGCACACCCATCCCTGGCTGCAGGAGCTGTGGGAGTGCACATCCCAAGGAGAGAGCTGCTGGGTAGCAGTGAGCTTTGCTCTCCATCCTGGGGCTGTGAACTGTAGAGTAGCGAAGGGAGGTGGCTGCTCCACCAGCTCTTCCCAGTAAATGTGCTGGGATCCTGCTGTGAAACACCCAGCTTTGTGTGTTCCCATGCAAGGGGGAGGCTGCTTTGCAGGTGGTGGGGAGGCTGCTTTGCAGGTGGTGGGGAGGCTGCTTTGCAGGTGGCACGTAGGCAACTGCTGTCCCTGTGCCATGGGTGCGTTGCTTTGGGTGGAGAGGAGCTGGGTCCTCTGCTGCTGGCACCCCACAGAAGAGGGGAGCTGATCTGGGGAAGGCTGCTGCACTTGGCAGATGGGTTGAAATGGAAAAAGCCTCTTCCAAGACAGCCCTTGATGGGGATCAGCCTTGCACAGCTCTGGGGGTTGGGCTGTGGGGGTGAAGGGTTGGCAGATGATATGCACAGTGGCTGCTAAATTTAGGAGGGCACCATGCTGTGTGTTATCTCTCTGCCCAGCGTGGTAGATCATGGCCATGGCTCCTAGCCTGGTCCTGATGGTGCTGTGAGCTCTCTGGTGCCTGTCTGTGTCCATGCATGGCAGGAGAGTCTTCCCCTCCACCTCCCACCTGGAGACCTGTAATCTTGGATGCTACCTAAACCAGTCCCCCTGGGGAAGGAGATGGTTAATTAGCCCCTTCTCTCCCTGCTCCTCATTGCCTGTGTTGCCTGGACCCTGCTAGCTGGTGAGCCCTCTGCAAGGGGTCTGTGAAGCTTGTTGTCTGCCCCTGTACACATCTCCCTGGGCAGGAAGGGGAGGTGATGCCACAAAGGCTCCAGCTCCCATCCTAAGTGTCTGCTCAAGGTGTGGGGAGCTCTTCCCAGCCTAGCCTGGCTTGGGAAGGTGTTGGGGCTGTTCCTTGGGTGTGGATCCTTCCCAGACAAGGTGGGAGGGCATCATCCTGAGCAGCGTTGCTCCGGAGATGGTGTGGGATCTGGAAGGGATGGCCAGGGCTGTGCTTCTTTTTGCAGTGGGAGGAAGGTATCCCTGGCTATGGTGGCACTGGGAGATGAAGGAGGATCCTGAAGAGCCAGGCTGCTTTAGGGCCTTCCCTCCATTTCGATGGGGGATGCTGGTTCTTCTCTGTCCTCCCCTAACATCCCTGTCACCTGATGTCATCTCTGTTGCAGTTGGGCCCTACCCAAAGCTAATCCCAACAAACCCAGTGCTCCCAGCTGGCCTCCTGCCTGGGGGTGGTGGTGGTGGGGGGTGCTGCTTGCCTTGCTGAGGCTGTAAAAGGAGAGGGGGAAGGAAGAGGGGCTTGGATCCCAAGTGAGGGAGCACCCCAGGCTCCCCAGCGAGCTGCTGATCCTGCAGACAGGTCACTGCTGTGCTCTCTGTGTGTGTTCCTCCAGCAGCCTGGGGCTGTGGGTGCGTGTAGCAGGGCACCCACACACCTCAGTGCCTGGGATGTGAAGGGAAACCAGCTCTGCTCCCCACTCTGCTTCGGGAGCCAGCATGGAGGGTGGGGTGCCTGGGAGAGGGGATGCTGCCGGTGGGCTGCTCCCCCTCTGTAACAGGCTTCAGCTCCCCCAGCCGTGCCCTGTGGGGCTGGGACAGACCTGCCTTGTGCAGCTGGGGCAGGGGAGCGATGGAGGAAGCCCCTTGTGCCATTGTTGGCAGGAATTAAGTGTGAAAGGAGCGGGGATGCAGCGGTGCAGAGGAGGGCATCTCTGAGGGGAACCTATGCGCTCCCTGCGCTGGCTCTATCAGGCACTGAGCTCAAAGGTGCTGAGGCTCAGGGAATGCTGGCCCTTGAACCCTACCCCTCTCCCCACCTAGAGTGGCTGAGGGTTTGCAGTATAACCCAAAAAGTGCCTCGTCCTAGAGCTGTGCCTCCTGCCAGCTCCTCTTATCAGACCCTGTGCTCCTGCCTAGAGCCAGGAGCTGTGAGGATGGAGATGGAGGGGGGGGACCAGCCCTGCTGTCAGGCTGCTTCCCTGCCTGCAGCCTCTTTGCATTCCCGATTGCATCCCTGCATTAAAGCCCTCTGAGCTCCTCGTTACCAAAGTGCAGACACCCAGTTTGAACCGAGCCACCCCTGGGAGCTGGGACCAGGAAGAGACAAACCTCTGTCCTGCTGAACCGAGGCAGAGCTTGACAACAGGCACGGCTGCCTGGAAACGGTGGGCAAAGGCTTTATTGACCACTGGAGGTCACTTTTTCAATAATGCAGTACAATCCAACTTTATTTTGTCAGTACCTTTCATGCAGGCTGCTTCCCAGCTGCTCTGCAGCCCCCATGCAAAGGGAGGGAGAGGAAGGACTGCCTGAGCTGGGGAGCTGGAGGCTGCTGGGGGTGCAGAGGAGAAGCCTCTCCTGCTTCAGCAGAGAGCCAGAGGAGGAAAAGAGCAGAAAATGATGCAGCTTGGATGTTGTTTCCCTGTGCTGTAGATGTATCTTCAAGCTCTTAATGAGACAATGAGTGTGTTTGGCCCTGGGGAGGGGGCTGGAGGGTGGAGGGGGGAGGCAGGAAGGTGCTGGGGATGCTGGGGAGGGAAGGCAGCTTGGCACAGACCAGGCTGGGTGCTGTGTGGGGAAGGTCAGCCCCTGTGTTCCTCAGCTGGAGACAGGCAGTTGTTGGGAAACGAAGGCCCTTGAGCAGCGTGGTCAGAAATGCAGCTTGCTGCAGCTGTTTTGCTTCTCCTAGAGAGAAGGAGCTTCACAAACCCTGTGACTTGAGCTCGTGAAACAGCTCAGACGTGGACTGGCTCAGGCCATTTCTGAGCCAGGAGCTGTGTGAGCCGTGCTCCTTTGCTCCCTGCCTGCTGCTGAGCTGTTCCTGGGAGGGGACTGTGACCCTCCTGCCTGCCCCAGGCATGGAGTGAGGTTTCTGCACTGGGCTGATGCCACGCAAGGGCTTGGTCAAGTGTCCCCCTCCCAGCCACATGCAGCCTGGGTGAATGCTGTCCTTGGACAAGAGGAGTTGTGGGGGACAGTGGGGAGCGTCCCTGGTCACCCCAGATTCCCATGGAGGAGTGAGAAGGGAGATCCTGGTGCTCTCTGATGGCAGCAGCTGCTTTTGTGAAAGTGCCTGGGGGGTTTCTGAGCCAGGGAGGGCTCCAAGCATGGGGAGGAATGGAGGCTGGAGGTGGAAAGCCCAGCAAAAAGCTTTAGCTGAGGAGGCAGCAGCAAAGGCTGGTGCAGGAGCTCTTCTGACAGGCTGTGTGCTTCCCTTGGTGGTGACACATGGCTTCCAGACTGCTGCTTGTGCTGGGTGGCTCGGGCTGCTGACGTGCCTGTCACGGAGGTGACCTGTGGGAAAGGCACTGGAGGGTTGCTGGCTCCTCTCAGGTTTACAGCCCACTCCCTTGCCCACACTGGCTGTGCCACAGGCAGGGCTGAGCCCAGCTGGGAGACGTGGAGATGCCTCCAAACTTGACATGGAGCTGTGGCTAGGTTGCCTGGGAGAAATGAATCAGAGAATCATAGACTGGGCTGGGTTGGGAGGGACCCCAAGGATCACAGAGCTCCAACCCCCCTGCCACAGGCAGGGACACCAACCTCCAGGCCTGGAGCTACACAAGGTTGCCCAGGGCCCCATCCAACCTGGCCTGGAACACCCCCAGGGACGGGGCATCCACTGCTTCTCTGGGGCTCTTCTGTCCCATAGCAGCCCAGGGACAAGGTGTAAGTGACCCCCCCATTCAAGCAGTGCTACGGCCATGAATATGGGATATCTGCATGTGGGTGCCTGGATGTATGAGGGGCCCAGGAAGGGTACAGACCAGTGGGCTTGGATGGAGCATGAAGGGTCTAATCCATGTCCCTCTGCCTTACTTCTTGTTGCCTCCCATTGCTCCCTGTCCTCTCCTGTGTGAATCCTTGCTCATGGCCCTTCCTCTAGCAGGAAAGGAAGCACTAACCTGTGTCCTTGCTCTGTGCCTCCAGCATCTTCTGGCTGCCCAGGCTTAAATTTTCCCCATCTGACTGGGGAAGCTGAGGTCTCCTCCTGCCTGAGCCTACTGGAGCTGCTTGAAAGGATGGTTGGGGTTTCAGCAGGGCTCTGGGAAGCCCAGAGGCATCCGGCCTGGCACTGGAGGAATTCAGTCTTCTCATGTTTCTTTTTGCTGGAAGTCAGTGGGGAAGCTGGCTGGTGCCAGATCTGCCATGCAGGAACTGCTTCTCCCTGCTGCCCTTTTGGGGACCTGGCATTCCCACTTTCTTAGGGTCACAAGTGACTGGAGGGTCCTTGCATCCAGACCCCCAAAGCAGATGGCAGTGGTGGTCCTTATGATGTTGCTTGTTTGATTTTCCATCCCCTTCCTTACTCTTAGTCCTGGAGTAGATGGTTCAGGCAGTGACATTTCCATCATCACCAGAAGGAGCAGCTCTGGGTGGGGGTGGTTTTTTTTTGCTAACTTGATATTGTCATTTCTCTTTGAGAGGCAGGAATGGAATACCTGGGTTCCACAACTGTTCCTTCAGCAGGCTGGGTTTGCATGGATCCATCAGGATCCTGCTCAGAGACCCTGGGTCTGGGCAGGGAATCCGTGCTGGAGCCACCCTCCCCTAACTGCTGTGTGAGGAGCTGTGAGCCTTTAACTGCCACAGCAGATGGGACTCAAGACACTGTCAGAGCAAATATTTAAAGACCCAGTTTTATAAAGCCACTTTTTGGCCTATAAACCACCCGCTCTGCAGCTCCCAGTGCCCACTGCTGGGAACTCCACTGTTTGCTGTTCCTGCTGCGCTGCCCACCAGGACTGAGCCATCAACATGCTGCCTTGCTTTAGCACTGGGTTCTTCTCATTTCCCCCAACCCCAGGCTTGAATTTTATTTATTTGTTAGTTTTATTTATGGAAGGGATTTCCCTGCTCTTGGCAGAGTGGGGAGGGAAGTGATTGCTCCAGTGAGGGAGGTTGTGTCCCTCTCACTGCCCAGCTCTGTCCCTCTCTCTGTCCTGCTCGTGCCACAGTTTTTACTGTCTCAGCTGCTGTCATTGGAGCAGCAAATGAGGAATCTCTTGTGCTGGAGGCAGGAGTGTTCCTTCCCTGTGCTGCCTCCCAGCACAGCCTGGGAGATGGGAATGGGGAGATCATAGAATCATAGAATCATAGAATCGTAGGGCTTGGAAGGGACCTCAAGAGATCATGGGGTCCAACCCCCTGCCAAAGCAGCTCCCCAGCTCATATTGCACAGGTCGGCGTCCAGACGAGACTTGAATCTCTCCAGAGAAGGAGACTCCACACCCCCTGGGCAGCCTGTCCCAGGGCTCCCTCACCCTCACTGGGGAAAAGTTCTTCCCCATGTTGGTGAGGAACTTCCTGTGCTCCAGTTTACAGCCATTGCCCCTTGTCCTGTCCCCACAGACACTGAAAAGGGGCTGGCTGATTCCCCCTGCATCCCCTGCTTAAGATAATTATAGACTTTGATTAGGTCCCCCCTTAGTCTTCTCCAGGCTGAACAGCCCCAGCTCACTCAGCCTGTCCTCACAGGGGAGATGCTCCAGGCCCCTGATCATCTCCGTAGCCCTTCTCTGGACTCTCTCCAGGAGATCCCTGGCTGTTTGATCCCAGGGAGCCCAGCACTGGACACAACACTCCAGGTGGGGCCTGACCAGGGCAGAGCAGAGGGGCAGGATCCCCTCCTTTGACCTGCTGGACACACTCCTCTGGATGCACCCCAGATGCTGTTGGTGGGGAGCTCTGAGTCTCCCTTTTATCCTCTGTTACCACCCTATGGGGATCCTGGGATCAGACAAATCCCAAGGCTCAGTGAGACATGGCCAAATCCTTGTGGATGTCTTCCTGCTGCTTCAAAAGCAGATTGCTATGTGCTTCCAGCGGGGTGGCAAGGCTCTGGGGCCTCATGTTCCCTTTCACTCTGGAACACTTTGGGCACAAGTGTGGCATTCCCAGCAATGCTCCTGGACTGGGTCACACAGCCTGGAGTGGTCTCTCTGGTTTGCTCTTCCCTTCCCTGCTTTGTCTCTCAGCTTGGGTCCCAGGGAGCCAAGAACTGACGTGGCTGCTAACACAGGCAGCTCCACTCCTGAATGAGCAAAAGAAAAATAAATAGCATCTCAAATTGCAGCCTGTGTGCAGTGGGGGCCAGACTTCTGCTCCCTTCCCAGCTCCACAACGAGGGGTAGTTACTTCTGACTTGCATCTGCAGCGAAAGTAAGATGGTAATTGGGCTCAGGGACATTTTGGGATAGACCCAATTTAATCTCCTGGCACTTCCATTTCTGCCTTGTATTAAACCCTGCTCAAACCCTCCTAGGAGAGTTGCTAACATAACTGGCTGGTGTCTCTGCAGTGCTTTGAGATCCTCAGATGCGAGTGGTTAGAGAAGCTTTTAATAGCACTTAACTCCTCTGGAAGGGAAGTCCAAAGCAAGGGGAAATTCACAGCTGATAAGAAAAGCTCTGGGTTAAACCCAGCATTATGCCCTCTAATTATGTGTGGTGGCCTAGGCTGCTGGAGTAACTGGTGAAGATGGGATGGTTGCGCTCGGCTGGAGGGAACCAGGGCTTGATTTAGTGCCTGTTGGGATCAAGGAGCCTTTGATTTCCATGGGTATTGAATCAGGCACTGCAATATCAAATAGGCTAATCAGATAATAACTTCAGATCGCCTGACAGAGCTTCGTGTCCCTGAGTTGGGGCAGGTGGAGTAAATTGGGCAGCCAGCTGGGTGAGGCTGTGCCAGCCGGTGCCCTGACGACTCATCCTTAATGAAACGGGATGTCCGGTGACACACCGGTGGCAAAGATGCTCTGGCAGCTGGGATGGGGTATGGACCAGGCACCATTCCTCCAGGCCACAAGGTCAGGGTGGGCCTGGGCAGCTCTCAACCTTGTTTCTGGATGGGGCTGATGAACAGGAGCTAGAGAGGAGGAGGAATTTGGGGTGACCTTGCGTTGTTAAGCCTCTGCTTCAAAGCTTCTATGGGTTTCCTGCCTCTTTTGGGGTCTTTTTTTGCTCTCCTTTGCAGCCCTTGGTGTATCCAGCCAGCACCTGAAATGGTTTCTGCTGTCTTCTAAATGAGGAGATTGGGCATGGCAAGAGGTGTGCTGTAAACAGAAGGATGTGCTGATGCTTCTCGGGGGTGTTAAATGCCCAGGATGCCTGTTTAGGGGGGCAATGTTGTCCTGAGACTTGAGCTTTCTGATCCTGAATCTCACTGTGCTGATAGGAAACATGCTCTTTAGCAAGGGGCATGATCCCTTCCCAAGAGCCCCAGGGAATTTTACCCTGCTCTTGAAGGAATATGAGTTGTTCTCAATGTCCTTGACCTCTCCAGCTCTGTCCCTGGGGCTCGTTGCCTGGAGTTCTTGAGCTTTTTTTCATTAGGCAGTGCCTGGGAAAGTGTGTGGTGGTGGTGGGCAGGGACAAGGGGGTGTTCTGCAGTGGGGTATGTATATATGGTGACTAATAACCCCCAGCTCTCTGCTACTACATCTACATAGTGCTGCAGCTGCTCTGCTGGGAGCAAGGTGGCCAGCTCTGAAACATCTCCTCCAGCAAACACCTAGAGCCCAGGGTCTCCCCTCTCTTTGGTGATGAAAGGCTTTGGACATGCTGCTCTGCAGGGGTTGGAGCCTCCAAAACCCCATCCCTCCAGCTTTGCTCAGCAGTTGGGTTCTAAATTGTGAGCTCCAGGTCTGAAACTTGTTCTGTTTTGTTTCCCTGTGGTTAGGGGGGGGGGGAAACCCCAACAGTAGTGTCTTGCACTGTATGATGCCTGAGCAGAGTTTGCACCCCAGCCTGTCCCAGGATCGAGCTCTGTGGCTGCAGGAATGTTATCTCTGAGGTCTCCTGCCTGCCCAGATAAACTTGGCTGGAAGTGGGTCAGTAGGTTTAAAAGTTCTGGGGAGATACAGGGTGATGGTATCAGCATCATACCATAAAAGAAGCAGGCTGAAGTCAAATTCAAGGCAACAATGAAAACTTGGAGAGGAGCAGAGAGAGGAGGCAGCGGATCAGCAAATGCAGGAATCCCTCTGGGTCCTATCAAGTGTTAAACACTGAGTAAAATATAGCACCTGAGAGATCAGATCCCTGGGTATTCCCTCTGGATGGGGAGACCCTGGGTTGAATATTTCTTCAGTGAATCATCTTCTGGAGCTGTCAGAGCAGAGATCTGGCATGGGGTTCTCACTGTGTCCGACTGGCTGCTGGAGGTAACGATGCTTCCAGGCTAGTTGGGCTAAACCACTTGAAGATGACACATAAATAGCATCAGGCAGTGCTCTGCTACTACTAAAGCTCTGTTTGCTGCATGCCTGCATCCAGCAACAGCAAACAAAGCCCTGCTGGCATGGCCTGATTATCCAGAGCTGGGGCTTACAGGGGAAGGGACAACCTGAGGGGTTTTAGCAGGAGCGTATGATGCTGCTGCTGCAGCCTGCAGCAGGGTTTGGGGCAGACCAGTCTGCAAAACTCCCTTCATGGAAGCATCTTTTGAGTTTGCAAGGCGCCTGGGTCTTCAGCAGCACTTGGTTGTTTCACTAGATCCTTCTCTGTGAGGTGAGGTGGGTCTCTGGCAGCTGAAAGATACCCATCCAGGGGAAGGAGCTGATTGCTAAATGATCTTCATGAAAGATGCTGCAAGACCCCTGTGGCACAGGGAGGTGTCAGGCCCATGAGAGAAATCCTCTGAGGAAAGCTTGTGAAGGAGATGGTTTGGTTAGACTTTTATGGTTTTCCTTGGCTTTCTCCTGTAATCCATCACAGAGACTCTTCCAAAGCAGGGAACAGATGCAAAAAGACTTGTACTGCAAGAAGAGGATGGTGGGAGGGAGAGGACTGTGCAGCACACATGACGCCGTGGTGATGGGTTGTCTTCTCCCAAGTGTGGTCTGGGAATGTGCTGGGGGTGAAGAGGTAACCTGCTGCCCTTCTCCCTTGTTTTTGGGAGCCCTACGGTGAGTCAGCTACTGTAGCTGGTGTTAGGGACTGCTCATCTACATTCTTCACTTGGGATGATTGGGGATGGTCTGCATGGAAGGCATGAGAGCTGCAGATGCTCCATTTGCAAAGAGTTACTGGAAGGGGGAGTGGGTTTAAATCGTGTCTCCTCCAATAAATTGGCACAAGCTGGGTCTCCCTTCCCCTGCAGGGATGTGTTTGAGGGAGAATCCAAACCATCCTTTGCTTTACTTGTCCCTGCTCAGGTCTGCCCAGCCTTGCACCAGGCCAACTGCTATTTAAACACCAATAATGTTGTCTGAAGCAGTAAGTAAAGCAAGGCTCGGCTGCTCTGTGACTTCACTGCTTGGAGTACAGACAGCAAGCTGTTCCTGAGCGTGGGCTACTGTCACTGCCAGGAAAGCTATTCTCATTCAGGAGGGAGAAACGAGCTCTGCAAAAAGAAGGCACATCTTGTATCGATAGGCACCGCCTGCCAGTTCAACCAGTATGTGGTGGTACTGCTGCGTGGGGTAGGTTTGACGTGGGGATGTGTCTGATGGGGGTGACCCTTTGGACTGTGTCGTTAGGGACAGAGCATCACCCTGGCTGCTGTGGTTTAATCAGTATCAGTGGGATGCTGCAGCGATTGCTTGCAATGGGAACAGAGCAAGACCCACCAACGTGTCACAGAAGGAGCCATAGTCCCTTGTGTGCCAAGTTGGTCTTCAAAGTGATGTCCAGCTGCTGTCCCAAAGCATTTTTCACCCTTTCTGGCCCAGAAAGAACAATGGCCTAGAGATGCCTTGGGCTGCTGTTTGGGTTTCTTTAGCCTCTTTAGCTTTTTTTCCTCAGGTGGTGTTTGAAGCTTGGTGAGGATGCTGCCCTCACGCTGCACAAGGAAGGGATATTTTTTTTCCCAGCCCTTTGCTTGCATCTTTCAGGAGGAAACTCCTGGGAGTTCATGAAGGCAACGTTGACACTGACCTTCCTTTTGGAAGAATTTGGCTCCTGGTGGAGTGTCTGCGTGTCAAGCAGAGCTCTTGAAGCCACCAGCTGGGCGGAGGGTGCCGGAGCCTCTCCGTGCTGTAGCTTGAGGGCTCTGATTTTTGGCAGCATTGGGCTGGCAGGGTGCCGAGCCACAGGAAGGCTCCATGGGTGCCGGTATCTCCTGCAGATCTGGGATCTGCTGAAGTGTGTCCGCCCCGCCGCCAGCCGTGCTCGGGTCTGCTCTTGGCTGCTTGGAGGGTTTGTGGGCATGCCTGCCCTGTGATCGCTTGGCCCATCTCACAGATGGCAACATCCTGGGGGGAGGGGGTGTTCCTTTCACCCCCAGTTCAGCACAGGGAAACAAGACAAGGGGAGCTGCCTGGGGAAGCGGGGAGGTTTTAAGCCCTGTTTCTGGGGTGGGAGAAGAAGGTGTGTCTCCCATGTGTCTCATTTCACCATATTCCCCCCTCCTCACCAAAAAAAGCCCCCAGAAGAAGTGGGAGCCGTGTCTGTCAGGCTCTAGGGAAGGAGGAGACCCTACCCCAGCTCTGCCTTGCCTGGACTTGGCCCCTTCCCCTCTTTCCCTCCCGTTGAGGAGGGCTGCAGGCACCTTGAGTCGGGGGCTGGCATATCCCCCTGCCATGGCGGAGGCCCCCCGGCCTGCTGCGGCCTTGTACCCTGCCGGATGTCAGGGAGCCAGACAGGCCGCCCCAGCCGTCGCAGCTGAGCTCCCGGCCCCAAACAATGGGGCCATTGAGGGGCTGGAGCTGGGGGTGAGGCCCGGCCGACCCGGCTGTGGGCTGCGGACGGGGAGGACAGCTGAGCCTGCTTGTTCCACCCCGGCCGAGTTCCAGCCCAAAATAGGCACCTGGTAGCCATTCGGAGGCTGGGCCTCTTTGTCCAGAGGCCGTGTCTTGTTTGTGTGTGGGGATTTTGTGGAGTATTTATGGCTTGGAGTGGGGGAAGAAAGGAGGGAGCCTGGCTGTTGTGCAAACTTGTTTGTTTTTTGGTGTTAAAAAGGCAGGACTGCTGGTATTTTTATCCCTGCCTTGCACCATCCCAAAGGTGCTTACGTTTCCTTGCAAACCACACACCTCTGTCCTGGTGCAAGGGCCAAAGGCTTACTCCACCGGCTGCCACGATGGGGATGAGGGATAGAGAGGAGGAGAACCCCATGGTAGGATCACAGCGCTCAGCCATGGCAGGTGAGAGGGACAGAGAGATGCTATCAATGGCTGGTGAAGCCGTTAAGCTGTCTCCATTGTGTTTGTTGTCTCTGTGCACTGCCCTGGTCACTAGTCCTGGGCTACTCGATGACTGCCAGAGCCATGTCCTGCACCGTGGGCCCTGAAGAAAGAGTTTCCCCTCCCTCCCTCCCTCACCAGACCCCCTCCAATACGCTTTCCTGGCTCTGAAATGGATGCTGTCTGGCTCTTGTAGACACCGAGCATCTGCTGTGCCCAGTGACTCTGAAAATCACGCTTCTCCCACAGCCGTGCGTGGATTTGAGGCTTGGGTGTGAGTTGTCTGTTGAGGTGGTTGTAGTTCGAGCCCACTCTGAGTCACACTGCTGGAAGTGGGGGTTATGTCTGCTTTGGGAAGGGTGTAAAATTAATGCAGTATTTGGATCAGCTCATTAAGTAACTGTGCTGGTCCAAATCTTCTCCTTGGAGGCATGTGTGTTGCTGCCAGTGCCATCAACATAAAGACTCTCCCCAGCACAGACAGGGGTAGGATTTGGCCTGTTTATATTCACAGTGCAAAAAGAAACGAAGGATTAATGACTGATTACTTCTCAGGCCAGCGGGAGCCCTGGGTACCCATCTAGTCTGCACAGATAAAATGCAGGCCAGACCAAGACAAAGCTTTGCAACAGAATCCTCCCCCTTAGCTCACCGATCTCCCCTCGTGCCGTAAAATGCACCGTCAGCTCTGCAACTGGCTAGCCAGCCCTCAGCCTGGGGATGAAACACCTCCCAGTACCTCTCTGAGCTGTTCTGTGAGGTTTTGGGGAGAAAAGCTTGGCTTACTCCCCCCCCCCCCCCCTCTTCGTTCATCCCTCTTCCCAACCTGGGCATCGTTGGGATGTGGTTTGGTGGAGCATTGGCTGGTCCCTACCTGCCTGTGCATGTGTCTGAGCATCCTATCGGCCTCCCCAGCAGAGCCTGCGCGTTGGATGCAGTTTCTATGGTTACTGCAGCTCCTGGGCCCGGGAAGAGCAGTTGGATGCTGGAGCTGGCAGGACTGACGTCTCCCTCTGGATCAGCCAGAAACTTGACAGGGAGTTGGTGTGTGCAGGAGCAACAGAGTGCAGGACAAAGAGGGGGGACCCAGGAGAAAAACCCCGGCGTCTGCTGGGGACAGGGGTTGTCCCCCACCAGGTTATCCTCTGCACAAGCTTCAAACAGGAACAAAAAGGGTGGGAACAGAACAAACAACCAAAAAAAAAAAAAAAAGGATGATGAGAAAATTGCAGTTCTGGTGCTCGCATGAAGGTGACATTTGTTGCAGCATCTCTAACCATCAATTCAGGGCTCTAAACACATGGAAGTTTTAACTGCTGCCAGAGCCTGACTATTCTACCCACATTCATTTACTCCAGCACTTCTTTCCTCTTGTTTCTTTGTTTTTTAGGGTATTTTATCCTGATTTTTCCCTCCCTATACACACACGTTTCCTCCCCATACCTATCTATTCCCCTCCCATTGGTTATGCTCTAAGTTAAGGCACCTTTAAGCCCTCACCACACAGAGTGTTGGTGCCACCTGGGAATCAATGGGACTTTTTTTGGCAGAGTTCTTCCCCATCTCAGCCTTGCTGCCGTGGGTGCACTGACATCCCACTGATGGATGCGAGCACTGAGCTGTCAGCAGATGTGCTGGCTATGAACCTGGGTGGGTGTTTGCATCTCCTGCCCCATCTGCCTGGCCCCAAATCCATGTGGTGCCTGTGAAATTGGGTTCAACCTCGTTAGGCTGGCCTTGCAAAGCTCGCTCTTAGCAGCTTGGCCTCTTTGCCTCCTCTAAACTGCTGGCAGACAGGGCAGCGCCTCCGGAATGTGTGTGCTGTAATAGGAACCTTCATCCCTGCTCTTATATGGGCAGGGTGTGGGGACAGGAATGAAAATTAGTCCAAAGACTTGGGTGATGAAGGGCCCTCGTCCTGACCTGCTTGGGAGGTAACTGGGAGCACAGGTCTCCCAGTGCTCCCCGGGTAAGGAAGGCTGCTTGCCTAGGGAGCTCTCGGTGAATCCCAAGCCAGTCAAACTGGCTCTCCTGTCTCCTCCTGGGCAGCTCTGAGCACTGGGGCTCTGTCAGGTGAGGGGTTGCGATGGGTTACAGCTGTCCCTGGCTCCGGGAGGAGAGGGCAGGCATGGGGGAAGGATTTGTGGGGTTCTGGCTGTTTGCAGGGCTGAGAAAATTCGTAAAGGCAGGAAGCTGCCCCCTGCCTTGTGCACCCGGGTGTCTGTAACCCTGAGCCTCTGAGGTGGAGAAAGGATGGAGCATAAGTGAGAGCCCAGCAGCTCTCCTGGGTTTGCACCAGGGGGTCTCCCTGCCCCAAAGCAGCACTGCCTGGCCCTGCCTGCACTGTGTGTGAGGCCAGCGGCTCCCAGCTCTGCACGGGTGGCATGGGGTGGTGAGCCCCCTCCATGTGTGGGGCCAGCCTGGCTGCCTGCCCTTCCTGGGGATGGAAGAGGTGGTGGTGCCTGGGGAGAGGTTGCATGGCTTCTCCAAAGCTGCAGCCTAGTTTTGATGGGGTGGCTGCCCTCGCCTGCACTGTGTGCTCCTGTCACCACTCACATTCCTGCCCTACACTGGGGCTCCTCACTGGGCTGAGACCTGATTCACCCAGGCAGAATATCCCTGACTGGTTGCCTGGGCAAGTTCCCAGATCTTGGGCAAGGCTGGGGATGCTTCTTCAGTGGTGTGGTTGCAGTTGGAAAGGTTCCTTCCTCCCCAGGAGCACCTGTCTCTGCAGCTGGATGAGGACCAAACACCCATGGTCCTGAGCTTGTGCAAACCCTGGGCTGGATGCAGTGGGGCTCAGCTCCATCTTGGGGGTGCCTGTGTCCCAGCAGAAGATGTGGAGGTGGTGTCTGTGACAGTGCTGGCCACTACGTAAGAACCTCAGGTCAAAAGCCATCAGCTCATGTACTAAAAGCCTTCAGCTCTCTTTTGAGGCAAAATGATGGTGTTTTTCTTCATTCACTAGGGTTTTTTTGGCTTGTGGAAAGGCTGATGGACACACAGACAGAAGTGAGCTTCCATCTTGTTGAGACTAGTCTCTTTCTGCTGCCAAGGGTGAGGAAGCTGGTGATGCTGGGATATGTTACTGGCAAAGGCTGTTGAGCAGAGGGGCTTATGGAGGTAGTGTGGTCCTGTGGAGCAGAGTAACCCCAAGGAAGCTGTGGCTGGGGTGATGGGACACACGTGTTTCTGTAGGGGCAGCGCTAGGGAAGGGTCTGGGGAGTGGTCACAGCATCTGCAGCAGTGCTGGATGCTTTGCTGGGACATGACCTACCAACGGTCTGTCTCACTCATCTTGGGTCCCGTGTCCTTTGGGTGGGATTGGGGGGACAACGAAACAGAGCAAGAGGCAGGAATCTACCCCAGGCCCCCGCAGGGCGGACTCCCTGCCCTGCCTTTGCTGGGCTAACGATGGATGCTGCGACCCCAGCAGCACGTTCTCCCCCTCAGCGATTCCCAGCCCACTCCCAACTGGGCAGGAGGCAGAGGACGGGGCGTCTGGAGGGCCCCAGCTCCCTGAATCACCTGCTCAGCCCTTTGGTTGCTGGGACTTGCAGCTGCCTTAGCTGTGTTTACCCTTCCCCGATCCCTCTTCTCCCTTTTCCCCAGGCAGATTAGAGCCAGACAAGAAAGGGCAGATGCAGCTCCCCCCTCCACAAGTCGCTGCAGGTGAGGCGGGAGCTGCTTGGCACGCACACCTGAGCCACCTGGGCCCGCCTGCCGCCTCAGCCATCCCGGGCAGGAGCAGCGCTGGGCCGCTCGCCAGGGGATGCGTGGGAGCTGGGGCTGGGGGATGCTTCAGGGAGAGAGGGAACAGCCCCAGTGAGGAGCCTCTTCCTGCGGCTGCAAGCGTCGAGTCGAGCCACTCCCAGTCTGGGTCGGTGGCTGGCGGCTGCCTTTGGAAATGGAGCAGGAGGCCTGTAGGGTTTTTTTATTGTTCCCCTTCCTCCTGCCTTACACCTTGCAGAAGGGAGGCCCTGGAGAACCAGGTCTGTCTGGGATGAGGGGGATGGCAAGCAGGCCTGCCCATGCAGCACAGTGAGCAAAAAGCTATTCACATCACTGGGACTGGCCAAGAAGCGCCAGGTCCGCTCCTGGCCCAGCTCCTGGCCCAGCATCTCCAATGGCTCCAGTGTGCTCTTGCAGCTCGCAAGGCCAATGGGATCCTGGGCTCCATCAGCAGAGGGGTGGCAGCAGGGACAGGGAGGGGATTGTCCCTCTCTGCTCTGCCCTGTGAGGCCCCAGCTGGAGTCCTGTGTCCAGAGCTGGGGCCCCAATACAAGAGAGATGTGGGGCTGTTGGAGAGGGGTCAGAGGAGCCACGAGGATGCTCAGAGGGCTGGAGCAGCTGCCCTACAAAGAGAGGCTGAGGGAGCTGGGCTGGGTCAGCCTGGAGAAGAGAAGGCTGTGGGGGGACCTCATTGCAGCCTGCCAGTCCCTGAAGGGAGCAGAGGAACAGGAGGGGAATCAGCTTGTTAAAAGGGCAGATAATGGCAGGACAAGGGGGATGGATTAAAACTAAAGGAGGGAAGGGGTAGATTAGATATTAGGGGGAAGTTTTGTACAGAGAGAGCGGTGAGGGGCTGGAACAGGCTGCCCAGAGAGGGGGTGAGTGCCCCATCCCTGGAGGTGTTCCAGGCCAGGTTGGATGGGGCCCTGGGCAACCTTGTGTAGCTCCAGGCCTGGAGGTTGGTGGCCCTGCCTGTGGCAGGGGGGTGGAGCTCTGTGCTCCTTGGGTCCCTTCCAACCCAGACCAGTCTATGATTCTATGATTCCTTGGCTGAGCTGAACCCAGACTGGTCACCTGTGTTCCTGCACACAGCATCAGAGGTGTGTCCTGGCTGGATGTTGAATCTGGCCTCCCCAGAGGGCACCACATTCCCTGGACGCGGCCGCGCTCGCAGCGCTGTCCGTGAGCTTTCCTTGTGCCAGCGTGGGCAGCAGCGGGAGGAACGGCTCCCAGCTCCTTGCTGGGCTGCAGGGAAGCTGCCTGCAAAGGAGCTTGGCTTTCTGAGCGAGCAAAACTCCTCCTGAACATAAGACTTTCCCTTTTCCCCCCCTTTTCTGATCTATTTTCCTTGCCATGAAGGAGCGACAGTGACTTCTACTGAAGGAAACAAAGCCCACTTTAGTTCCACGTTCAGAGAAACCTTTGCAGTACCACTGAGAGAGTCTCTGGGTTGGTTTTGAGCCCAGCCAAAGGGCAAAAGCTCTTGATTGTTTTATAGTTCGAACCTCTCTCTACCCCAGAACCCCTCTCATCTGCCCAGAGCTCCAAACCCCTGAGGTGCTTAGCTCCAAGGAAGGGAATATTTGGCACGTGGGGTCATTTGGGTTAAATTCAAGGCTGTTTTGATTTGCTTCAGGCAAGTGTCATTGGGCTCCTTTTGGTGTCACTTTGCTGTTAACCAAGTAGATTCCTGGAGAAGCAGTAGGAAGCTGAACATGTACGTACATCTCCGGAGCGCTCAGGTATTTCCAAGTGATGCAACTTCAGATTCCTTCCCCACCTCCCCCTCCTCCTTCCCCTTTGCTTCAACCCCCTTTTTTGGCCTCAAAGATCAGCTTAGGGGGTTGTGGGGGTTTTGTTGTTGTTGCTGGTTTAGACTACTTGAGGCAGAGCCTTGCCTGGTGGGAGGAGGTGGGCAACCCTGGAGCGAGGGCTGGAGAGGGAGGTGCTGACCCTTTGGGGAGCCCTTGTAGGTCTGTCTGTGTCTCTGGGTCTGACTGTGTAATTGTCCCATGGTCAGGACCCATCAGCAGGTGAGAAATAACACCAGATATTTGCATGCTAGCTGAAACCCATGGATCAGGCTGTGGAACATGTTGTTTCATGTGTGAAACCGGTTGTCTTTCCCTGAGGAGACCTCCTGATCTGTGTGTTAAAACAACAGCTTAAGTCAACCCTGCTCTGGGAAACTGGGATGCTTGCTGGGGGAGATCCTGGCTTTCTACCTGGCCATGGCTTCAAATTGCATGTGTCAGAGTGACACAGCAACATGGCCCTTCATCTGGCCGGTGTGCAGATGCTCTGGTGTAAGGTTGTGTTTGGTGAGGCTGTTCTCCCCCAAAACCTGCACTGTCACCAAATGTGTGCTGATAAACCAGCCCAAAGAGGGGATGTCATTTAGCTTTTGGTCATTCTCCAGCCCTGTAAGCAGCTGGCAGGGGTGTCAGGGGTGTCTTGTCTCTCTAGATGAAGTCATGTTTGATATCACTGTAATTAATCTGATTCCTTGAGGTCACAGTTCGAACACAACCTGGTTGTCTTGGGCAGGCAACACCCTTCTGGATCAGCACCGGTGGTGATCCTAGTACTGTGTGAAACCTGGGAAGCAGCTGAGCATGGTGAGGAGGGGGGGGATCTGGACCCCACACTCTCCCCCCCCAGCGCTGGGGACTCCATGTGAGTGGTTGGGGGCTGCAGCAGTGCTGTGGTTTCATGTAGGGACTTGCCTTTCTGCTGCCCACCTCCCTGCACAGCTCAGCCTTCTTCTCAGGAAGGAAAAACAGAGTGAAGATTGTTTGCTGCTGAGAAAAGAGGTGAGTGGAAGGGGTGTCCCTGCTATGAGACTGGGGTGGTGAGTTCAGAGAGGGGAAGGAGATGTTTTCCTGTCCTCAAAAACCTTAAAAGATTAAAAAACATACCAATCCTGCCCTGCTGCAGCAGAGGACAAACCCTTCTGAAATCACCTCCCAGAAATCTCCAGCGGGGCTCAGGCTTTCTAAGCCATCTTCTGGATAACGAGTGATGGCATCTCTAGCCCTTGGGCGGGCTGTGGGGACCCACACAGTTCACCCCCTTGATGCTCCATGTGAGGCTGACGTGGTTTGCTTGTCCCCAGAGCTCCATCCCCCACCAGACAGCCCTCAGTGGCTGTTTCCAGGGGGTCCCACCGACCCCCTACGAAAGCTCTTGAAAACGAGGTGGCTGAGGTCACGTTGTACCCACCACCTCTGACCCTTGCACGTGGTGGAAGAGCTGGGGAACTCCAGTGTCTTGGTTCTCTATTTCCCCTGCTTGGAGGCAGCTGGGCTCTTATTTCCTGCAAGGCAACACCCCGTGCTGCGACCCTCCGCCGCTGAGTTTGTACACGGGGGTGGGTGTAGGGCCCCAATCTCACCATTCCCCCCCCTCCTCCCTTGCTGCCACGTTCCTATAAAGCCCCTCAGGGGAAAGGAGTTTGGGTGTTTTCAGGGGAACAAGAGTCCCAGTGCTGAGGCTGGGATGTGAAACAAGGGGAAGGTTTTTGTTCGGTGGCTCCGTACATGGCAGCGTGGCGAAACGCACAGGCACATTTCAAGGCACGGTCGTTTTAACTACACTGGGGAAGTCTGATTCCTGGCATGCTTATTTCACAGATTTTAGTTGCACATTTCCTGGGCAACAGCTTTGTAAATGCAGCTCTGCAGGTAGGCTTTTTATTTTG
>VZTU01032827.1:61592-77518 GCA_013400835.1 Zapornia atra | reverse complement strand
CCCTCCTCTCCTCTGGCTGCCTGCGGTCTGTGGGCAGCATCGCGTGCGGCTCCAGGGTGGCTGGCAGCAGGTGCTTCTTCCTCCCCTGCTGCTGCCTAAAATCACAGCCCCCAGGAAAATAAAGCAAGGAATGGAAGATTCCCAGCCCCTGCTTTGAACTGGGGTGGGTTTGAAAATAGGCTTGGGGGGAGGGAGGGGGGGAAAGTTTGGGACTTGAAGAAGGGAGCGTGGCAGAGAGTGGTGGGGGAAAGTCTGGGTTCTTGTGGGTTTGCACCCAAATAAAAGTGGGTGGGAAGTGTTTGTATGGGTGATGCTGGGGACAAATGTGTCCCCTGTCATCTCAGCACTGCTGGGGGGGGGGGGATCTGAGCTTGCCCCAAGTTGCTCATTGCTGTGGATCCAGGGAGGATTTCACCCTGCAGCCGTGGTGCCCAGCCACTGTGCACCTGGCAGAGATGGACTCTGAGCATCCTTCTTACCCAGGGCTCATCCCATGACCATGTCTCATCCTGACCCCTGGGAAGGGCTTTGTCTGGCAAAGGCCACCTTGTGCCAGCCACCTTCTTGTCTCTTCATTCTCCTGGGGATTAGCACTAGCTGGAGTGGGGGAAACTGAGGCAGATGTTGAGCCCAATGTGCCCATTTTTTGCTACTCCCTTGGTATTTCCTCCCTTGTTTTGGTAGCAGTGGTGTGTGGCAGGGCAACATGTGCTGAGGAAAGAGGGGAAGGGAGCAAAGAAATGGGGTGACAGCTCTCAGGAGGTGAGGGCAGCTGGTGCTTGGGCTGTGGGCTCAGCCTTGCCCAGCCAAGGCTCCAGTGCTGCTCTGGTTTCTGGGATAAATCCCTATATTTTTCTTCCCTAGATTGTGTTGAAAAGGCAAATGCTGTGAATTTCTTCTTGGGGCACCCAGCAGCAATGTCCCACAGCTCCAAAACACAGTCACCAAAGCTGATCTCACCCAGCCCTGTTGTGCTAGGAACATCTCTGCACTGGGAGGGAGCTGTACAGCTGAGGTCTGGGCACAGCACCCAGGGGCACCCCTCTGAGTGACCCCCCTGTGCTTTGTCCTGGGCTCTGGTTCCCTGTGGAGAGGTCTCTGGGTGCAGAGGTTGTGGAGCCTTTAAGGCAGAGGTTTAAAGGCAGGGAAGCCCAGCCTGCAGAGTTAGGGAGCTGGCCAATTAGGCAGATTATTGTAATTCTGTTAATGACTTTTCAAAGCAGGGGGGGGGTGGATTTGGTTGCTCCGCTACCTGCTTCTGATTATTGAGCCATGGTTAGGAAGTGAGTGAAAATCCTGAAGATGGGGGAATTCCCTCTTGGAAACCACTCCTGCATTGTTTGGTGTGGTTTGGGTTTGGTTCTCATTTCCCCCTCTTTCCTGTGAGGTTTTATTTTGGGGTGTGAGGGAGAGGCACCCCAAAACCTCTTCCTTGACAGCTGGAAAGCACAAAGCACCACTCAGCCAGCATCATGGCTGTAGAAGCAGGTGGGGATTGTTGCTTGCAGCCTGCCTGTCTGAATTCCTCCAGAGCAAGAACGTGCCATGGTGTTGGTGCCAGGATAACCACCCCTGTCCCCTCACTCATCCTCCCCACCTCATGGAAAAGAAGGCAAACCCTATTCAGCACATGGGGTTTGGGGGTTTGGAGCTTGTGTTCCCTTTCTTTGTGGAGATGCAGACTGAAGGAGGAGGTACTAAATGCCCTCTTTTTGTAGTTTGTGATGCCTGTGTTAGTTTTTAAGGTAAATAACACAAACTATCCAATAAAATCCCAATGCCATGTGTTAATAAAGTCATGGAGATATTTAACATATGCAGTAAAGCTGCTATTCCAGAGCCCTAGGCCTGCTTTAGCAGCTGTAACAGGAGTGAATAAGATCTTTTCCTGCTTTTATTTATACACATATAATATCAAATATTACTGAGTTTTTGCTTGTTAATGCTAGCCAAAGGGGTTAAGAGAAATAAAAAGGGATTTTGCAAACATATCAGGGGAGAAAGAGCAAAAGTAGGCCCATTAATAAATGAGGGAGCTGGGTTCAGCAATGATATTGAAGTGACTAAGTTACTGAGCTGCTTTTAAAATCAGTCTCTGGTAAAATCAGTGGAGACAATTAGGAGACCTTGTCAGATACAATCAGGGGCTCCCAAATAGAAAAGCAGCCCATGAGGGAATAGAGAGGCCAAGAGGAATAGAGGAATGAAGCCAGAGGCTGGTGAAGTCGGATGGGAGGTTCCTGTTGAGCCCATCTCTCCAGCACTGGGATGTTGCAGGTCAGAGATGTCCCCACTGCAGGGCTGGACCTGCATCTCACCTGGGACATAGGAGAAATGTGAGTTGGGGTGGGAAATTCTGGGTAAGGGGAGGATAGAGGGAGAAAAATAGGTTGAGTGGGGCGATTTCCCCCCTGGCCACATGGTAGTGGTGTCTAGTGAAGGAATGGAGCTGGCACTGGCAGAGAGCTGGAGTTTGCAGGCTCCCAGAAGTTAAACATTTGCTCCTGTGATGGCTCAGCTGGCTCTGTGGGGTGGCAGGGCCGTGGGAAGGAGCATGGTGTGGCATGCAGGAGGGCTTGTCCTGGGTCTGAGCAGCCCAAGGGAGCTCCATGGCCACAGCGCTCCATGGCCAGTTCTACCCAGTGCCTCCGGACGTCTTGCTGGGGAGGGATCCAGCAAGGTGGTTACATCCAGGGATGTAACCTGGGAGGGATCCTGGGTCAAAACGCTGTGGTGAGGTGCTGTGAAGGAAAGATGTAGGTGAGCTGGTGTAGATGGAGTGATGGGGAGCACCCAGCACCCAACCCAGGGTCTGGCTGCAGCCCCAGCTTGATTTAGCAGATTGCATCCTCCCTTGTGGGATCTTGCTCAGTGTGGTCCGTGTTGCTGGTGCCCCTCAACGGGAGGGTGTTCATAAGCTGTGGAAAGACAGGGAAACCAAAAACTAGGGGAAAAGAAATCCCTATTTCTTTTAGGGGGGAAAGAAATCCAGAGGAAGCCTGGGAAGGTCAGCTGTAAGAAAGCAGAGAGAGAAGGACCTGGGGGTTCCTGGTTGATGACAGGGTGGCCACGAGCCAGCAGTGTGCCCTGGGGGCTGAGAGAGACAATGGGATCCTGGGGGGCATCAGGAGGAGTGTGGGCAGCAGGTCACAGGAGGGGATCCTCCCCCTCTGCTCTGCCCTGGTCAGGCCCCACCTGGAGTGTTGTGTCCAGTGCTGGGCTCCCTGGGATCAAACAGACAGGGATCTCCTGGAGAGAGTCCAGAGAAGGGCTACGAAGATGATCAGGGGCCTGGAGCATCTCCCCTGTGAGGACAGGCTGAGTGAGCTGGGGCTGTTCAGCCTGGAGAGAAGAAGACTCAGGGGGGACCTAATTAGTGTTTATCAATATCTTAGGCAGGGGATGCAGGGGGAATTGGCCAGCCCCTTTTCAGTGTCTGTGGGGACAGGACAAGGGGCAATGGCTGTAAACTGGAGCACAGGAAGTTCCTCACCAACCTGGGGAAGAACTTTTCCCCAGTGAGGGTGAGGGAGCCCTGGGACAGGCTGCCCAGGGGGTGTGGAGTCTCCTTCTCTGGAGAGATTCCAGCCCTGTCTGGACGCCGCCCTGTGCAATATGAGCTGGGGAGCTGCTTTGGCAGGGGCTTGGACCCCAGGAGCTCTGGAGGTCCCTTCCAACCCATGTGACTCTGTGATTCTGTGAAAGCAGAAACAACCATGCCACCTGAAAAGTGGCAGGTGGATGTAACCACAACAGGGATCCAGAGGGGAAGAGCTTCTTGCAGCACATCTGAAGAACTGCAAGTCCTGGAATAGATGTCGCCGCGGGACCGGAGCGTGCAATGTACGCACCCAGCTCTGCAGCTGGCTATGGTCACAGAAAGGCTGAAACCATCCCTGCTGCATGTCTTGTGTAAGCACTAGAGCTGCCTTGTAATGTTTTTTGGGCAACAGATGCTGAGGCCACGTGTCAGACAGCCCTGGAGACACTCCCCTGGTTGTTTCTCTCCTGCTCGCAGCGCTGTTTGGCGGTGCCCAAGCCTGGGCACTGCAGTGACATTCTAGTGGAAACCCTCTGGGAAGGGATCTGGAGGAGAGCACAGCTATGCCATGGAGCCTGAGGGATGAGTGTGGGAGGAGAGGTTAAAAGAGTTAAAGCCCTGGATTCTGCTGGTTGCTTTGCAAGGGTGTCCAGGATGTGAGAGAACAACTGCAGCCCTGGGTGCAGTTGACGTATGACATAGACTGTTGGTGGCTGTCTATAAAAGAGGGGTGTAAACACAAGGAAAGAGGCTTGGGGAGGGGGTACCCAGCCTTTAAAACCTCAAGCTAAAGGTGGGAAACAATGATGAGTGAACTGCACAAAGGAGAATGGAGGCTGGGTAGTGGTTAAAAGGAGCAACCACCAAATGAACCATCAGAAGATGGTGCCTCTCAAAGGAAAGGCTGGGGGGTGCCAGGTTTGGGTCCTTTAAAACACAACTCCGTGGAGCTCTCAGATTTAAAGGTGTTTTGCAGGGATGTGGGGAAGGGGTAGGTGTGCACCAGGCTTCTCTCATTGCTTGGCCTAAATTCCTTCAGCTAAACTTGTTGGCATGGGAGGAATTGGTTCTTGCAGAGCTCAGCCAGGGGCCTGCGTTGTGCAGAGGGTGGAGAAGGTCCCTTGGAGTTCCCCAGCTCCTCCTTGGTGGGAAGCAGGTTGGTTGATTGATTAATTTTGGTGCAGAAAGAGGGGGGGTCTAGGGATCCAAGCTTGATCCCTAGTTTGTGGGCTGTGAAATAAATAGTGTCATCTCCATCCCTTGACTCTCCCAGCTCTGTAACAGGGATAATTCCCTTCCCCTCATCACTCTCTGCTCTCTCATCCCACGCTGTCACCCAGTGACCACTCCAGTTGCTGGGATGGCTCCTGCTCCCCCCAATGCATATAAGATTGGCCTTCAGGTTAGAAGCTATGGGAGGGGAACACTGGGACAGCAGAGCCCAGATCTCTGTAGCTCCTTGTTCCTACTAACTGCCTCATCCCACCTGTTGAAAACATTTGAAGGCAGCTGGATAAGCTGCTCCTGAGTATTGTGGGGTTCATTTGTTATGAAACTTGAAGGAGGGGAATCACTGGGGAGGGTGGAGCAGATGCCACCAGGAGTGAGAATGCCTTGATTAGTTTTTTTAATGCCATTGTGACTAGGAGGCTCCTTAGAGTTATAAGAAGACAAGCAGTCCTTTCTCTGCAGGGATGGGATGTAATTGTGACTTTCTGGGTGGCTGGGGTGGAGCTGGGGTAGCTGATGGCAGGGGTGAGCACCAGAGAGGTGTCTGTTGAGAGGTGCATCAGTCCCAGCTCTGCTGGCCTTACTCAGCCTCATAGAGGTTGCAACTGCTGTTCAACACTTCCCCCTGCATCACCACATCCCTGCTCCTCTTTC
Source organism: Zapornia atra (assembly GCA_013400835.1). Taxonomy (NCBI): domain Eukaryota; kingdom Metazoa; phylum Chordata; class Aves; order Gruiformes; family Rallidae; genus Zapornia; species Zapornia atra. The sequence continues at coordinate 72,093 of VZTU01032827.1, read as the reverse complement.
TTCTTTCTCTTCAGCAAGTTAGGGAAGAGTTAGATGAGATATTTGGGGGAAGTTCTTTACAAAAGTGGTGAGGGGCTGGAACAGGCTGCCCAGAGAGGGGGTGGGTGCCCCATCCCTGGGGGTGTTCCAGGCCAGGTTGGATGGGGCCCTGGGCAACCTTGTGTAGCTCCAGGCCTGGAGGTTGGTGGCCCTGCCTGTGGCAGGGGGGTTGGAGCTCTGTGCTCCTTGGGGTCCCTCCCAACCCAGCCCAGTCTTTGTTGCACTTTGTTATGTGGCTTCCCTGCAACCACTTTTCCTTTCTCTGCTCACTTTCCCCCTCCCTTTAGTCCCTGAGCTGTGCCAGAGTTGGCGTTGGCCATGGTGAGTTTGGCCTCGATGCTGCAGTGCCGACAGCCATCCCTCTCCCTGCGTGTTGCTTCTGAGGCTCAGGGTATTTTTTCCCCCTTTACATGACTCAAATTTGTGTGAATCTGGTTTGGTTTAAATCTAAAGTATGCATTTGGGGGGTGGGGGTGGGTGTGGGTTGGGAGAAGCATGCAGACCTCACCCCTCAAAGCCCAACCCATCCCCAATCCAGACTCCTTCCAAAAGGAAAGGCAAAGAACAACCTGATCCCTGTTTCTTCCAAGTCTCGTGACTTACAGGCAGCCTTTGGGGCTGTTCCTTGGTGGTGGGCTGCCTGATGGATCTCAGCTTCTAGAGGACAGAGATTTCTGGTGGTTTGGGTTCCTTGCCTCCTCCCCAAAGCCACCAGAGCAGCTCCTGGAGGAGGACAGCCTGTTGGCCTCAGTGGCACCACACACACTTAGTGAGCCCACTTTCGGGGTTGGAAGCATCAACTGAGCTTTCCCTGTGTGGCTGACCTGCCTCTGCTGCTTGCCCTCCCAGCATTGTCTCCTCTTTCTGGGTGGCCCTGTGTGGCTAACTGGGGAAGCCACCCACCTCAGCAAGCTACCAAACCCTGGGACTTACAGAGCCACTAGCACACAGCTGAATTTGACCAGATTTGGCCCCTTTTCTCTAGCCTGGAACCTGTCAGGATGTGTGTGACCCCGAGATATCCCTAAGAAAAACCATCCACCTCCTACCAAGGGGCATGTAGCTCTTTGCCTGGCTTGAGTTTCCCATTTCAACACCATACCCTGCCAGAAGAGACAAATCCCTTGCCTGACCCCAAAGGTGCCAGCTGCCCAATTTCACCACGGTGGGTACCCAATACAGAACACCCACCAGCAACCCAGCGCTCACCCAGCCTTCCGCCCCGCGCTGCTCCCCGTCGCAGCCCGACAAGAGCCAGGAGCTGGCTGGTGAGCCAGGGGAAAAAAAGAAGCTGCAGCAAAAGATGGAACAAACAGAATTTTTTTTTGCATCTAGAGGGGGAAGCACAGAGCTAAAAATAAAACGGGAAGATCAGTATCTGTCAGGCTGACGGCGGATTGGCTCTTTGGAAATGCATGTAATTACCAGGCTGTAGGTAGACATTTGCATGGAGCGAATAGCAAAGCTACTGAGACAAGGTTATGCTTTAACCTTTAAGTCCTGAATCTGCTGGAAAAACTAAGGCAGAACTGCAGGAAATTAACTGAAATTAATAGAGTTGCTGCGACTGTGCCACATGTTACTTCGGTGTGTGTCACTTCGCGGTACACCCGTGTCTTGCTGCCTCCGTGCCCTGGCTCCTGGAGGAGGGAGATGGCTTTGGAAGCAAGTTTGGCATGCGTGGATCTCCTCCCTCCCTCCCTCCCTCCCTCGTTTGGGGATTGGGTTTGACTGGGGAGAGGAGCTGGGGCTTTTTTGTGGGCCACGCGCCTCCTTTTGGAGCATCCTTGGAGCTGGCGGGTTCCAAAGGGCCTGGAGGAAATCTGGGCAAAGGGGGCTTTGTCCTAAGGGCAGCTGTGGGGGTGGGGGCAGGTGAAAGCCAGATGTGCTGCTTCATTGCTCCTGGCCAGGGAGGGGATGTGTTTGGGGACACACACAGATGTTTTGTGGAGTGCCTGGAGCCCAAGCTCTGTGTGCAGAGCTCTGCAGGCACTATTCAGTGCTGAAATGCTAGAGAGGAGAGCGAAGATGGTGCCTCTGTGTGGGTGTGCAGGGCCTAACTCTGCCAGTGCAGAACTGGTCCGGTGAAAAACACACAGAGAAACCAAAACCATGTCTGGACACTCCCACTTGGGGCTCCCATCAGTGCTCTGATGCCTCTATGCTACCTCCTTACCCCCAGGAGACCTTGCTCTTGCTGCTGCCCATCATCCTGGGGGCAGGGGCAGTCTGGGGATGTCTGGTGATGGGAGGAGGACTTCCACCAGGACAGGAGATGGAGATGCCATGGGCATGTTTCTGGTTCCCAGCTGGCCCAACCTCTAGAGCTGCTGCTGCTGCTGTGAGGTGCAGGTATGAGCAGCTGGGTCAAGCTGAGGATGGAGAGGAAGGAGTTGGAAAACATGAGGCTTTGAAGCCTGTGGTGACACCTTGCTGTCTGTTGTCACTGTGCTGCCTTGAACTGTGGGGTGTGGTTTGGAGAACCCAATTTTTTCCATCCTCTTTACTGGCTGTGATGACCAGGCAACACTTGTTTCCAAAAATTGCTGCCACCTTCCCTCCAGCTTGGGGACAATTCTGTCCACTGTACCCATGCTGTTGCTTGGCTCAAGCTGACCGTGCTTCTGTGTGTGTGTGTGCAGCAGAAGCTGAAAGCAGCAGCAGCGTGGTGGGACCAGCTGGTGCAGGGCACAGCAGCTCACCTCCCCAAAGGGCTCAGGAGCTCAAGCTGCTCCACTGGCTCCCCATCAGCTCCCGACTCCAGTCTAAGGCTGTCCCTAATCTTCAAAGCCACTAATGGAGGACGTGCCAATGGCATCAAAGGCTGAATTCTGTTCTGTGAGCAGCACAAGCTGCTCCTCTGAGACAGTCCAGAGCATGAAGGCTGGGATGAAACCTGAGAGAGCCATCTCAGCTGGCTGGGATGTGGCAAGGGGTGGTCAGGGCTCTTTGGCCTGGATTCAGGGATGTTGGTGTCGGTTCTCTGCTCTGGGCAATGTTGGACCCAGGTTCAGGTGCTTGAACACCATGACATCCTCCAACCTGGTGCTTTGAAGCTGAAGGAAGCTGGAGCTTTGTCTCTGCCTCTAGTGACCCATCTGTGAAGCACAGATAAGTGGTGCCTCGCTTCTCAGGGGGGTCAGAGGATGAGTACATCTCAGCCTGTGAGACCTGTGAATTTGGTGACAGCCTAGGATGTACTCTAGGCATAGAGGAGCAGTCTTCTGGGCAAGGCTGGGCAAATCTGAGTGGTGGTCATCATTAGGGAACAACCCATCCTCTTCTGTGTGCTCTTTTAGCAAATGAAGGGACCTTCATCCCTCCAGCCAGGCATCAAACCCAGCAGGTATCTGGTCCCAAAGGCAGTGCTGCTGGAGACTCAGCAAGGGGATGTTGTACCACTGGATGAGGAAGGAGCTCGCATGCTCCAGCAGTGACCTGGGATAAAGCCCCCACAGTCTTTCTGCCTGGTTAGATGGGGGATCGAACTGTTGGTGATGAAGGTGAGAGGCTTGGCTCTCCATGGGTTGTGCCCTTCATGCCTCCACCTGCTGAAGAGTTAAAATAGATGTATGTCTCCTCAAGGAATGTTCTGCTTTATGATTTCTTTGTGTTAAAGGAACGTGAGGTTCAGGTCTGCCATGGTGCTTTGTTCTTAACTCCAGCTGAGTCACCTGCCTTTCCTGGACCCATCTTGGAGGAGTGGGGACTGAGGCAGCTTCACACACTGATGACACTATTGTCTTGTGGTTGTCCTGGAGTCTGATCTTGGAAGAACTTTCCCTGCCCAAGAGCACCCCACGCACCGAGCTCTTTGGAAAGCTTGCTTTGATGGTTTCTTCCCCACCTTTTTTGGAAATCCCCCTTTTAGATGCCTTCCTCTTTGAGCTCATTGCTTTTTCCTTCAGCCAGTGGTGGTTTTAACTCGGGGTGCAGCCTAGGAAAGAAAACTGGAACACCCTGTCTTACCTACAGGCTTCTCCTGCACGCGGCGTAGACAGACCTTGAAGTAAGCCAGTTGTGCCTGGTTGTTTTTCCAGCTCTGTGAGTTGGGCTGATAAAAGCTATGGCCTCTCCCTGCAAACTCCACACTCTTTTGGGGTTTTTCTTTGGGATATTGCTTCCTCATCAGTAAGCAGAAAGACAGAGCCCATCCCTCCTTACAGCACCACAAGGCAGGGTTTAAGGCAGATGGATGTTTTGAAGGAGAAGGGATGTCTGACATGGATTTTGGAGAGGGAGGTGCTGGCAGCAGGAATGGCCCCCAGGTTTCCAGCGTGCCATTGTGGAGCATGCACGAGGAAAGGTTTGTCACTGTCACTCGTCCATAGGTCCTAACAGGCTGCTTGTTCCCACGGGCTTTACCGTCACTTTGTCACCTCCTTTTGGAGTTCCTGCTTTTGTCAGGGATCCTGCTTGTGAAATCCCCCAGGATTGAACTGTCCCCAGAGCCCCAGCCACAGGATAGTGCCCCAGGGCTCGGGGCAGGGGGGACAGCAGAGGTGGCTCCTGCTCTGCCCCCTCCATGGCTGCTCACACAGGGAGGGCTGAGCGGCTATCAGAGGAGCTCTGGAAATGATGCCATTCACAGTTTGAAGCATCTTCCAGTTGACTTTCAAATATCACGCTGTCAGCTTGCTGTGGGCCATCCCCGTAGCCTGGTGTGCCTGTATCTACCCAAACTAACTTTAACTAGCCTTGGCAGCAAGGTGTGAAGGACTGGCTGCGTTGGTGAAGACCAGGTGTGCTAAGCTCCATCCCTCTTGGAGACGGTATGTGTAACCAACATGTTGAAGATGTTCCCTTTGTGGTTGCTCATTCCCAGCAACCTCCACTGAGAAACCCGAGCAAGGTGCCATCCCCTCAACTCTGTGTTTAAATAGCCAGGGTGGTTTTATCCCAAGTCCTCACCATCCTGTGCCCCTGTACTCGGCATTGGTGAGGCTGCAGCTTGAGTGCTGTGTCCAGTTCTGGGCTCCTCACCATCAGAAGGACATTGAGTGTGTCCAGAGAAGGGCAACCAGGCTGGGGAAGGGGCTGGAGGGCAAATCCTCTGAGGAGCAGCTGAGGGAGCTGGGAGTGTTCAGCCTGGAGAAGAGGAGGCTGAGGGGAGACCTTATCACCAGGTACACTGACCTGACAGGAGGATGTAGAGAGGTGGGTGATGGTCTCTTCAGCCAGGGGACAGGAGATGGGACAAGGGGCAATGGGCTCAAGCTGCCCCAGGGCAGGGTCATCTCAGATGGGAGGGAAAAGTTCTTCCCTGGCAGACTTGTGGGGCTGTGGCACAGGCTGCCCAGGGAGGGGCTGAGTCACCTTCCCTGGGTGTGTTTAAAAAAGGGTAGATGAGGTGCTCAGAGATCTGGTTAAGCTTAGGACAGGAATGGTTGGACCTGATGATCTTAAAGGTCTCTCCAACCTTGTGATTCTGTGATGGATTCTGTGTCCCTAGCTTCTCACCTGGGCTCTGCATTTCCACACAGGGCCCTACCCACAGCCTTACTGCAGGTGCACTGGGCTGTGCTTCAGATATACCCACTGTTAGATCCAGTTCATTACTGGGATCAATCCCCTCTGCTTTAAACCCAGGCCTCCACAAGCCTAGGATAGCCAGGCGTGCTGTGACACCACCGCTGGCTTGGTCTGAAGCACGGGGCGCTAGGCCCGGCCTGGCGTTTGGGGTGCACTAGGCCCGGCCTGGCGTTTGGGGTGTCCTTGTCGCTTTTGATGCCACATGACGTCCTTGTTTCTGTGGAAATGAACCAAAAGAATGAGGGGAAGTGCTCCCAGACTCATTTTTAACGAAGATCCTGACGTGTGGACAGATCCTTTGTCCAGATACGGATGTATTTATGCCGGTGGCACCTTGCCATTCATACAGCTACACACACGTTTTGTAACGTGATAGCAGCGCGGCCAAGTAAACCTGGAGTACAAAAGACTGAGAGACCAGGGTTTGGCCTTTCCTTCCCCTGTTCTTCGTGCGGTTGCACTGGCTGAAACCAGCTGGGGAGAGGTTGCCTTTGGTATTCTTTGAGGGTTTTTTTCTTTAAGAGGAACAGTAGGCTCCAATATTCGGTGTTGGTTTCACACCCATGGGACTGTTGTGTGAGGGGATGATGGAACCCTGAGCTTCTCCACAGTCAAGATGCTGGGAAGAGGATGAAACTCCCAGCTTTCCTCTTTTGTCACAAATAGTTATCTGAAGGAATTTGTACTATTTTTACTGTTTGTTTTTGTTTCTCCCCTCCCCTTTTAACTATGCACCTTCGCGTTCGCGGCAGGCCCTGTCACTGGGGTATCTCCATTTGGACTTTGAAACAGATGACTCGGCTTCCTGGTTGTTTAGAATAGTTTTAAGTTATTTTTGCTCTCCAGCCCCATTTTCTATCATCATGCTGCAATTACTGGAGTGCAGGCTCTGCAGGGGAACACTTGCTTCTTTTAAACAAATGGTTTCCTTTGGAATTAAAGGGAAAAAAAAATAGTTTATGGAAACATTTCTGTGGGCCTTTGATTATTAATTTATTATGAAGGCTCTAATTATTACAAAAAAAAAACCCCACCACCCTGAAATCTTAAATTTAGAAGACCTAAATTTGGAGGCAACTTTTGAACCCCCAGTAGTTTCTTTAACATGGACGTTGGTGTCTCTTTTTAAATGGCTGATCTGCCTTGTGCTGCTTGGTTATGTGGTTAATCCTGTTGGGCCTGATCTGATCAGTCTGGCACTGGAGTGAAGGGAGCAGAGTTGAATGTTGGTGTGGGAGATCTGATCTCAGGAGGGAGGGAGGGCAGTGTGGCCCTGGGGCGATGGGGCTGGCTGACACCCCTTGCCCCCCCGGAGCTGCTGCCAAAGCCACAGGCTCAGCCCCTGGGTTTCAGGGATCCTACCTGTGCTGGGAAGGGCTCTGTCAGTTTTCTCCACTTAATAATAAGAAACCAATTTTTTTTTAAAAAGGGAAAAATGTTTGCTGACATGTTGGATCCATAAATGTGATTTTTAAGCTGTTGGAGCTGTGTTTGGAGACTGCTCAGGCCAAGCTGGCTTCCAACAGGGGTCTCGCAGCCCTGCCCAAGGCATTTTTGGTCCATTCACGTGGGTTGAAGTAAGACCTGGTTGCTGTTTTTTCAGCAGTAAGGTGTGCTGGTACCTGCTTGGAGGTGCCATACCACCTCCTCCTTCCCTGGCTCTCAGGGATGGATGTGCTGGCTCTGCCTTGCTGGGAAAGCAGAGCCCAAGTGTCTGCTGAGAAAGGGGACGGGGAGGGCACAGCCAGGCTTTCCCTGGGCACCCATGGGTGTGAAATGGCTCTTGATAGGTACAGGTGCCTATGTGCAAATTCCTGCCTTTGAGCTGCAGAGGGATTGACCCCCGCAGCAGAAGACCCTCCCCACAAAGGATTTCTCCTCTGCCAGTATGAGGGGAAACCCTCCTCACCCCACGACTTTAAGTGCTACGAATGGAGGGGCTCAAAGCGCCCACTCCCTGGGGTGCAGAATAAACCTTGCCAGGCTGTGGCTGTCCCTGGGCCCCCCCACAGGACCCTCCTGAGACTGTCTTGCAGGGCAGGGGTCTCCCAGGGGCTGAGCCCAAGCAGAGGGGTGCCTCTGAGACTGGAGAGGGCTCCAAATCGCCTGGGGCTGTGCTGGCTGCTGGGCAAGTTAATAGCTTTTGGCCAGGGGTAAGGATGGTCCCCAGCCTTTCCGTTGGGCCCTGGGAAGGGGAAGAGGAGGGCTGTGTTCCCAGGGATTTTTTAGGGTATTGCTGGGATTCTTTTGCAGGGAGGGAGGGATGCAGCAGCAGTACGCTTGGCCTTAGGGTGGATTCCTTTCTCCTGCTCCCTCATGGCTCTTGAGGAACCTCTTGGCTGTAGCTGGGAAGGGGTTAAGGCTTCATGGCTGGCCTGGGAGCTGCTGCTGGCTGCCTCCTTTCCCCTTCCGGGGCTGCTGGGCTGAGGTTTGCTGGTATGCGTGCAATGCGGCGCCGGCCAGCCCAGAGCACCCAGCCCTCTCCAGAGCTCTGTGAGAGCCTTCCCGGCATGGCCTCCCCTCCCCTGGCTGCTTCCTTCAGCGCTGAGTGATGGGGCTGGGGATCAGGGACCTGCTGGGAGAGCAAAACCAGGGGCCAGGAGAGATGGGTTGGAAAGGAGTTGAGCTGCACAGCAGCAGCCTGAGCTCTGCCGCTCTGCTCGCCCGCGATGCTCTCGTGCAGGGGAGCGTCTTTGGGCACATCCTTGTGCTGACCTGAGGTTTTCTAGCTCATCTCTGCTCGTGTCTTCGCCCCTGCGATGCCACAGGCTGGGGATGGGAGGGTGGCAAAGGGCTTTGGCTGCTTCAAGGGGGTTAAACCTGACGGGGAGCTGTGTTTTGGGCACGCTCCTGCTTCCCAGGGCAGGGGAGAGGGTTTAGTGCAGACGCAGGCAGGAGCTGGAAAAATTGCAGCCGCAGCAGTAGTATTCAAGCTGAAATGTGGTGAGAAGCCTTGGAGGGAGATGCAGACTTGCAGGGAGATGCAGATCGCCTGGAGTTCTCTCTCTGCAACAAAAATTTATGTCCCTTATATAACTGGGGAAAAGCAAACAAAGAAACTTGTCTCCAAGTGGGAACATCATGTTACTGGGAGAAATCCCACAGCAAGAGCGAGACCTCGGATTCACTGGCAGGGCTATTAACTCTTCAGCAGAAGGGCAGTGCTGTCACTGCTAAACTGAAACAGCTCCTGAATATTCCTAAAGGATTCTGCAGGGAGGGGGTGGGGGTGTCCCTAATTTAGGCAAATGGCAGGACTATATGTTTGCTGTGGAGCTTTTTGGGGTTCAGTGGGGGCTGCTTCTGCTCAAGGGCAGCTGGCTTCACCCTGCTCCCTCCCTCCTCTCCCACCAGCCCAAACTTCTGCTGTCACCGAAAGGGCTGTGCTTTACCTTTGATCTTCACACAGCGCCGCCGCTGACATTGGCAGGGACCCTTCTTGCCGAGCTGAGGCTGTTCCAGGGTGCTAATTTTGGAGCCTCAGATAACAGAGCCTCTCCCAAAATGTCATTTCGGGGCCGCTTGCGGGGTGAGTGTGACATGGCTGAGCTCTGCCGGGCTGCGTGTCCTGCGGGAGGAGGACCTGGCGCCCGTGGGAGGTGGCACACTGGGGAGGCTCATGGGCAAGCTTCTCAGCAAAAGAACTCCCATTTTTCTACCTTGAACTACCCCAAACTGACAACTGAAAGTCACAGAATCACAAGGTTGGAAAAGACCTTTTAAGATCATCAAGTCCTTGGCCCTTGGTTGCCCTGGACTCTCAGGCCGATGCTGAACCAGGGTCAGTCAAAAAGAGAATAAATGTGTGTGTGGTGGGGGGTTGTTCTGCATTACGGTTATGCCATAACTTTCTCATTAACTCAAATTAAGATAAAAAAGGATATAGATTTAACCAGGGAAGTGCAATAGACCTGTGGCACTAGACTTGATTGTGGGGAGTTTTTTCTTTCTCTCCAGGCAATTATCAAGTTCATCCCCTTTGATAGGAGCCTAATACCACCACGTTCACTAATATATTTATTATTATTATATACTTGCCCAGCGAGGACTTGTTCAGTAAGTTGGTTTTCTGCAGTCAAACTCTTGTTTTCCTGTTTCTCCAGCAAGGTGGGGTGGGATGGGGACAGTTTCTGGGTGGAAATCCCAGCGTTCCCTCTTTGAGATTCCCACCACAGCCCTTCCACAGGGGTATCACCAGTAAAAAAATCATCATTTTAAAAAATTTGGAGGTCCAATGAACAGCCCAAACTGTTTCTGAGTTGACATTTGCTATTTGGGATGGGGGACACTCTCGTGCTGGGCGCTGGCATGTGGATGAACCCACCCTCCCTGATCATTTGTGCTTGTAAATCCCCCCAGCAGCTGGGGCAGAGGGGTGGGATTGTGGTGCAGGAGCAAGCAGACAGCTCAGCTGGTGCATGTTGGCACTGGAGTCTTACTCTGGGGGGGTTCCTTCCCTTTCTTGAAGGGAATAGGGCCTCTGTGATGCAGTCAGTGCCTGTGTGTCTCTCCTCCTCTCCCCATTTGTCCCCACCTCCCCCTGTTTTCTACCCAGTGACGAGTTGCAGTTATGTTTGGCTGAAGGGTAGAGCGCCTGTACGGCTCCCACAAGCCTTGTGAAGATGGGTGGGTGGGGAAAGAGGAGGCACTTCAGCACTTGGTAGCTGCACGGGAGCTGAACCCTTAGGAGACACCAGAGAATCCACACTAGAACAGCCACCGGCCCTTTCATTTGCCTTCCCAGCCCGAGACTGCCCTGCTTGGAGAGGCTGGGGCTGTAGAGAAGCAGAGGCGAGTTAACGCTGCTGGGCTTGGTGGGACCTGGAAGAGCTTTCTGGGTGGGGAAGGTTCCCAGAGAGCCAGGGAATGGGAATGGGAATGGGAGGAAAGGGAAGGGAAGGGAAGGGAAGGGAAGGGAAGGGAAGGGAGA
>VZTU01032827.1:41654-54887 GCA_013400835.1 Zapornia atra | reverse complement strand
CAACCCTCCCCCTTCTCCTCCCCAACGCCCCCCACACCCCCCCCCAGCCTCATGGCTATCACGCTGGCTCTCCCAGTTCTCCTTTGCTGTGTCTGTTTGTCTGTCCCATCTCTCCCATGCTCGCTCGGAGCGAGCCCTGATGCCAAACGCTTCCCAAGGAAGAGGGAACCCCCCCTCCAACCCTCTTCCTCACACACACACATACAAAACAACAACGGGAGGGGAGAGAGGGGGGGGGAGAGATGGAGAAGCACACACAGGCACACGCACAAAACCCTTTGAAGCCTGAGCAGGGTAAGGGTTGTTTCTGTGGTAACGGCGCGGGGATTGGCGGCGATCGGCGAGGGCCTCCATCCCGCGGCGGTGCCGAGTGATTAATGAGCCGTTGCTGGGCTGTACAGGAGCTGTCGGGCCAGGCTGTGCACCGTGGGGCTGCTCTGACACCGCCGGACCTCGGACACCTCTGCATCCTTCCACTGCTCACCCTGGGTGTGCTGGCTCAGGCAGGGCCCCGCACACACAGGCTGGCATGAGGTGTTGGCCCTTGGAGGGGTGAGACATCCCGCTGTCCCCAGTGCTGTTGGTGCTGGAGCGTCCCCCGGGGCTCTGGCCTTCATCCCACTTGCTCCTCTGCATCCAGGTCAGCGTTGGGGGTGGTCCAGCAGCTCCCCCCGCTGCAGGGACAGTCAGACCACAGTGTGGGGTTGTGGTGGCATCAGCACGGTCCTGTCCGGCGGCTGCGTTTTGGGGAGCATCACTCACAGCCTCACCTCAACACCTGCCCTCAGCCCCATTGCTGCCTGTCCCCCTCCCACCCCCACGGCTTCCCAAGGTGGCTGATGGCTGAGCAGAAACCAGGGCTGTGCCCTCCCCATCCCATGGCCAGCTTTATTGAGTGCCACCACCCCTTGATCCAGGTGTCACCGGGCTGTTGGTACCACCTCCCAGCGAGAGCTGCAGCTCCCCAGGAACCTGCCATCTCAGGGAGCTTTGAAACTCACCTCTCCACGCTTTCTATTTTGAAAAGGCAAAGGAGAAAACAGGCACCGCTCACATCTCCTGGGTGAACAATAACAATTGAGTGAGTTTCAAATCTCTTTTCCCCCAAAATAGCCAAACCAGAACACGCACAGCCTCCCCGAGCCGCTGCCTGAAACAGATGTGCTGCCAGTGAGGCAGCTATTTATAATGTGCAGCGTTCCCTTTTCAGCCACAGCGACTCCAGCCCTCGGCTCTCTCCAGCTCGGCAGCTCCTTTTGAAGCCTGGAGCTCTAATCCAGGGACTGTTCCTGGTGCTGCTAAAAATCTCCTCGTAAACCCACCAGGACGCCAGCAAGCCGGAGCCCTGCCTGCTCTCTGCCTTCAAAGGGGGTTTATCATCCCCTGAGGCTGCTGGGATGGGACCATACCATCCCTGGGTATCCCAACTGGGATGGGACAGCAGTGGGATCTAGTTGGGCTGCTGGAGCCCTGCCTGCTCTCTGCCTTCAAAGGGGGTTTATCATCCCCTGAGGCTGCTGGGATGGGACCATACCATCCCTGGGTATCCCAACTGGGATGGGACAGCAGTGGGATCTAGTTGGGCTGCGTGTCCCTGATGCTCCCCATGGCTGCAGCTCTGTAGAGGGCTGGAGCCTCAAAGCCTTTCCCAATCCCTAATTTGAGAGGTTTTGTCACACAGAGGATAAGGGGGGGAGGGGGTCAGGATGCTGTCGCTGGTCAGGGGGATGGGCTGAGGTGGGTTGGAGCCTGGTGGGTTTCATCTGATCCTCCCCAAATGGGAGGCATGGCACAATGGCCTGGGGGATGCAGGGGTGTGGGAGAAGAAAGAAAACTAGGGATCCAATTAAAGAAGAAAGAAAACTAGGGATCCAATTAAAAGGGGGTTTAGCAGTGTTGCCAGTGTTGATGCCCACCTTTGGGGTGGGATGTTTGCCAGCCTGGGGGTCCCACAGCTGCGGGATGGAGACCTCAGGCTACCCACACACCCAAGGACTGCAGGGATGGGGGGCTCATCGCCCCTATCCCAGGAGGGGCCGCATCTCCCAGGTGCTGGGAGCACACAGGGCCAAGCATCCCTGCTGCTGCTTCAGCCCCGATGAATAAGCCTGCTGGTATGCTGGGGTGGGGAGGCGAGGGGAGGCAGCCTGCATGTGGAAGCTGTTTCCTGCCAGGCCTGCTGCAGGCCCGGCTCTGCCTCCCGCAGCGGCGCGGCCGCCCCAACCAGCCCAGGCCCCAACCAGCCCAGGCCCCAACCAGCCCAGCCGGTGTGGCCACTCTGCATGGGGCCTGTGTGGGGCTCAGGGGCCCCAGCCCAGTGGGGGGGCAAAGCAACTGCTGGTGGGGCTGAGGGGTTTGGTTCTATCCCATCCCCTGGTTTGTGTTTGCGTTTCTCCTGAGCAGGGTGTGGGGAGGTGTGGAGGTTGCTGGGTTGGAGTGGTGGGCTTTGGGGATGGCTTGGATCCTGCTCTCCTGGCCTAGAGTGTTGTCCCCAGCCTTGATACGGCGTGGTCAGACAGGCACCTGGGAGCTGGGGTGATCTGGAAGGAGCTCCCTGCCCTTTGGAAAGGGAGATGCTGAAGAACATCCCCCAGAATGACCTCAGGTGGGCTGCTCTGGCTTTGCTCACTCTCTGTTTCGCAGGATGGGGTTGTGCAGGGGGGCAGACACCACCCCCTGGTCCCCCAGCTTTCTCCTTTAACTTCCAAATCCCACCTCGAGCGTGAGCTTGTAGCTTGTAGCTTGTCCTCCTGCCTGGTGAGCTCACATCCAGGTCAGCCTCAAGGAGATGAGGGTGGTGATTTTAAATCAAGGTGGTGATTTTAAAACAGTCCCGTGAGCTGTCTCCAACCCAACAAGGGTGGGATTTTGGGAAGGAGCTGAGGATGGGCTGCCTTGGCAGGGCTGCTTCATCTCTGCTCTGGATGCGAGCTCCCAGCACAGTGGGTCAGCTCAGCTCGGTGGGGACACAGACACAGGCTCCCATGAGGATGGTATCCCCAGCCCAGACTGGAGCCTTCCTGGTTTCCAGTAGTAACAGACAAACCTTTGCTCCTGGAAGAGGGACTGTAATGCAGTCTGTGGCAGTGAAGCCTCTTAAAAGCTGGTCTGGCTGCTGTTGAATTAATTATTAATAGGATGTGGGGAAGAAAACACTGGAAAACCCCAACTGTTGGAGGCAAGCTGCCACCTCACTGTGTCCAGCAGCACCAGCCTGCTCTCCCCTGACCCGAGGGGACATTCACAGCGTCTGCCTCTTCCATTGGCTGGTGTTGGTGAAGGAATTTGACCATCTCTCTCAAGACCACAGCAGCCCAAAACTGAGGAGCTGAATGAGTTGTGTGAGTGTCAGCTCAGTCCCCAGCAAAGATTTCCCCTCTGGAAGGGATGAAGTCCCTTTTGGCAGCATCTCTGCCCAGCAGGACTGGCAAAGTGTTGGAATCACAGGGTCTGCTGGCATGGAGGCACTGGGGATCCCTGTCCCCAGCCCAGGGCACCCCACAGAGCTGTGTGGGGAGGATGGGACCCCGAGATGGTGCTTGGACCTCACCTGCATAGTGAGTCAGAGCTGGGGGATTTCAGCAGAGCTATTCTCATGAAAAACAAGGCAATGGGGAATTTTCACCCAAAAGCCTTGCAAGCCTGGAGGATTTCTTCCCCCACATCTGACTGTGGGTACCAGGGACATCTTGGTGTGTGGACCTGGGAGGTGTTTCTATGGAAACCCGTGGTATTGCTGTGGGGGGTGCCCCATGGCATGGATCCTGCTGCAGAAGCAGTGCTCGATGAGGGAGGCACCAGCTCAGAGGGACCCCAGCCCAGCAGTGCCCCAGGTCCACAGCACACAGCTGGGAGAAGCCTTGCTCTCCCTCGGTCCTCTGTGTGGGGAGGCGATGCCAGACCTCAGGGGCAGGCAATGGCTGTAGATGCCACCAGCCTCCCACCTTCCCACCACCCCCCCCTTCCTACCAAGAGCCCCCACCTCCTCTGAGTGCTCCTCTCTCCCCTCTCTTTCCCATTCCCCATCCCCTTTCTCTCCCTTTCTTCCCCTTGCTCCACCCCCCTCCAGACTCCTCTGTTGGGCATTGATTTTTCCATCCGTCAGCGAAACGCTTGAGGAAAATGAAAGAGCATCTTCATGATCGATCAGGAGAACTCTTCAGCCTGGGGTCAGGAAGGGTTGGAATCAGCTGCTCCCCTGGCATATAATTACCCCCTCCTCTCCCAAGCCGGGGCTTTTCACGTGCCTGTGGGAGCCAGCCATCCCACTGGTGAATACCTCCAGCTTCGATGCTGGGAGAAAGGAGCCATGGATATGGTGGGTTTGGCTGTTGCCAAAAATATTGCCAAAAATATTGCCAAAAATATTGCCAAAAATATTGCCAAAGCTCAGCTTTGGGCTGGGGTCTGGGTGCTGGTGTTGTGCTGAGTGGGTGTGAGCCTGCGTGCTCTCCTCCCTCGCCGGCATCGATCGCCCGCTTGGAGCTAATTCTGTGCGGTGCTTGGTGAGGGTGGGGAAGCTTTGAGGCTGGGAGAGGTTTAAAGAAGCTGAAAGAAAAACTGAATCCAATATGAGTTGGGTGTCCAGCTCCCTTCTCTCTCTCTCTCTTTTGAACATCTCATTTGCAGGGGAGCATCATCTGGGCTCTGCTGTACATACAGACCACGGCGTCAGCCTGGAGATGCTGGTGGGAATGCCAGAATTTGCCACCTGGTACCCACACCGGCCCCTGAGGTCTCACTGCTCTCCCTCAGAAAGCCAGCAAAGAGCTGAGGGAGCTTCTTGTGCACTGGTGGCTAAGAGAGCCAATGGTATCCTGGGATGCATCAGGAGGAGTGTCGGCAGCAGGTGGAAGGAGGTGATCCTCCCCCTCTGCTCTGCCCTGGTCAGGCCCCACCTGGAGTATTGTGTCCAGTGCTGGGCTCCCTGGGATCAAACAGACAGGGATCTCCTGGAGAGAGTCCAGAGAAGGGCTACGAAGATGATTAGGGGCCTGGAGCATCTCCCCTGTGAGGACAGGCTGAGTGAGCTGGGGCTGTTCAGCCTGGAGAGAAGAAGACTCAGGGGGGACCTAATTAGTGTTTATCAATATCTTAGGCAGGGGATGCAGGGGGAATTGGCCAGCCCCTTTTCAGTGTCTGTGGGGACAGGACAAGGGGCAATGGCTGTAAACTGGAGCACAGGAAGTTCCTCACCAACATGGGGAAGAACTTTTCCCCAGTGAGGGTGAGGGAGCCCTGGGACAGGCTGCCCAGGGGGTGTGGAGTCTCCTTCTCTGGAGAGATTCAAGTCTCTCTGGACGCCGACCTGTGCAATATGAGCTGGGGAGCTGCTTTGGCAGGGGGTTGGACCCCAGGAGCTCTGGAGGTCCCTTCCAACCCCTGTGATTCTGTGACTCTGTGATCCTGTGATTCTCATTCCACCGTGGGGTAGCTGCATGCAAATGTTGACTTCTTCTTCATGGCAACGGGTGTGAGTCACGCCGGGAGCCGGAGGGGAACGTTGGCGCCTGTAGCTTGCGCTCTGCTCTGGACTGTTGCCTGGATCCGGCGGGTTGCTTGCGTGGAGGTGTAGGCACAGTCCTCCCTGCAGCTCCTGCTGAAGCTCCATCTCTGCTTGGTGGGGCGTGCTGGCTGCTTTGCACACGTGTGGCTTCTGGTCCTCGTGGCTGTGGTGGTGGGGTTCAGTGGCCGGAGCGTGGTGTGCGTGTGAGGCCCTGGGCTGGGGCTTGTGACACAGCAGAGAACATGTTATCCTTTGGATTTCTTGGAAGGAGAGAGAGCCCCTGAGTGTGATCCCACACCAGCACAGCAGCACAGGGGGGATGCCAGCCCCAGAGCTGACACCGGGCATCCCAGCGCATCATGGAGCTGATAGGGTCAGTGTTGTCCATCTCCACTGACCCTTTGGTTCCCTATTCCCAAATTCCCCTCATTTTCCATATGTGTTGAGAGTGGTGAGGGGCTGGAACAGGCTGCCCAGAGAGGGGGTGGGTGCCCCATCCCTGGGGGTGCTCAAGGCCAGGTTGGATGGGGCCCTGGGCAACCTTGTGTAGCTCCAGGCCTGGAGGTTGGTGTCCCTGCCTGTGGCAGGGGGGGTGGGGGTCTGTGCTCCTTGGGGTCCCTTCCAACCCAGACCAGTCTGTGATTCTATTATTCTAACCTGTTTCCAGAGCTAGGTGGAGGGATTTCAGACCTAGGGGTGCACAACACATGGCTGGTTGGAGCTTGTTGGACCATGCAGAGGTCCCAGAGCTGGGCACAGCAGCTTTCTGTGGTGGGTTGTGCATCTTAGCTAACACCATCACTGTGAGGGCGATGAGGAACACTAAGAGACTGAGGGGAAAACGCAAGTCTGCTCCTCATCCCTCCTGACTTCTGGCCCCGGAGAGCCTGGTTGTGGGGTGCACCATCCCACAACTGTATCCACCAGCATCTACAGCCATGGTCTGCAGAAGACCTGATGGGTACCCCATGACATGGGAGCTCAGAGACATCCGATCCCCGTTGTGTTTCCACACTGAGCTGGAACCAAGCCCAAAGCCACGAGGACAAAAAAAACCCAGTGGGTAGGCTGAGAAACCAGGGCAACACGTTCCTGCTCCCACTACAGCCAGTTCAGACCAGCCAGACCAGAGTGCTGCAGGAGAAGAAACAATGCAAAAGCTCTGGCTTTCCCCTTCCAAACCAGCAGGCTGACGTTTGCTCCAGCCTGGATGTGTTGCAGATGTGATGATAGCAGCGAGCCGAGTGCTGACGCTGCTGTGGAGGAGCCGTAGGTGAAGGCTGGACTGAGTTTATCTGCTCTGCAGATAATGTCTTCTTGCTGAAAGCAGCTGAAACATCCAGCTGCATCCTGGGCTTGCTGGAGAGTTTATTTTACAGCTTGTAATGAGAGCTTTGCCCTGTGTCCATGGTAAAGCCTTGGCGTAAAGCCCCCATCTGGGTAGGGTCTTGTCCCTGGTGGGATTTGGCATCAGTCTGGCAGTTGGGGAACTTTGCTTCACCTCTGAGTGTTGCATCGTTACAGAAGCGTGGATCTAACCCAGTTTCCCTGAATCCACGTTGCTCTGTGGGTAGCAAGGGAGGGAGGCTGGTTTGTGCAAGTGGAGAAAGAGGGATCGTCATAGAATCATAGGCTGGGCTGGGTTGGAAGGGACCCCAAGGATCACAGAGCTCCAACCCCCCTGCCACAGGCAGGGACACCAACCTCCAGGCCTGGAGCTACACAAGGTTGCCCAGGGCCCCATCCAACCTGGCCTTGAACACCCCCAGACACGGGGCACCCACCCCCTCTCTGGGCAGCCTGTTCCAGCCCCTCACCACTCTCTCTGTAAAGAGCTTCCCCCTAATATCTAATCTAACCCTTCCTTCCTTTAGCTTTAATCCATCCCCCTTGTCCTGCCATTATCTGCCCTTTTAAAAAGTTGAATCCCCTCCTGCTTCTCAGCTCCCTTCAGGGACTGGCAGGCTGCAGTGAGGTCCCCCCACAGCCTTCTCTTCTCCAGGCTGACCCAGCCCAGCTCCCTCAGCCTCTCTTTGTAGGGCAGCTGCTCCAGCCCTCTGAGCATCCTTGTGGCTCCTCTGACCCCTCTCCAACAGCCCCACATCTTTCTTGTATTGGGGCCCCAGCTCTGGACACAGGACTCCAGCTGGGGCCTCCCAGGGCAGAGCAGAGAGGGACAATCCCCTCCCTGTCCCTGCTGCCACCCCTCTGCTGATGGAGCCCAGGATCCCATTGGCCTTGCCAGCTGCCAGAGCCACTGCTGGCTCATGTTCAGTCTCTCACCCACCACAATCCCCAAGTCCTTCTCAGCAGGGCTGCTCTCCAGGAGCTCTTCTCCCAGTCTGTATCTCTGGCTGGGATTCTCCCTGTTATTCCTTGCAAACAGGGTGCTCTAGTCTGGACACCGACCTGTGTGACCTGTCCTATGGACCCTGCTTTGGCAGGGGGGTTGGACCTGATGAGCTCTGGAGATCCCTTCCAACCCCTATGATTCTGTGATTCTAGTGAGCTATCATCAGGTCACTGCTGGGTTTGGTACAGGTAGTGGGGACAGGGAGGACTCTGGGCATTTCTCCATCCCTCTGCCACCTTCTTGCTGCCCACGCTTGGTCATCCTGCTGCCTCCTTGCTCCCAGGTCTGTAAAATGAAGACAAAATGCTCTCTGGCTTGCTGGGGGAGCTTGCTGCTCCAATAAGAAGTGCATGCTAATTACAGTGAGCTCCTCCATCCCTGTTGCTATCCCATAGCCATCGGTGGGGCGCTGGGAAGCCCCTGGGATGCGGGAGCGTGAGGTTGCGACAGAGACCAGACAATACGCTCTCAGAGTGCTGAACAGAGAGTGGATCCATGTGTTAATCTGGGAAAAGGAGTGTGAAAATAACTGCAAATCCTTCATGACTTCCTTGTAATTTCTCCCAGGCAGCAAAAATGCCTGTTCTATGCTCCAGCCTCCTTGGTTCTCAGGTCGTTACTGGGCTAAATCTGAGGCTGATGGGAGAAGAAAGCCTGTCCCATCCCTGGGCTTCACCTGTGGCTGCTGGAAATTTGGGGGAAAGGGTTAATGACTGCATGGAATGGGGGGCTGCTGGGGTCTCAGTGCCTTGAGGGTCAGCCAGGTCTCCTCCCTGGTCCCTCTGGGCTGCTGGAGGAGCTGGGAGGATGCCTGGGTGGGTACGGCTGAGCTGTGCCTCCGACAGCAGCACGCTCCCATCGAGTGGGCGACCACGGGGTCCAGAAAGCCAGGCCCCTCCCAGCTGCCTTTCTGCTAATGCTCATCTAATTAAACAGCAGCCTGGAGTGGCTGAAACCAGGGCAGCAGGAGAGCTGAGGTTTTCATCCAATAGGTTCCTGTCTCCAGCTCAGGAACCAGAAGAAAAACCCTTTTCATATCGTCAGATCAATACGCAGGTGGTGTTCCCCCTCCCTTCCCCTTCCCCTTCTCCAGCTCTCCTTTCACCTCCCGGGCCAGGGATGCTTTTCAAAGCCAGAGCAGGGCTGGGATCTCTACCTGATGGATTTTTGCACCTCATCCCCCCCCATCCTGGCTGCTGTGTGTGCTGAGAGGTGCCAGGAGCAGCTGGGACCGTGATCTCAGCAGGTATCTGAGGGAGCAAATCTTGGCTTCAAACAGGCACAGTCCCTTCTTAGGGACAGGTTTTTCAATCAGCAGTGTGTTTGAAGAGTCACCATCTCTTTGCCAAGCCATTGGTGAAGCTACAGGGCTGTGACAGGGGGGCAGGATTGGACCAGCAACTTTCATACCCCTCACTGAGGCGCAGGCAAAGGGTTAACCAGAAGCAAGGATTCATTTTGCTTTGGTTCTCTGGAAGGAGCTGCTCTTCCTGGTGCTTTGGCTGGTGTAAATGCATTCTTCTTCCCAAGGTGTCTTCTGAAAATTAGCTCCAGCATGTTGTCAGTGGTGGGGAGATGATTATGGAGAAGCAGCTGTCCGTCCCCTCCTGCCAGCTCCCTGCGAGGCAGCAGGAGGGGTGACAGGCTCCTTTGGGTGCTTGCTGCTGGCAGCAGATTTCCTACTGCCTGATCCAGGCTCTGGGAGAAACAAGCAGCTTCAAGCCCTGGTCCTTTCCACCCCACCTCAATGCAGAGGGGCAAGAAACCACCACGGCAGTGCCCAGCTTGGTGCAATCTCCAGCTCCAGTGGGGGGTTGTTTTTCCCACAAGGAAGCTGTACCAGCCTTCCCCCAGGCAGCAGCCTGCTCAGGCAGCCAGGAAGGGGTTGTCTGCAGCTCCTGTATTGTTTCCCCCCTGTGGGAGAGGAATTACTGTCCCATTTCTCCATGCAAAAATGAGGGGCTGGAAACAGGCAGAAGGGGAGAGGAACTGGATGGGTTCCTCACCATCTCAGGGGATGGCATCCCAGTCTTAGGTTATTGTCTCTCTGTCCCTTTCCTGGTCCCTCTGTCATTCATAGGAGGTGGGTTTATTATCTGTGGCCCTGCACCAGGCTTCAAACACCCCATCAGCTCCTGAGCCCACTGCTGGATCCAAAACCAACTCAGGATGCTCCAGCCAAGAGGGAGGTGAGCTCCACTCCACACCTGCTAGCAGAGGAGGGCTGTTGGGCTGTCCTAGCTCTCCTAGCCAGATGCAAGCTCTTCTCAGGCATTCCCCCCCTCCCCTTTCTCTTGCCCTAGCCTCAGGCCAGGCAGGGAAAATCCTTCAGCAGGACCCCAGCTGGGGCTGCTGGCTGCCGGCTTTCCATGGCAACGTCCATCAGGGGGTCGGAGTCAGCAGTGAGAAATCCTGCCCCCTCCTTCCTTCCCTTGCCTGGGCTGCAGGTCACTCCTTTGACTGCGTTCCTGGGGAGCTGAGCTGCAGATGTGGTCTCCTTATCTTGGGAAGGTCTGAGTCAGTTTTGCTCTGCGTGATGGAGCAGGCAGCTGAGGGCTGGAGGGAGGAATAAATAGCTCCTGAGGTATGTGGGGGGTGTCCATCCCTCAGGGCAAGGTGACAGGCCAGGAGCCTTTCACCACCCTCCATCCTGGACTCGTGGTGCCCCCATGGCATGGCAGGAGACAAGGGGGACATCTCTTGTTGAGCAGCCTCCATACATCCTTGATGTCTTGGCCAAGGGAAACCAGGGGTGCCTGTGCCATCAGCTGGATCCTGCTCCTGGGAAGACCTGTGGGGGGGGGAGGAACCACCTTCACCCCACCAGCACGTACCCAGGATGCTGTGCCACTCCTTGACACAGTCCATCCAAGGGCTGATTCCCTCCTGCCTTAGGTGTGATGGAGAGCAGGATCCAGCCCTGGGGACCAGGCACCTTTACTCACTGGCTAGCAGAGCTCAGGGCCCAGCACCCTTGATGGTGCAACCACCTGGCTCCAGCGTGGAGGATGGAGATGGGACAGTCACTCTGGGTCCCCCTGGCTGTGTGGGAGCTGCTTGCCTCCCTTGCAGAGATGATGTCCTCTTCTGCTTGAGAAGCTTGCTCCTGGATGCCTCACCATGGAGATGGGATGTCTCCATGCCCCAAAAAGCTGTTTGGGGACCAGTGAAGCCCTGGTGATGGGTCCAGGCTTCATGCTGTAAGCTGAGCTATAAACTAGGACACAGCCTGCTGGGAGCTGAGGAAGGGGCTGGTGTAAGGTGCTGTTATCTTAATGGTCCATATCATAAGGTCCCAAAGCATTAACCCCCCCGTGGGTCATGCACTGAATAACCACCAGTCCAACCTGAGACAACCCCACTGCATGAAGTGTTAAACACACTGCAGTCTTCTTCTGCCAGTGGGGTCCTCAGCTCAGGCTTCCCCACCTCCCCCAAAAGTCTCCACACCAAATGTCTCCCCCAAAGTCTGGCAGCTCAGTGAGCAATTCTGTTCTATTGTCCTTTCAATTTTGCTGTCCCCAAATGAGAGGGGGGGGAAGGGGGGAGGTTGTCACATGCACCCCTTGGCTCTGGGAGATAGAGGGCTTTCAGGAGAGGGTGGTGGGCAGGGAAGACCCTTCAGTGATGGAGGCCTGGAGGAAGACAGGACACTCAGGGCTGGCTGGTGGTGGTGGGCACCACACCTTCCATGCATCCCTGCTGCAGTGGGACCTTGGGAAGCAGCAGCAGCAGCACATCCAGCCCAGGCTGGGATGACCAAGCACCATGGGACGTCCCGGTGCCATCGGGGCTGGGGAGCGAGCTGGCTTCCAGTCTCTCATTTCGGAGCTGCAGCCAGGAGCCAGGGCTCAGGAGAGGGTTTCTATAGCAACAGCTGCCACTCACTCCCCATCTTGGATGTAAATTAGTTGGGATTTTATTAGTGTGCAGAATTTCAAGAGGCCGGAGCTGGCGAAGAGGCCTGACGAATTCAGGACAGGGGTGTGTGAGGGGAGCCTGCCCCAGCACCCTCAGGCAGCACTGGTGCAGGAGCATCTTTAGGAGTTTGGATTGAGGCAGGTTTGGGGGTTTTCTGACTCGCCTGAATGCCTGGCTTTTCACCCCAGTGACAGCACGTGCCTCTGAAGCAGCTCTGGGTTCTCCATGGCTCAAGGCAGGAGGCTGGAGATGGGGCAGCAGAGGCAGAGAGGGTGGCACTGACCCCAGGAGAAGCAGATGGGTGGGCTTGACTCGCCCCAAAGCCTGGGAAAGGGAGTGCTGTGGGGTGACCTCCCTGTGCTGGGTGGTGGACGTGGTCCTGGTGGGACAACACCAAGGCATGAAAGCCCAAAGCCCCTCTCTTTCCTGGATACCCTAACTGGAAGGCCAACAGGGACACGCTGATGGTGATGAGCATGACCTGGCTCTGCTTTACATTTGCTTTGGGGCTGCAGGACCCATGCACAAGATGCTCTTTGTCTCATAGAACTTGCAAGCCCAACCGAAGCACCAGGTGAGGAAGGAGTGCCACCTCTTGAGGTCCAACCTGGCCATCAGCCTGCCAGAGGTGGAGAGCTGCCCCCAGGAGTGAGCCCTCAGGTAGGAGGTTCCCTTCTCCCCCTTATTCCCTTTTTGCAGTGTGGCTCCTTAAGGGTGTTAATGGTGTGAGACCATCCTAAGTGACCACAGCTGGTGCAGCACTGCCTCTAGAGGGTTTCCAATTAAAAGCTTGATGAGGAGGCTACCTGGTGCTTTGGTGGAGGTGTTGGTGGTTTCTGGTGATCTTCTGAAGAGGTGAGTAGCTGGAGGTGCTTTTTGAGTGGGGCTGGGGCAAGGGTTTTTGCTTGCTCAAGGGGTCTGATTGTCATGGGGCTCCTTGTTGGTGAGATCATGAGTGGTTGGTAGGTGGGATCAGCCCCTGCTTAGGCTCCTCTCTGAACATCTGGGGGTTTGCTGGTGCTGGCTCTGTTTGGAAGAGTGGGCCTGGCTGTGAGTGCTGCTCTGCTGGGAACCATCCTCTTCCCATCCTCAAGTGTGAGTGAAGAAGGAGAGTGAATGTAATGCCAGTTGCTGCCCCCAGACCAAACATCTGATGTGAAACTTGAGTGAAAAACCTTGATTTCTGTGTGTTTCCCAGCTCCTCTGTGGCTAGGAGCCATGTTTTTAGAGCTCAGATTTTCAGCTCTCTGCCTGTAGCTGTGAGGGCTCTCAATTTTCCTCTCTAATGAAAGAAGAGGTTTGGGGCTTTTCCTTTCTTTCCCCTTCCATAACTTCCTGGCTGTGGGAGCAGGGGCTTTGTGGAAGCCAGAAGGTTCTGAAGGGAAGCCTGTGACTAATGGTGTTCCCCAGGGCTGGTGTTGGGTCCAGTCCTGTTTAATATCTTCATTGATGA
>VZTU01032824.1:0-11436 GCA_013400835.1 Zapornia atra | reverse complement strand
CTCACCAGTGCTGAGTACAAGGACATCACTTTTCCTTTTCTCTTTGCACCCAGAAACACTTCTCTCTCTCCTCAGAAAACCAAAGGAGCTGAGCCTCCCTGGAGTGAGCGGTTCAGCGATGCAGCTGAAGATCCACACTTAGCATCACAGGATTCTCTTGGTTGGAAGGAACCTTCCAGATCACCAAGTCCAACCATTTCCCAGCTTTAAGCTTCTCTGGACACCAAGGAGCAGGCACACCTTTCCATAAAGCACCGTGGTGGAGAACCCTCCATCCTCACGTGCCATCACGCCAGCGCAGCCCATGCCAACTCATCACCAGCACCAGGAGCTGCAGCCTCACACCTCTGCCATTAATTACTGCATCACATGTGCATGTGAAGGTTTCAAAAGTCAGGGAAATAGCAGGCAAGTGTCCAAGAGGGAGCAGGGTTCTCTAATTAACACAGAGACACATCAAGGCTCCTTCCCCTCTGCTGGGGAAGGGGTATTTTGGGGCTGAATTCAGTTGACTCAGTGCCCAGCAGCCCTGCTGCCTCTGGCTCTGCTCCCCACAAGATGCAACAGGTTTGTTGCTTTATTTTCTTAAGCCCCAGCCTTTGAAGAGCTGCAAAATGAGTTGGGTACCAAAACCCACCATCTCCAAACTGCCTCATGCTCCATCTTGTCTCCACTCAGGTGATGCCAAAACACCCCAGGTCTGCGCCCGCGGGCGACACAGCTGCCAGGGATGTTTTGGTTGGGAAGGTCCCCATCTACACCCCAAAATGTACTTCTTGGGCTCAGCTCCCAAAGGGATTTCATCTGGGGACAAAGATGAAAGCACATTCTGTTCCCACAGGTCCCAACAAGACCGTGGGCTGCTCTGAAGTCTAGCCTAAGCCTTTTTTCTTTCCTCTCTTCAGCTGCAGGCAAGGACCAAAGGAAAGGTAACCCCAGTGCTAGGGCAGCTTTCCCTGGGCAAACCTGCCACCTCCCCACAAAGGGACAGGTGCACCTCAACGTTCCTGGTGGGTGGAAGCAGTGGGGGGAATCTGGTTGGGCAGGGATGGAGATCTCTCCACTCTGAGGTGGGGTACCCCACACATCAACGTGTGACCACACTGAGATACCACTTCAGGGGTCAAGAGCCACAAGTGAGGCACAAGGACTGACATGAGACACAGGCTGGGGAACCAAAACGTGTCCCAAGTGAACTCTGATGTCTTGGTTTCCTTTCAAGGACCAGAAACAAGGCAGGTACTGAGCTGAAACGGGCCTGGTTTGAGGAGATGCACGTGGCTCCCCCTGGCCAGGAACCAAGGAGGATGGATAGCTGTTCTCTCCCTCAGCTCTGCTCCCAAGGACCCCAGCTGGAGTCCTGTGTCCAGAGCTGGGGCCCCAATACAAGGAAGATGTGGGGCTGTTGGAGAGGGGTCAGAGGAGCCACGAGGATGCTCAGAGGGCTGGAGCAGCTGCCCTACAAAGAGAGGCTGAGGGAGCTGGGCTGGGTCAGCCTGGAGAAGAGAAGGCTGTGGGGGAACCTCACTGCAGCCTGCCAGTCCCTGAAGGGAGCAGAGACACAGGAGGGGAATCAGCTTGTTAAAGGGCAGAGACTGGCAGGACAAGGGGGATGGATTAAAACTAAAGGAGGGAAGGGTTAGATTAGATATTAGGGGGAAGTTTTTTACAGAGAGAGTGGTGAGGGGCTGGAACAGGCTGCCCAGAGAGGGGGTGGGTGCCCCATCCCTGGGGGTGTTCAAGGCCAGGTTGGATGGGGCCCTGGGCAGCCTTGTGCAGCTCCAGGCCTGGAGGTTGGTGTCCCTGCCTGTGGCAGGGGGGTTGGAGCTCTATGATCCTTGGGGTCCCTTCCAACCCAGACCAGTCTATGATTCTATGATTCTATGACTGCAGACTCCTTGTTGCTGAGGGCTGGAGAGCATCCTGAAGTGTTACCTGCTGCTTCCTCCAGTGGCAGTGGGAGGACTGGGCTGCCCTCCCGTGCTGCTGAGGGCAGGGGGGTGAGGTGGCCCATGCAGAGCTGAGTTCAGCAGACCCACAGCCAGGGGAGAAGGATTAGTCTGAAAAAATGACCTGAAGCTTTAATTCTGGATGCATTTTTCATCATCATTTCCTCTGCTGGTGTAAATCATGACACGTGAGCACTGCTGCATCACGCCTTTGCAGGGGGGTACAGTCTGTACCATCCCCAAAAATTCAGTGTGCCATGATGGCATGGGCAGGTATGAGATGCTGGAGCCATTTGAAAGGGGGACCCAGGGTACCCTGCACCTAGGGTGTGGGAACATCTAGGCACAGCAATGCTTTGATGGACCAAGACTTAAGGATGCGACCTTCTGGAACAGGTACAGGGCTCCTCCCTGACTCCCAGTGAAACAAAACACAACAGATATTGCACATATCTAAAATAGAACTGTAGAAGCAAGGTGCAAGCTGGTGTAAACCAGCAAGACAAATCTGCATTCACACACTGCTGGAAGGGGGTACACCAGGCTGGGAACACTCCCAAGAGCTCCCAGCCAGGTCCAAGGGCTGCATCTGAGGCCAGCAGCATCCCTGAGCTCTCTGTGCCAGGTTCCCACGACACCAGGTCATACACCAAGGGGCCTCTGAGATAATTTAACACCCACTTTCCTTTTCTTTGTTGTTTTGGTAGGAAAAGGATCTGGCCAACAACCTGCCTCTCCCTTCTGCAGAGTCAGCGTGCCGCTTTCTCTTGGATAAACAGCTACAGAGCAGTGCCTGGCCTTGGAGGCTGCTTATGAAAACAAGAACCAGTTGGATGGCAGCAAACACTCCCTGAGAGCTTTCAGATCTCCTCATCCCTCTCTGGGGAGAGCTGGAGATGAGGACAACTCCTCCATCCATTCCAGATTCAGCCCTTCTCCCACCCAACAAACCACAAGCTCCTACATGGACTTTCCCCTCCTACCAGTTCCCAAGACCAGCTGATTCTACCCCAGTTGCTCGTTTTATAAACTTACAAACCAGTGAATGATGCTCTGAACAGCTCAGCAGAACAAGGAGGAGTTTGTGGAGCAAACTAGAAGGCCATGTTATGGATAAAAGTCAAATCAACCACACATAAACAAGGTAAGATTCCATCTCTCAGTCCTTCTCCCATGAAGTCATCCTCAGACCTTCATCTTAAAACACAGCAGTGTTCTGAGAATATTTTGTAATTACAAACCAGTAAGAGAAAAGCTCATCCAGGAGGAATAATTACATAATTTCTAGATGAACTCACTGCATAGAAGAACTGGCAGCTTAGAGGAGCAGTAATAAATAGCTCCTCATATCATTACTGTTGCTGCGGCTGATGACTCACCACTGTTACTGGGATCATATCCCAGAATAGTCATGCTACTCTGTGTACTGCATACAAAATTAGCCATGAGGGACTTACTATTAAATGAAACAGATTTGGGGTTTTCAGGATTCATGTGGTCATGCCATAAAAACAAAAGCTGTTAAATGCTTTACTGAGTGTGGTGAGTTCCTGACCCCAGGCCTGGAGGTACCTGCTCTCCCCCAGGCACAAGTCCCAGCTGCACAGGCCTTCAGCAGCCAGTTCCTATCAGACCCTTCTGCTTCTGGCAGCTTAAAGACTTTAATTGTGTGATTTAGGTGGTCTTGGTGCTTATGTGCTGCACCTATGGGTGGTTGGTTTGCTGCTTTCAGGGAATTCCCAAGTCTTCTGGAAGGGCAGAGCGGATCCCCAGGGAAGAGACTTGTCTGTGGGATGGGACTGAGAAAGGACCTTCCCCACCCCACTTCACAGTCTTGTTTCCCAACCTGCCCTGTTCTTTCCTCTTCTGGTATGTATGCACATCTCTAAGCATGTTGGTGTCCCTCACCCTCACAGTGCTGCAGAGAGCTTTGGGCCAGAGGGTCTGGAGCATCTCCCCTGTGAGGAAAGGCTGGGTGAGCTGGGGCTGTTCAGCCTGGAGAGAAGCAGCCTGAGAGGGGATCTGATCAGTGGTTATCAATAGCTGAAGGGTGGGACACAGGGGGACATGGGCAGCCTCTGCTCAGTGTCTGTGGGGACAGGACAAGGGGCGATGGGCTCAAGCTGGAGCACAGGGAGTTCCCCCCCAATGTGGGGAAGAACTTCTTCCCAGTGAGGGTGAGGGAGCCCTGGGACAGGCTGCCCAGGGGGTGTGGAGTCTCCTTCTCTGGAGAGATTCCAGCCCCATCTGGACACCGCCCTGTGTGCCCTGTCCTAGGGACCCTGCTTTGGCAGGGGGTTGGACCCCATGGGCTCTGGGGGTCCCTTCCCACCCCTACCATGCTGTGAATCTGAACATCAGGCACATCCCACGTTTCCCTTTTTCTGAACAAACCCCTCCCCTTGTGCACTATGAAATGATCCAGTAGGTACCACAAGTGAACACACTCTCATTACTGTCATTCCAATCACCAAGCAGTGCCCATCACTGAGAGAACAGTCAATCCCCATCCATGTGCTCCCACCTCTAGGTACCTGCTTCTGTCCTTATTACACAAACTGCACCTTCAGGTCTAGCCAGCCACTAATTCCCCAGGCTCCCCTCTTAGGATACAAGCTATTTTTATTGTCCATGGGTTTCTTTAGAGATCTCCTACCCTGTCCTCTGAGGAAGCACACAAAAACCACACAACAACTTGGTCTGAGGATCATGAGAGCTCAAGAAGTGGGTTGAATCAGCAGCAACACGAAGCGCCGCGGCCGCCCCTCTCACTGCTGTGGTGCTGAATCCACCTCATCTGCTCCTTTAAGCCCTGAACTGCTAACAACTGCTGTGACTTCCTTGGAAAGACGTCAGCTGCTGCCCTAGATACCAGCCCTGCGAGGCCCATCAGCCTGTTCCAGGCTGTGTGGTGCCTCCAGCCTGTTTCTGGGGTTATTCTCAGCATCCCTCACTTCATCCTCATCTCGCCTCTCCAGCCAGCACCACCTCCCCTCTCCCTCTCCCCTCCTCTGCCATTAACATGCAGGAAACCAAGTATTTACTTGTCACTTTTTCAGCCTCTTGACACCAAGAGCTTTGCTCTCTTCCCTGCTGACACTCATTCCTCTGGGGAGCTGACTCCAGGCTCGCTGAGGCCGCCTGTCCCCGTGGGATCCACCGATGCTCCCAGGACCACCCACTCACACCGTTAGCAAGCAGCCAGATTTCTGGCCATGTTATAGCTCTCCCCTTCATAGAATCATAGAATCATAGAATCATAGACTGGTCTGGGTTGGAAGGGACCCCAAGGATTACAGAGCTCCAACCCCCCTGCCACAGGCAGGGACACCAACCTCCAGGCCTGGAGCTACACAAGGTTGCCCAGGGCCCCATCCAACCTGGCCTTGGACACCCCCAGGGATGGGGCACCCACCCCCTCTCTGGGCAGCCTGTTCCAGCCCCTCACCACTCTCTCTGCAAAGAACTTCCCCCTAATCTCTCCTCTAACCCTTCCCTCCTCCAGCTTCACTCCATCCCCCTTGTCCTGCCAGTCTCTGCCCTTTAACAAGCTGATTCCCCTCCTGTGTCTCTGCTCCCTTCAGGGACTGGCAGGCTGCAGTGAGGTCCCCCCACAGCCTTCTCTTCTCCAGGCTGACCCAGCCCAGCTCCCTCAGCCTCTCTTTGTAGGGCAGCTGCTCCAGCCCTCTGAGCATCCTCGTGGCTCCTCTGACCCCTCTCCAACAGCCCCACATCTCTCTTGTATTGGGGGCCCCAGCTCTGGACACAGGACTCCAGCTGGGGCCTCCCCAGGGCAGAGCAGAGAGGGACAATCCCCTCCCTGTCCCTGCTGCCACCCCTCTGCTGATGGAGCCCCCTTGTGAGAGCCAACTTGAACACTCTGAAGTTGTATTTCATGCTCTCCCCAAAGCCAAATACATACTGTCTCTCAAAGCCAGTTCCTCTCCTGACTCTCCTGCTTCCATAAACAAACCCACCAATGGCATATGCTGCGCTTTGCTCAGGCTTGTGCTTTTGACAGCAGGCCAACCCACTGGAATCAAAAGAGCTTCTGAGCCAGGCTAGGCAGTACAATAGATGAGTCTTTAAATGCTGCAAATCTGCCTTTAATAGGCTGTTAACAGGGACAGGTTTTAATCCCAGGGATGCAACTGAGGAGCCTGCTACCTGCTCCCTCCACAAACACATTCTGCACTCGCTCCTTCCAGTCTCCTGCCTTTCCAGTGCTCCTGCCCCAAACCTGGGTTGCTTCAATCATCCAGGAAAGCTTTATATTACCAACCCCCACACTCTACCTGAAAATATTTCATAGTGGAATTGGGTCCTTTGGGTTAATTCACAGAGTCACCAGGTTGGAAAAGCCCTTTGAGCCCCTGGAGTCCAACCGTCCCTGTCCTGTGCTAAACCAGATCCCTGAGCACCTCATCTCCCCTCTGTTAAACACCCCCAGGGCTGGGGACTCAGCCCCCTCCCTGGGCAGCCTGGGCCACAGCCCCACAACTCTGCCAGGGAAGAACTTTGCCCTCCCAGCTGCGCTGACCCTGCCCTGGGGCAGCTTGAGCCCATTGCCCCTTGTCCCATCTCCTGTCCCCTGGCTGCAGAGCCCCTCGCCCACCTCTCTGCACCCTCCTGGCAGGGCAGGGGAGGGGTGATAAGGTCATTCAGAATCCCTGCTGCCCAGAAAGAATAAACAGGCAGCAGGTCCACATGTCCCCCAGCTTTCAGGTACCAGCTCCTACAGAAAACCATAGCATCATCACTCATTCAGATACAGGGAGAGGTCCAGCAGCTCCCTGGAAAGCCAAGGGAGAAGCTGGAGGGAAATCACCCACACTCATAGCACAAACACAAGGTTCACAGTGACCTATAACCCTGGCAAACATGGAAACAGCAAGGGAAACACAGGACATCTTCCATCATAACAGAGGAATCCCCCCAGGTCTCTGCCACATTCCAACATCCCATTAACCACCAGGGAATTCTCTGGTTTAATGTGGTGGTTAAACTTTACCTGGAGTTCCCACTTATACACAGGAGGCCCAAACACCTCGGAGGGAGACACCCAGCAAAACCCACTTGAACCTGGATGCAGCCAAAGCCTGTGTTCAGCAGGATGCTGCTGCCATGCTCAGCTCATCTTGCCCACAGGGAACGTGCCTGGAAAGTTCCTGCAAACCCTTATTGAGCTGTTTTCAAGAAGAAAATTCTGGAAAACACGTTCCACCTGCAGTAACAAATGGTCTGTCAGGAGTTGGGTTTGATTCTTAAATCTTTTCCCTTCTTTTTTCCTTCTTTTTTGCTTGTTTCAGGCTCTTGCTCTAAAGGTTTAATTCTAAGCTTGGCAAGAGCATCCAGGCAGCATTACTCAGGGATCAGCCTTTCCCTGAGACAAGCTCCCCAGGCTGACTCACTGCTGGCCTTTGGAAAGCACCTCTTAGCACACACACACACACTAATTGGGACCCTTTTAGCACTGGTCCATTAAATGGTCCCCAAGGTGCCCAGCACGGGATCCAGGCAGCTCCTGCCTGCTCCCTGCCCACAGCGCCCAGCTGGGAGTCAGGCACTGCCTGGAAAACCAAAGGAGCTGGGAAACCTGCTTAACCAAGGAGCTGGCCAGGTAATTAAGGGCTTTGAGAGCACATCCACGTGGACTTGCTGTCCATGGGGTCTTGACCTTGAGCCCAGCTGCTTTGGGAACACGGCTGAGAGATGCTCCTTGCGCCGTGGCACCAGGGTCTGCAGGAGGGGTCTGGGTGTTTCTAGGGAGTCCTGGGGCTTCTTCTGCTCAGCAGGCTCAGGAATACAGATTCCTGCTTCTAAAGCTTTATCAGGATTTCCTTCATAAACCTCTTTTGCAGAGGTAACTGGGATAAGGATTTCTTTTAGCTACAAACCCAGAGGCACGGATGGTGATCTCTGGGCAGAGAGCTGCTGGGCTTTCCAATCTGGATCCTGAAGAAGGAGTTTGGGAAATCTGGGGTTCCTGCTGGGAAATCTGGGGTTCCTGCTGGGAAATCTGGGGTTCCTGCTGCCCTGGGGGTTGTCATATACAAAGAATTCCTGAAGTCAAGTGCATTTTCTTGAAGACACCCCCTCAGAGCTGGTGATTCCCAGTGGTGGCATCCTGTGGACAGCTCAGAACTCTCAAGGAACTGGTCCCAAAGAATTATCCCTCTTGCTGATGCAATAAATAAAAGAGCTATTCCAGGGGCAATGGGACATCCCCCTCTACCTTCTGCTCCAGTGGCTTCCCCACAGGATGAAGCCAGGTGCACAGGAGCACCCTCACCACGCGGTGCCCAGAGCAGGGCAGACAGACAGACAGACGCTGGGTGCTGCCCTCTGCTCCCCAGGCCCAAAGCTCAGCCTGAGTTTAACCCTGAGAACTAAAGCAGGTAGAACCAGGCACTCTGCCCTAGGCAGCCCTGTCCCTGCTCACACCCTGCTCAGCACCAGGGAGCACAGATTAGGGATTCCAGCCCTGGTGTGTGTTCCTCCTCTAGACAAGATTCCCCAGAAGGACTTGTTAAAGGAAATACAGTGCAATTAAAAAACCCTTCCCCCACCCCCAAACTCCAAACCCAACCCTATAACCATTACCCAACTCCTGTTTTGACTGATCCTGTCCCAGGAAACTCTGGATTAGGGCAGATTTATGTCAGTGTCCAGCTGCCACATGAGGAGAGCCACCTTGAACCACGTGCTGGTCACCCTCTGGCTCGTGGTGACCATCCTTCCTTTGTCATTTTGAGGACAACCACATGCAGAAAGAAAGACCCCAAAGCTGGTAACACAGGAGACAGACTGATACTGCTCCACATAACAATGCTGACAGCATGTATATTCTTAACAAGCGTCATAAAATTACCTCCTGAAGCACCTGAAGTTGGGTAAGACAAAGCCAACTGGTTCCCCCTGGAAGAACAGAGCATGTCCATCTGAGCAGAGGGGTTGGCATTTCTCAGCAAGGCAATGTTATAACGACCTATGCTTCAGCTGCCCCTGGACTGGGCACTGGTGAGGCTGCAGCTCGAGTGCTGGGTCCAGTTCTGGGCTCCTCAGCATCAGAAGGACATGGAGGTCCTGGAGCGAGTCCAGAGAAGGGCAACCAGGCTGGGGAAGGGGCTGGAGGGCAAATCCTCTGAGGAGCAGCTGAGGGAGCTGGGGGTGTTCAGCCTGGAGAAGAGGAGGCTGAGGGGAGACCTTCTCCCCACCTCCCCTGCCCTGCCAGGAGGGTGCAGAGAGGTGGGCGAGGGTCTCTGCAGCCAGGGGACAGGAGATGGGACAAGGGGCAATGGGCTCAAGCTGCCCCAGGGCAGGGTCAGCTCAGCTGGGAGGGCAAAGTTCTTCCCTGGCAGAGCTGTGGGGCTGTGGCACAGGCTGCCCAGGGAGGGGGCTGAGTCCCCAGCCCTGGGGGTGTTTAACAGAGGGGAGATGAGGTGCTCAGGGATCTGGTTTAGCACAGGACAGGGACGGTTGGACTCCAGGGGCTCACAGGGCTTTTCCAGCCTGGGGATGCTGTGATCTCTGCAGACATACCTGACACAGCAGGAGCATCACAACCCCACACATCTACAGCTGCTTTGTGCAGACACCTGGTGAAGTGAGGAAGATGCTGCAGGATGGCACTGCTCCTAAGGAGCCCTTTGGGGCTGAGGAGACTGTGTGCAGCAGGTAAGCAACAGCAGGTCTTCTCCTGCAGCCCCTCCCACCTCCCCTTTCTCTGTGCTTTTACAGCCTACCTTCAATTCATCACTGAGGATCCCCCATGGTTATTATAATCTGCAGTCTTATTTAGAGAAACACCAGCTAGACAAAGAATGTGAAAACAGAACAAAACAGGGAAGGTTTATCTGAGAGGAAAGGGAAAAAATCCCCCACCACTGAGTTTTTATAGCTCTGAATTAGCTGCTGGTGCTGCAGCCCTGTAAATCAGTGTGGGTGGGGTGTGGGAGCTCTGACATCCCTACACACACACAGCCCAGGCCTGGAGCTGGCCTGAGGACAGGGCTGGCAGAGGCTTTGTGACCCTGTTAGCACAAAGCCCCCTGCATGCACCCTCAGAACTGCTCTGGAAGGCTGCTGCTCTCCTGAAAGCACAGGAAGGTGAAGAAGAATGGGATGCAGGGGGAATCAGCCAGCCCCTTCTCAGTGTCTGTGGGGACAGGACCAGGGGCAATGGCTGTAAACTGGAGCACAGGGAGTTCTGCACCAACATGGGGAAGAACTTTTCTCCAGTGAGGGTGAGGGAGCCCTGGGACAGGCTGCCCAGGGGGTGTGGAGTCTCCTTCTCTGGAGATGAATTCAAGACCTGGCTGGACACCGACCTGTGCAGTATGAGCTGGGGAGCTGCTGTGGCAGGGGGTTGGACCCCATGAGCTCTCAAGGTCCCTTCCAACCCCTGGGATTCTATTCTATGATTCTTAAAAAGAGAGAGATTCCCAGTCCCCAACCATCTGCCTGTGGCAGCGTGAGGGATTGCTGCCTCTTGGCTCTTCACAGGGTCACCAGGCTGGAAGAGCCCTGTGAGCCCCTGGAGTCCAACCATCCCTGTGCTGTGCTAAACCAGATCCCTGAGCACCTCATCTCCCCTCTGTTAAACACCCCCAGGGCTGGGGACTCAGCCCCCTCCCTGGGCAGCCTGGGCCACAGCCCCACAGCTCTGCCAGGGAAGGAGTTTGCATGACACCATCTCCATGTGAGTTCCCCAGGCACAGGGAGCTGCTGTGAAACCTCCCAGTGACATCAAGGAGCCAGAGGAAGGTGCTGACCCCTCACCCAGCCTGCCTGGCTCTGCTGCTCCTCACACACTGCCAGCTCAGGCAGATGCCATCCATCACACTGCACTGACACAGAGATGCTCCAGTTCCCCATCACTTGGAGAATTTCAGGGTGTTGCCATCCAGTACAATTACCAATGACAGTGGTATAAAGGAATGGATGGGGAATATCTTCAAGCACCAAAGATCTTCACTCAATTCTGGAGGTTTTTAAGGTTTTTGGAAGGAAAAAAAAGGAAAATCCAAAGTAACAGAATTGTTGCTTGGCTTATGAAGGGATTTGATAAGTGTCTGACAGGACATATTCCCCTCTCCCCCCATTACTGTTGCTCTTTTATGTAGCTCTCAGTCTAAATTCTAGAAGCCACCAGGACTGCAAGCCTTTAATAACAGCTTAGCCTATTTTTAGCCTTTTACTTTAAAGGGAAGCATATGAAAATGTGTGAATTCTATCAAAGTGATGAAAACAAGATGCAAACAGGCTCAGTCAGAGATGGCCCTGTGATGCTGTGGGACAGGGGAAGTGCTGCTGCACAGCCCTGCCTGCTCACAGCACAGCCCCACCAGCTTCCCAAGGGATTGATCCAGCTCCTCCAGCCCTTCTCATCTGAGGTGCTGTGCCTGGCTACATGGGCATGGTACAGCCCAGGATGGCACCCTGCTTGTCTGTCCAGCCTGTGGGGGATCTGGACAGGATGGGAAGA
>VZTU01032818.1:53817-70733 GCA_013400835.1 Zapornia atra | reverse complement strand
TACAGAGAACTCTTGTCATACTCTATATGATGATCTTGGAGGATATGGTAGGGCTGTCTAACTATGCTCACAGCATGGAGGCAAGACTTGATTGCTTCACAATTATTGTCATAAGTGCAGATGATGTCTGTCCAGCATTTCTACACCCACTGCTTTAGGGTTGTCCTGCTCCTTGTAACAGTAGAGCTTCGTAAGCACTTGACAGGCAACAAAGTTAAATGAGGAAATCTGCAGAGATGCACATAACTTAGCCTTAGTTTACCTGTGATGTGTTTTTCTTACCTGATAATGTTTTATGGACATCTAATTTAATATGCACTGGAAGGCAAACAAGTTCATATCTTTAAGGTTTTTATCACTTTAAACTGTGCCTGGTTGTGGACATCTGTATCTAATATGTTATGCTTGTAATTTGAAGGCTTCTTCAAAACCACAGGTACTGGGAGCTTCCTGAAATGAAAGCAGGCCATAGAATCTGAGCACTTCCTGCAGGCCAGACCCAACCACAGAGTATCACTTGCTTTCAGTGTGGTTAGCTCTTGAAAATATCCTCAAACAATAGAAAGCTGATCAATCTATTGAGAAGCCTTTTTGAGTTCTTGAGGTGTTGCATCTCATCTTTTCTGCATGTTATCATGCAAGTAACATGTCCTTGTATGTTGGTGTTACACATGCTTCCTACTGAAAGAGCTGGCACTCGTGAATGTGTCTTCTGGAGCCTGTCAGATTTCTCCTCTGTATTTAAACCTAGGAAAAGTCCATTAGAAATTGAATGAGCAGACTTATATTTTTAAATGTACAAAGTTGAAGTGTGTGGGGGGGATATTGTGCTGAAAGCAGAGCAAAGCATATCAATGTTTGCAAAACATAACAATTTTTGTTGTCATATTAATATCATTTTAGTGATATCTTCTGCTTTGAACCTTAAGCTGCATGCCTCCCAGGGTAGGAATTTGTGCTCTATCTCCAGCTAAGCTGGATGCTTGCATGCTGGCTGTTGCTGGGAGCTTGGGTGTGATTGCATCCTCAAATATATTATCTGTATGTTTTGCTGGTATGGTTAAACATTGCTTTGTGTCTTTTGATTACAGAATGTTAGGTGTTAGACCACAAGTTGAGATGTAAAGAATTTTCCAGGTTGCTTTGGACATAGATTTATCCAAAATACTTGCTTCAACACTGTCTTTTTTTGTACATTCTGCTCTTTGATATTTGAAGCTTCTGTTTGTCATTCCTGGCACATGTGGAGAGTGGTTCTAACTTCCTTTGCAGTCCTATAGATGATGTACATTTGAAACTGTTGCTGTAACAACACTCCTGTAGTAGGTCTTATCTGTCTCTTGAAGCTTTAGTCCAGTGTAATTTCTTAGGGCTTACAGGACTACATCTCTGAAATACAACAAATACAATGAAAGTGCCAAACAAGTTCCTTGGGTAAACTGGAAGCAGTCTTAGTACAACTCTATGGGAAAGGCAACCTGTTTTTTTTCTTCTCTCCCCACCTTGTTCAGATGATGGTTGTGGGTATCTCTGTTTACATAACAGCATCCTGGGTATGGTGACAAGAGAAAGCTTGTCCTAACATAACTGCCTAGACAGGAACTTTGCAGACTCTGACCTGGATTAGTCTGTGCAAAAAAGCTACTTAGTTTGACTTCCTTTTTTTTTTTAGTTGATGCTGCCACTTATTGGAACTATTTATAGTTTAGGAGTCTTAAATAAAAGCGGATAAGTAAATGATTACTCTTGAATTACTTTCTAGAGGGCTCAAACTAGTAGTGTATTGGTTTTGATTTGCATGACACCTGAAGTATGTGCCTGTTAAATTTGCATACCATGTGTTTAGGCAAGTGTTGCGCAGTGGAAGGGAGAAAGTACTTTCAGTTGCTATATGTGGCCTTTTAATGCCCCTTTGGATAGCACTTACTTGACTTGTAGGTGATGCTTCTGCTAGTCTCTTACTGTCAGCACTACAGGGCCTGGAAAATTAGCTATCACACAGTCTTAAGTGTCCGTTCTGCTGCCTGTTCATATGTGTAATTGAGTATGAAGCAGAAAATTTGCCTTTGTGTTAAGTAGCAAGAATATGCTCTGGTATCAAGTGTTTTTCCATATCACTTTGAACCTGTTTTGTATGAATTTAAACAGTGTATATGAGTATTTGAAAGCAAGGCAACACAGGAATGTACTTTGGTTTTGGCTGACCTGGACTGAAGAGAGATACATATTGTGTAATCTACCTGCAGAGATTTCTTTTTGTAACTAACTTGTGTGTCCATGGAAATTAGGTACAAGGTACCACCATCGATTTGTCCCTGGGCCTAGGTATGGGTGGTGCTGCTCATTTGACTGGTCTTTGGATTTAAGTTGAGAGGTGACTTGCTGAGTTTGGTAGAAGCAAGGAAGAGCAGTATGCATTTGTTTGTAGCTTAGTAATTTTAATATAATCCGATATTCATCTACAGCGCTTGTCACTCAGAAGCAAGGAGTGCTGCGCTGCTGGTAAAAATAGATCAGACTTGTTCTGACCTTTAAAAAATGCCCTTAATACAGTACCACAGGCTTTGCCTTAGAGCATCTGACTTTTAATTCTGATTGTGAAGTCAAGTGAGGTAAGTAGAACTTGCATCGAATGTAAAAGACTTAGCCACTTAGCAAATCCTCTTGAAGAACCATCCTTGCTTGCCACCTGCTTTTTACTGGGGTATGTAGGATGATTAAATACTGGCGTTTTATGAGGTAATCTCCCTTGCCTGTGCAGCCTCTCCCACCACTTGTTTGGTACCCAGCGGTCCTCTCCTGAGAAGACTCAGAAAGGCTGAGGACTCTGAAAATGTATTGGTTAAACTGCTGACTGTGATAAAGCATCTAACTGGTTTTGGTGTGTGCTTTCCACTATGATTATTTGGATTTTGGTATCAGTATGGCAACAGCAATGTGAAATGCTTGTGTCATATGGAGCTTTTTTGATTTTTTNTTTTTTTCCATAGCTTTCAGTTGACCAAAGAAATGGTGATGGAGAAGCCAAGTCCCCTGCTGGTCGGGCGGGAATTCGTCAGGCAGTACTATACTCTGCTGAACCAAGCACCTGACTATTTGCACAGGTAAAACTGCTTCACTTTGGCCTGGTTGTGTGTGGATTTCTTAATTTGTATGTTAAAATTGGTTTATAAATTTATTATGACCTCTTGGCTTGCTTAATATGGACACGTAAATCTGATTTACTCAAAACAGACTCTGGATGTAGTTTCCTTTAAGTTTTGTTCAGCAAGGTTAAAACAAGGATAATAAAGATGGCAGGAATTCTGTGTTCTAGCCATTACTGAAATGCTGCTCTGCTAGTATTCTAAGCAAAAAAAGTAAATCAAAAGTATGTTCCTTGCTACTTCTGGTTGTAATCAATATGAAGTTCAATAAATATTTGCTTAAGCGTTTTTGTAATTTGTTGAGATAACGATGCCTCCTGGCTAGAGGAAAAATGTTGAAAATAGCATATGCTTGTATATTGGTATGTTTATTATACCAGCAGCTCTTTCTTAAAGGTGAGGCACTGGAACAGGTTGCCCAGAGAGGTTGTGGAAGCCCCATCCCTGGAGGTGTTCGAGGCCAGGTTAGATGGGGCTTTGGGCAACCTGGTCTAGTGAGGGTGTCCCAGCCCATGGCAGGGGGGTTGGAATTAAGTGATCTTTGAGGTCTTTTCCAACCCAAAGTATTCTGTGAAAATCAGAAATTATGAATGGGCACAGATCTACAATCTCTTATCTAAACAAACCTGCATTGTTTGATTGGATGGGTATCCTACATTGCTAGAACAAACCTCCTGGGTTTTTTTGAGGATATGCTTTGTTTAGCTGTGCTATGAGTAGCTAGAAAACAATTTCTAAACTTCTTCCAATCTCAGGAACACTTATTCAAAGCATTTGCTGCACTTCTGTGGACAGCTGACATCATACCTTGGGGTCAGAGGAAAGTTTACAGTGTGCCATGGAATTCTGTTCCAGTCTTTTATCTGCCGACAGAATGCAGTCCCGTGATGGCTATGACGTTTTTAGCTTGTAATTCCTCAGCTGTAAAATGGAAGGTTTACTTGCAGGACTTTACTGTAGATGAACAAAACAGTACCACTGCTCCTTGCTCAAGCTTTAAATGAGAATTTGAGTGGAGGCCTTTGGTGTCCAGGCTGTTATGGGTACTATGTTGCTTTAGGGACCTTGTATGGAAAGGGGAGAATGGGGTTGGATCATATATCTTCTGAATCTTCTGTTTTTGGCTGTTGGTGCTTAGATACTGGACTTATCTGAATGCTACAGCTTACACAGGAGAACTTTGTATTTTCCCTTTGATCAACACCCTGCCCTACCCCACATCACTTAACAGCATTATGGATTTGTATGGCTGTATTCCAGTAACTCAGAGAGAAAACTTGCTTGAGAGTATATTACTCCTAATGCACTCTAATGGAGAGGCTCAATGTTCTTACGTAACAAAGCTTAGTGTAAAAATATTTCTTTCCAACAGGTTTTATGGAAAGAACTCTTCCTATGTCCATGGTGGCTTGGATTCCAATGGAAAACCAGCTGATGCAGTCTATGGGCAATCTGTAAGCACTTAAAAAACCTTACTGTTATTTCCATCATTTTATCACTTCTGTGGCAGAAAAGAGACAGCGTATCCAGCTGTGATTCATCCCCCTTTGTCCAAGTGGTTTCTCTCCCTATTGTGGTTTTTTTTACAGAAGACTATGTAACTGTCAACAGCAATAGTTTGGCAAGATAAATGTTTCCTCTACTAAAGATCATAATGTGAAATTGCTTGCAAAGCAAACTTAAAGCATGCTGCCATGCTTTCTCCCTTACAGAATATATTTTAAAACAGTGGTTTATGCTTCTGTATTCTTTGAAAGCCAATTTTGGCACAATTGGCTTCTGTAGTGTGACCTGTATACCATCTTTCATAGGATATCCACAAGAAGGTGCTGTCTTTAAACTTCAAGGATTGCCACACAAAGATTCGTCATGTGGATGCCCATGCTACTCTCAACGATGGTGTTGTAGTCCAGGTGATGGGAGAGCTCTCCAATAACATGCAGCCTGTGCGCAGGTTCATGCAGACATTTGTGCTTGCACCTGAGGTATGTGGTATTGAGTGCTCCTGCTATTAGAGTGCTTCTAACATGTCAGCACTGATGAGGCCTGTCTGGTTCAGTGTTGGAATAGGGGTCAGACTGCATAGCCAGTTTGCTACAAAATTCAGCAGCAGTGCACTGCAAACTCATTTGGAAACAATGCTACTTCTGTATAGTCATATGTTAATCTTGAGTATCATAATTACAGTTGTAAATAGTCTAACCTTTGGCTATTTGGTATGTACAATGTATATTTTAAATGTGTTAGAGTTACTTTATCTTTGATTTGCTCTCCTAGCCACTGGTCCTCTTAATAAAAAGAGCCAGTAGAGGAAAGTGCTTCCTGTCACTCAAGACATGGGTTCCAGACTCTTTTGTCATACAAAATGCTGATTTACCTATTTTAAAAAAGCTACCTCAATTTTTTTTAACATTTACATAATTGGAAATTACAGTGGAAAAAGGAGATTTGCAAGCTTGCTTTATTTCTCAGTTTGACTTGGAGCTAAGAACTGTTACTTCAGACCTCAAAAGTTCTTGCTTCTACTTCACTGTTGTGAGCTATTGGAATTAAAAGCACTACTATGAAATTTTCTCCTTGTTCAATGCATACTTAACTTGCTAGTATGATTCATTTGTCTTTTTCCTGAATAACACATTGTTGGAGGCAAGTTTGGACTGATCTTATGTAGGAAGAATGACTTCAGCTCTTCTTGTTTTCTTATTTCAGTTTTTACATTACTGAAATTGATGTAATTGAGTCTGTTCCTCCCTTTGATTTGCTTCTAGGGTTCTGTTGCAAACAAGTTTTATGTTCACAATGATATCTTCCGCTACCAAGATGAGGTGTTTGGTGATTCTGACACTGAGCCTCCAGAGGGTAAGTAGGAATAATTTTTTTTATCTTGCTACTGATGTTCATTTCTGGGTCCATTCCTAGATCAGAGGAAATCTTCTTGCTGGACAAGACAGATCAGCATTAAGCTTCATACTCTTCTAGGTTTTTTCCTTGCTAGTAGTTTCCTTGCACTCCAGCAAGGACTTGACATGCATTCAGTTTCTATTAAAAGAACTGTAAGACTTATTTTAGCAGTGACAGTCAGATTTGTAGGCTATAAATCTCCAAAATACTTGGGACGTTTGGTTTGACCTTCACCAAAACTGAGTAACAGATGTGATAGAAGTAGAGAGAAGTGTCTGTTCCATATCACATCTCGATAGCACTTTCCATGTGCTCTTCAGCAGGGACTTTACCTGCATGTTATGGAAGATGCCCAACACTGGAACTGAGTAGTAAATGTGTGGTGTCTTTTTTTTCCCTTTTCTAACCTCGTTTAGAATCGGAGGAGGAAGGGGAAGAACCTGAGGAAAGACAGCAGACACCTGAGGCTGTTGCTGATGATACTGGGGCTTATTATGAGCAGGCTGTCAGGTAATATCTTACTGGATGAAGTCAGCTGTTGTGTAATACAGACTACTTGTAGAACAGGTCAAATTAATTTATTCCTACTCATGATATTTCCTCTTTGATAGTCAAAAGATTTCAGTTTATTTGGCAGCTGAAACCAAAGTGCTGTTAGGCTGAACACAGACACTGGATTTTCAGTAATAATGCTTTTGCTGTTCTGTGGGGTGCCAGTGTGAAACTTGCATCCTTGTGCAGGCTGGCCTTAGACAGATTATTCTTGTTCTTTCTCTCATATGCAATGTACCTGATTTGTGTATTGGACATTTAATATTCCTTACCACCCAATAATAGAGCCAAATATGACACCACCTCTGTTTTGGCTTTTTTGTGGTGCTAATAGCAATGATATTGAGGAACACCTGGAAGAGACAGCTGCAGAGGCAGAGCCTGAGCCAGAGCCAGAACCTGAGCAGGAAGCTGAACCAGAGGTGCAGGAAGAAAAATCTGAACCGGTATTAGAGGAGTCAGCTCCAGAAGAGACTGTGGAAAAAAGCCCTTCTCCAGCTCCTGCTGATCCAGCTCCTGCAGTGCAGGAAGACTCCAGGGTAATGATAGTGTGTGGCTCTTCTGTGATGTGGTGGTGTCATCCGTGTACCTGACACTCCTGTTGTTTTACAGTGCATGACTCTCTCTGGCCAAAGGAAGAATATCTGGAATTGTGTTAAATGCTTTGTAATTCTTTTCCCCACTGCCTAAACCACTCTCTCATGACCAGTTGTCCCCTTCTCATTAGTTTCTGTATAATAACAGGGAGTTGAAATTCTAAGTAGTAACTAGTTGATTAAAATAAAATATGGGCAGCCAAGGTAAGGTTTTGTATATTTGGTAGGTTTGGGAGCTGTGGCAGCAGTGGGAGGCTTGCATTCTTTGTAAACAGGGCTGCTGAAAGTCTGAAAAGGAGTGCAACCAACATGTTGAATATTTTACCCCTTTCAGCAGAAGGGGTGAAATTTTAATTCTACCTGAGGATTTTTGTCACTTTTCTGTGTTAAGGGAGGCAAAAGTAGAAAAATGGGTACCCATGAAACTAATATTTAGGTTAACCTTGATGTGATACTTGGTCTTAGGCCACTGCTGTGTCGTATTTCAACTCTCTGTAGAATTTAGAAGTGAGAGTCCATTGTTACACTAAGTCTTTTGAATGGAGATTATTTGAAAGGAAGTTCTGGGAAAACTGTCAGTGGCTGGATCCAGGATTTCAAGGACAGCTTACTGTTACCCTGTGTCTGTTAGCTGTGCATTCAGGAATATAGTTCAGACAGATAAAAGCATCTGGAGTTCAGTTAGTCATCATCTCTCTCTTTTTATGTTTTAAGACATTTTCCTGGGCATCAGTAACCAGTAAGAACCTTCCTCCCAGTGGAGCTGTTCCAG
Source organism: Zapornia atra (assembly GCA_013400835.1). Taxonomy (NCBI): domain Eukaryota; kingdom Metazoa; phylum Chordata; class Aves; order Gruiformes; family Rallidae; genus Zapornia; species Zapornia atra. Next base: position 62,766 of record VZTU01032818.1, on the reverse strand, counting down.
TGTCGGGAATACCACCTCATGTTGTGAAGGTGCCGGTCTCGCAGGTAGGAATCTAGTACCTAGAGAAGTTTTAAGTGCTAAATTGGCTGATAGTAGATTGAGGTGAGGACATATATAGTGAAATCTACTCGCTTATGATCTGAATTCTGAGACCCCAAAGACTTTCAAATCCAGTGTTTCATGATAGCCTTCATAAAGTTTATTCCTTGGCTTTTTGGTTGAAGCTGTTCATGGAGGAAACCAAGGAATGTTCACACAAGTGCTGGATGTAACTGCTGGCTAAAATTATGCACCCCCTTAACAAGAAAGGCAGCTTTTCTAATTTATTTGCCTGTTGTGAAAGAGGTTTTGGTTTGGATGAGTTTATGTAATACAATCTGTGCAACTGCCACTGCACTTAGGGCAAGCTCTTTACTGTATGGAACTGAATGGGGGCAACTTTGGTATTCTAGCTGGTAGAGTGACATGTTTGTTGCAGGTGAGAGGAGCTATTTTCTTGTATTTTCAAGTTACTTTATTACTTGTTAGTGAGCTCTCAAAAGCTGAACCCTACTGTGATTTCTGATTCTTTCCTTTTGACTCTTTTGAATTGATGCAGCCGCGCCCTGAGACAAAGCCTGAATCTCAGACCCCACCTCAGAGACCTCAGAGGGATCAGCGAGTGAGGGAGCAACGAACAAATATCCCACCACAGAGGGGTCCTAGACCAAGTAAGAGAAACTACAAAGAACAAACTGCCTTCTGCTGTTTGATAGTTCTGGGGAAGCAATATAATATTACAGCTTTTAAAATATCATTAATTTTGCCTGTAAGCAAATGGTTTCTTTGTGGATAGTGTTATTTTAGATGATCTTGGCCTGAATGTCTGGCAGGCTTTTTTCACTATCCTTCTACTGAAGTATCTTGTTTCCATTTGAGTGCTTGGCTTCAGTCAGGTGATAAACAAGTTTGTTTGCGTTGTAGAATGCTTATCTTTTTTAATGCATGAATGGATAGAATGAATTCTGTTGGGGTTTTTTTTTTAATAAAATGCTAATTCTGATTTTAACTCTGTCTTTCATTTGTTGTGGGGGCTGGCTTTCCTTAAACAACTCTTCCTTTTCTCTTCAAGTTCGTGAAGGTGAACAAGGTGATGTGGAAACTAGACGGATTGTGAGATACCCGGACAGTCATCAGCTGTTTGTTGGGAACCTTCCCCACGATGTGGATAAAAGTGAACTTAAAGACTTTTTCCAAAGTAAGTTAGCTTCTGCTGTACACTCAGGGTTAGGGGGTTGTGGCCATAGGTGTGGTCAACAGAGCATTCTAATGTATGACCCAAGAACTCGGCTTTTCTCTTGCAGGCTATGGTAATGTTGTTGAACTCCGCATCAACAGTGGTGGGAAGCTCCCCAATTTTGGGTTTGTGGTGTTTGACGATCCTGAACCAGTTCAGAAGATCCTTAGCAGCAGGGTAAATAAACTTCTAGTCAGTGAGTTTTGGTCTGTTAATACCAATGTTTTTTCAGATTATTCTAACAAGAAAAGATTTTACTTGGTCCCTTTATCCTTAAACATCTTAAAGTAGGTAGGATGTCTTTCCTTCCTTTTGCCTCAACTCTTGTGTAGCACTTGTACAGACTGAATCTTTTTGTTGAAGTAGGTCATAATAAATTGTGAACATGAATTTATTTATTATGGAAGCTTTCCCCAGTGGGAAGCTGCTGAGCTCTACACAGGAAGCAGGTAAAGCTTTCAGAAAGGCAAGGGGGAGTCTGATTTGGTAGACAAGTAGAATCTAGTTTGTTTGAAAGGGACAAGCTATGCTAGTGTGCAGGTTGAAAAGAATTTCTGCTAACAAAGTAGGTGCCTGCTTAGCTCGTTAGCACTGACTGCTAATGCAAAATGTATACCCCATGGCTGTACAGCATCGTGGTAGACAGTGAATCTGGAGGTACCATAGCAGCCATAGCAATTGTGCAGTCAGCTAGCTTGAGTGCAGACTAAGTGTTGAGATTTGATCTGAGTTTGGGATATTTCATGTGGTTAGACACCTCTCCTGTGAGATGCTGTCAGCATTTGTGGCAGTGCTTGATGAGATAGTGCATATGAAGCCCAGCAGCCCTAGAAGATCTCTGAGGGAGCTGGTGATTATATATCTGAACACTGACAAAGAGTTGCTTCCTTAAGTGTTTTCCTATTGTTTTGGGCTGAGCAATTCCAGTGTGAAGTCCAAGATAGGTGACTTGAAGCAGGACTAAAAGTAGATGTGGTTGATTTTGGCCTGAATTTGTGTGGGAACAAGTAGTGTAGTGACAGTGGATCCTAAAGCCATTTCTTAACTGCAAGCTTTATGTGAACACCTTTAGCAGTGACTCAAACTGGCACGTTTGAATGAACTAGAGATGGTCATTCTTGTGCTCTCTTGCAGTGGGAGAGGTAGCGAAGAGCTGAGTGCCAGGCATTCCATGTCCAGAGAATGGCAGAGGCACACACAGCAGAGATTTGTGGCTTTTGTTTACTTGTTCAACTGTGCCACTTGCTGTAACTGGAGCCAGTGAAGAGAGTGGATGCTGGCTGCCCAGTTAGACTTTGCATTATAAACTTGCATTTATAGATCTTCTAGCCCATGTAAATGTCTAAGTTGTTATAGATGGGCATATTTTTCTGAATTAAGTTTGGGTTTTATATATAGGCTTGTCTATAAAAGAAGCTTAACACTCCTACCCTACTTTGAACAGCACTAAATTCTGTTTGCAGTTGCCACTGTGTGAATTGTTTCACAAATGGGCCCAGTGCTTTGAGCAAACATGTCCTGAATCAGTAGGACTCTTTGGCTATCAATGAGTTTGAGGCTTTGGTAGGTGTTAGCCAGTGACCTACACCTGATATCTGCTGCCTGATGTGAAATGTGGGAGTTCACGTGCAGTTGTTAATCAGGCTGGAACATCATGCTTTGATCTTTTGGTCCAGTACAGCAGATGACTAGAGAAGGGTGATGTGCTTCATCCATAGATCTGTTCCACTAATAGTTCAGTAGAAGTGAGTGGCTCAGCTTTCATGTGATGAGAAAGCATTGTGCCTGTGCCAATAATGGATCATGCTTTTATTTTCTTGTTTGTTATGCAACTGCAAGAGTAATTTGAAACAAGAGTCCTTAATCCTGTAGCTGCTGGATTCTTGCAGACCTCATCTTGTCTGCAATGAAGTTTGCGTGATGATGTGGTCATGTTCCTCTGTTTTTGCTTTGGGGATGTTTCCCAGTCAAGTGACCACTTACTGCTACAGCTCTAAAGAATGGAGCTTGATTCAAGTGAAAGACTTCACTGGCTTGCATAGCAAAGTGGCAGGGAGGGTCTGACTTTATGCAGTAAGAAAAATCAGCTGGGACTCTGCATGGTAGCAGGCTACTTGCCACATATTATTGAAAGCAGTGTACTGTTAATAGTTCATTCTCTGAATGTGTCAGAAAGCTCAGTGATAAGCCTGAGATTGCTTTTCAAGTGCTGCTGTTTCACACTCTTTTAGTATCTTCTCCAGTAAAGCACAAGACTGGGTGCACAGTTTGACTAGGGTAACTTTCTAGCAGCCAGTCATAAAACACTTCAGCTGGCTTTGGAGAAGAGGATATGAGGCAAGGTTGCAGAGATCTGCTTGACATGAGTGGTTAATGAAGAAACCTCTCTGCTTTTGTTGCAGCCCATCATGTTCAGGGGAGAGGTGCGCCTGAACGTGGAGGAGAAGAAAACAAGAGCTGCCAGGGAGGGTGACCGCAGAGATAACAGACCACGTGGACCTGGAGGCACTCGTGGGGGGCTGGGAGGTGGGATTCGAGGGCCTCCACGTGGAGGAATGTCCCAGAAGCCAGGATTTGGAGCTGGAAGGGGGATTGGGCAACGCCAGTGAATATGCATCGCAGATGTTGACGTGGTGGCGCAAACCCTTTTTCCTGCAGATTTGTGAATTTCAGCCTTGGGTATCTTGGAATGTGGCCCTAGCCTGTTATAGACTGCTACGTTTGATACTATTTTGGCCCCTTTTTTTTGTTTGTGTTTATGGTTTTGTGAATTTTTTTTTTCTAGTCCTTGTCCCAGATTCCAGCTTTGTGGAACAACATTTTAGGAAAAGTGGATTTTAAAAAGAACTGAATCTTCTTGTTCACTTCAAACTTATGGACTGGATTTTTTTGGTACCAGTGGTTTTTCCTAAAGGAATGGCTTTACTTTTTTTTTTTCCTTCTTTTTTTCTCCCCCCTTTCTACTGAATTTGGGTGCATTTCAGTCAGTGGAATGATATTTCACGTGCATGCGTTCAAGAGCCTGTAGGAAACCCTAGTACTTGGCAAGTATTTCAAGGGCAGAAAAAGGAAAACTATTGATTTATTCATTGAGGGTCATATGAACATCCTCTGGTCTGGAGATATTGCCACTTGAAAAATTGACATTTGACCTTTCTCTGTGGCGCTGTAAAAGTGGAATAATGAGTATCTGTAGAAACTCTTTCTTTTGATACATGATCACGGAGAGGAATTTGAACTACTGTTTTACCACTTTAAAATTTTGGATTGTGGGATAGGTTTTAAATGTCTAGAACTTGACTCTTAAAACACTTTTCCTGAACTTGTGAAATTTTTTATGGAAATAGGAAGGTTTTTTTTCATGTTTAGTTTGTATTTGTATAAAAAAAAAGCAAAATTGTTGTGCCTTCTATTTATCTCTCATTCCAGTCTTGGCAAATTGTTTAAAAAATAAAATAAAAAAGGTCTAGATTTGCTTTATCAAGTCAAGAGTATGTGGGAATTTTTCCAAGGGGATGAAGCTCTTCCTTCAGTCACTAGGTTTACTAGGTAGAGCTGGTCACAGCTGAAGTTTCTGTTCATCAGTTTGGCTGCATTCAAATTGTTAAAAATGAGTACTTTTTGGATGCAGAATTTAATACCTTTGATTCAAGGCTGGGCAAGCAAGCCCCTTTACAGATGTTTCAAGAGTAGAACTGAAAAAGTAGAACTACTTCTGTCATGTCCTTTATAGTTCAAACTACTGTATGTAAGAGTTATTTTTGCAGGTTAGGCATTTATTTAATCTCCTGCTTCTACCAGACCTGGAGTAGATGGATGACATATGTGTCAGAAGTACAGAACGTACCTGTCCTGGTATTATGATTGTTGAATGCTGTCTGCTGCCTCTGAAAGAAGATGAAACTGAAAATAAAATACAAATCTGGGTAATTGATATCAAAGATCTTGTAAGATTTGCACAGTGTAATGTGTGGTGTGTTAACATATGGATGAAAAGCATTTTTGAGGCTACACCAGACCTTCAGAACTCCTGGTAATGCAAAAGAGCTACTTCCTTAGTTTGCTTATCTATGTGAGGGTTCAGTTTCCATGTTTCCTTCATTAATACAATTCCTGTGCATATGCAGAGTGTGTATCTCTTGACCTTTGCTTGCTTGAAAGCTGGAGCAAAGCTGCCCTTGCTGAAAGGGCAGATAGCCATCTCTGGTTCCAGAACAGTAACTTTTTGCTGTTTACTTGCCAAACTTAGTGGTTGAGTCTGGATGTACTAAATGTCAGTAGAGTTTGGGTTTGGTTTTATCTTCATCTTCACAGTTGTTATGCTCTGTCCCTTCCCTCCATATGCATGTTTCTCAGATTGACTTGATTACATTCTACTCCTGAAAACTTGGTGTGACAGAAGTTGCTGTGTGTGATCTGACAGCTGGCATACTGGAAATGCTACTGCTTCCTCTTGTGGTGGTAACTGGTATTTTTGGGGATACAAAAAACCATTAAAAGCTCTTTTTTCTTAATCAGGAATGACTGTGAGGTGAAGGTATGCAATGGAAGCTTTTCACTGAATTATATCCTTGTTGTTTGTGGTATTTTCTTCCTCATTTGTTGGGGTTTTACTGTTCTTGATGTTTAATCCAAGACTGTGGTAACAGGTTGTACTTCAGACTTAAAGTGCTATTAACTTTTAACCAAATCTACAAAAGCTCCTGTAAGCCTAAAACACCATTTCTGTAGTGGGAGTTGGGCAGTTCTGGCTCACTGTCTGGTTTGAGAAATAGCTGAGGAATATCAGTGAAGAGTTTAAAAGCCTATAAGGTGACCTGTATGCTTGTTTTCATATAAATCATACTCTCAATATGTTAAATAATAAAAGACACAGAAAGTGAGATGTTCTTGTCCAGGATGACAGGCAAAATAAAATATTTACATAACACTTTCTTGGAATGTCTTACAAAGAAACACTTTTCAAAAGCAAGTTATGTTGGCAGCATCTTTCTTGAACAAAATAGTGACTCCTAGTACTTTGTGGTTCTGTGACTAGCTAATAACAGTGTCCTGAAATAACCTGCTGTAAAATACTGTCACACTGGCTGTTTTGTTTAAACTTTCCAGTAGCCTCAAGCCCTTCCTTCTGGTTCTGCATTGACTGTGCTGGTAAAGCCTTGCTATCTCTTGTCTTAACATTTTCAGTGCTTCCATGTGTTAAAGGTGAAGATGACAAGGAAGAAGTTGTGATACAATTTGCCTCAGCTAGCTGCAGTGAGAGAGACCACCTACAAGAAGGCTACTCTCTACTAATCAAAGTAGTCTGACTCTGCCAGGAAAGAAACTGCTGCTGGGGCCTCTCAGTAACTCTCCCTGCTAGCATCTCTACTTCAAACACAATGAGGTGGTGGTTGGTGAAGTGCTCCTGATGCCCCATTTCCATGCAGGGGAGTAGAAAGTGGAGTAAAGTTGATCAGACCCATCACAGGCTTCTCTTGCACCCACACAAGCCCCATGGACAGTGTCAGGAATAACTTACATGACCCTTGTATCTTAATGGCCTGCCCTTCTGAGAGCATGGGGGGGGTCATATCTGACCAGTGTGAGCTGGCCTCCTCTCTGGTCCTCAGTGTCCAGTGAGTAGAAATAAGACTAACTTATTTCATACCACCTGAAGTTGTGCTGCCTTTGCACTTAACCTTTCTGGGGTTAAGTGCAGTGCACAGTTGACTACACTTAGTTATCCCCTGCTTTTGTGCAGAGAGAAACTCCTGGAGTGCTTTTAAGTACCAACAAACTTCCCCAGGGTGGGACTGAAATGTGTGTCTGGGACTGTGGGTATTGGTTCTGCCCCTGAGGGTTCAGGCAGGGATCACTTGCTCTGCAGGGCCCTTTGTACTGGGTGTTTTGGGGGTTTTGTTTTGAAAAAGAACTTGCTTAGAGCTGAAGCTTTGGTGTCCTGGTGTATGCTAGCTACACACAGGTGAGTGTGGAAGTAGTGAGTGTGCTATTGGAAGTAGGGCTTTGCAGAGAGGATTTACTCATGGAGTAGGAAGCTCAGTCTGTGTGGTAACAGAGCTCTGACTTGAACCTTAAAAAGTCTTCAATGTCACATGTGAGGATTGTCCTTTAGACACAGGAGTCTGCTTTCCTTGGTGAAAAGGATGGGTCTGGGTGCAGGTAGGAGGATTTGGAGTTGGATCTCTGCAGCTGCCAACTCTATCTCTGAGGAGCAGCATCATTTTGAATAAAATCTGTTTAGTAATTGTTTCTCTTCTTCACATGCTCTTGCCTGGGGCTAAGACCACATGGCACCCTAGCAGTTTCCTTAAGTTGTGCATGCTTTAGCAGGAAGCAGTTATCTCAGTGATTGTTTCATTTCCCAGCAGTTCCATGCTAACCCTGGCTGGTAACTTGAAAAGCTGCTCTCCTGTGATCTTAGTAATTTTGTTTGCAGGTTGTGTGGAAGGTGGGGCAAAGGGGGGTTGCTCAGGTTGGTTATAAGACATGGGACAATTGAGAAAAATGCTTTCTAACTCTAGCCTTTAAAATCCAGCAGACTTCACAGTACTGGTGGGTTCTCAGAATAGATTTAAAGGGCAGGATGTTGCTGGTCTATCTTGACACAAAAAGCCACTTGCCAAGCCAAGTGGGATCTGCTGTTCCACTGATGATATTTCAAACTTGACAAAGCACCTGACTGTGGAAGGGAAAATACTTGATCACATCCATCTGTGGGATGCAGTGTGAGTGGCTGTCCTTTAACTTCCTGAAATGTCATTTCTGGGTGTCTGTGCCAAGGTCAGTTCATCTACCAAAGGATTTAAGGCTGTGTGTGAATAATGCCCTGTCCCAGCTTGCAAGGTGGTACAGGAAATAATGTTGTCTATGGACCCTAAGCCCAAAGAGCTAAGCTCCTGGCCAGAGCCTGTTTCAGCTTGCATGACAACTAAGATGGCACAGTTTGGCTCTGTGGAGTTGTAAGTACTGCTCTTAGTTTGTGTTGGACTTTTAAAATCCAGGGTATTGAAGACCACTCACACAGAACTTTCTGTCTGGGTACCTGTTGCTGTTGTGCCAAAGACCAGAGAGACTTAGAGATGTGTCACCCAGGCTGGAGATGTGATTCATCCCTCTTGATCACACCGGTGGAAAACTTCCTCCTGCTGCCTGGACTTTAATCCTGGGGAAGGAAGGTTGGCTGTGTTCAGGTCTGAAACAACAGGGAGTGGTTCAGGAGTCTGGATGCTGGGGCTGTCTCCGTGCTCCAAAGCAGATAGTGCTCCTGTTGCAGGAATTCCTTTGTGGGGTGGAGCTCAGGATGCCATAGATCAGAGAATTCTTATTTTTTTTTCTCCAAAAGAAAAGGCTGAACAGTGAAACTGGTCCAGCCTTGACAGGCTGGAAAGATGGGCCTGGGGGAACCTAATGAGGTTCAACACTGCCAAGTGTCAGGGGCTGCACTTGGGCCGAAGAATCCCAGCCATCGATACAGACTGGGAGAAGAGCTCCTGGAGAGCAGCCCTGCTGAGAAGGACTTGGGGATTGTGGTGGATGAGAGACTTAACATGAGCCAGCAGTGGCTCTTGCAGCTCGCAAGGCCAATGGGATCCTGGGCTCCACCAGCAGAGGGGTGGCAGCAGGGACAGGGAGGGGATTGTCCCTCTCTGCTCTGCCCTGGTGAGGCCCCA
>VZTU01032818.1:41410-53650 GCA_013400835.1 Zapornia atra | reverse complement strand
TGGATTAAAGCTAAAGGAAGGAAGGGTTAGATTAGATATTAGGGGGAAGTTTTTTACAGAGAGAGTGGTGAGGGGCTGGAACAGGCTGCCCAGAGAAGTAGTGGATGCCCCGTCCCTGGGGGTGTTCAAGGCCAGGTTGGATGGGACCCTGGGCAACCTTGTGTAGCTCCAGGCCTGGAGGTTGGTGTCCCTGCCTGTGGCAGGGGGGTTGGAGCTCTATGATCCTTGGGGTCCCTTCCAACCCAGACCATTCTATGATATGATTCTTATTTTCATGAAATCTAACTTTGGCACAAACACCCCAGCAGAGAGGGCTGCAGCCTGGAAGCCCTGGCACTAAAAATCCATGGAGAGAATTTCAGAAAAAAAAAACAACCCAAATCTTTATTTCTTTTCATTGGAATCAGCATGATGTATGTTTCAGTACCTATACTTTATATACATACAACAGCAGAAACTTTACATTCCATCTTCAAACTGCTGAAATAGAACATCTGTTTTGAAAACTTTTTACAAGCCAGAAAAATAATCTGCCACTGTTCCTGTGTGGTCATGCAAATCCTATGTTACAGGCTTACTTCATCATGATGTAAAAATGCTGCTTTGAAGGAAGCAGTTGGTTTCCACTTGGACCAATGTAGCAAAATATCCTTAAATGGAGTGTAAGGCCATACCAATTTTGTGTGTGTATATATAATAAATTCATATAGAAAAGAGAAGAATTATTTTTATCAATGTGGGTAGGGAGGAGACACATAAGCACTTAATGATTAAGTTTAGTCTTCAGGAAGGATTTTGCATCCTAAGCTTTAAGTACAGGTACCACACTCTATATTCTGTATTTCTCTAGTCCTCCCTCCTTTTTTTTTCCCCAGGGAAGAGTAGCATGAAAATTAGGGAGCATTAACTTTTTTTCAATCATTTTCTTTCAGATGTGTTAATGAACCAGTAGAGGTACTGGTGGGCACTTCACACTTTAACTCTGGTGATTCTTACTCTGGCAATACTTTTCCAGTTACCTCCTGTGAGGTGCTGGTATTTTAGCACCCACTTGGCAAGGAAGAAAACTAAACCAGCTGAGTATGAACTATTTCAATGCCTGTTTTAAAGAAGCTTGCTTGAAGTTAAAGGGAGAGATGAGGGTTTTTTTCTTAATAGCAGCTGCCTGTGTTTTTTCCCCATGCTTAAGGAGTTGATTAAACCAGGGCAGTTTTAATGCCACTTGCTTCATCCTGAGGTCTCAGATTGAAGAATGAAAGGGAAATGCTCTGCCCTTGTTGCCTGTCCTCTCTCCTGATTGAGAACAAGCTTGAGAAAATAGCTGTATCCTGATTTATTTTTCATTACAAGCACACACAAAGTAATTTCAGAATAGTTCTGGGTTTAGTATTTACAACAGAGCATTGATAAAGGGGCTGGGGTGGGTATAACCCTCAGTGGTCTGTCCTGCCCCACTTTGGGGTGGGGATGTCTGTCCCACAGCTGAGCTTTTGGCCTCTGTTGGCAAACCCCTTGTTTTTACCCTGAGCTCCAGAGTGGAGGGTGACTGGTGTTGCCCTCTCTGGGGACAGCAGCTGCTGGCAGAGGGATGGGGCAGCCAGGAGCATCTTCAGCTGCTAAACCCAGCCCGATTGCTAAACCCAGCCCAGCTCATCTGTCAGAGCCCTTGGCCGTCCCTGGTATAAACAGTATCAAGGCCCTGTTGTCTCTTGGAACAAATGAGCTTTAAGTCAAGCTTTGGAAACAAGGGTTTTCTTCATACAAATCACTTACAGATGGGAGAGAGACAGAAAATAGGGCAAAACAATGCCACTACTCACTAGGCTTTTGTTAGAAGCTTCTGGGCTGTGTCCTGCCTAGGTACCAGGTGTGTTAGGTTTGACCTGTGAGGTGAATACTTCTGGGGAAACTGAGGCAATGGTTATCCAAGACAGGAGGAAAACACCCTCTAGGTGCTGAGCTGTCCTCACTTCTATGTTTGTGTGGTTTCAGTTGGTAAGTATTCCTGCCCTGTGTGCATCTGTGTGTCTCCCCTCCAAAGTAAAACCACATATGCAATGGCTGTGCTGAAGAGAAGGAGCTGAAGTGGTTTTATTTTTCTTCTGAAGATAAATTCATGTACAAAACAATGTCAATGGGTGTGCGTTCAGAGTCTGGGGGGAGAAACTCCTGGCTCCTCCTCCCCTCCTTTTTGTAATATAGCTTAAGTGTGAAGTTTTTTTCATTCCTCCTCATCTCAGTTTAATATAATAAGCATGATATGCTGCTGCACGCTGTGGTGGAATGTGAGTAGACAACACAGTCCATAAAATGTCACTGTCCACAACAACGTCACGCCTTGCTTATGGCTGTTGGCTGATCTCAGGTGGGTGGCTACAAGCCAGCTGCTTGGGACAGGCTTGTGCACCTCCAGGATTCAAAGGCTGCTTCCAGAATGGTGGTGGTTGCTGCAGGGGTGGTACACAGCGATGAAATGCAGTGTGACCTTTGCGTGCCAGGCCATTTCAGGTGAAGTCCTTAGTGTTTTGCTTCATCACTCTCACTATAAACCCCTCCATTCACTGAAGCTGTGCTGCGTCTCAGTGCACGTGTGAATGGCTTTTAGTGCAGTCGCCTTCTATTTCAGTTCTTGGGACACAGCCATCTCTTTCCTGCAGCTCCCTAAGTCCATGAAGAGGTGAGCTCTGGCTGTGATTAGTGCTGTCAGAGTGTCGTGGCCAGACTTGGGACCACACAAACCTGTCTCTGTTCCATTTCACAGCAGGCTGGAGATGCTCCAGGCGGCTCATTTTTCAGGATCATGAATTCCACGTGCAGGTGGCGAGTTAAGTGGTGTGGCCTTTGTGCCCAAATGTCTCTGTCTGTCACCTCATATGCCTCTGGAGTCGGCCTGTGTCTCCTGACCTGCTGCACCAGGCTCAGGGTGTGCAGTGCTGGTTGTACAGCAAGATGCTCTGCAGTTGCAGTTAGCAGCGAGATGGAGCTCAAAGGCAGAGTTAAGCATGACAGATCACTCTTCCCACTGAGGGGAAGGGGAATTACATCTCTCTGTCTCAAACTCTTGCATAACATCACTGTTTGGACCTTAATGCCTATTTCCAAGAAACCCCACTGCAGTTTGGATACTCACAAAGCTGACAGATCCCCAAATTAACCTGCTTGTCTTGGCCTGATTTGAGGGGGGGATGTATCCTTCATGGTTTTGAAATGCATGTGTCTTTCAACTGCCTTGTCGAGCTCAGTAAGTAACCCTGCTCAGTGCCAAAGGGCTGCACAGGGAGCATCCACCTGAGGGTGGAGGTGCTGTTTCTTCAGTTCTGCTTTCAGCAGGGTCACTTGGGGATTTGTCAGCTTGGTCCATGCTGCTTTGGAGCTGCTTTTCCCTGGTTACTTACCATCTAACCCTGGAATTGGAAGAATGCAAGTGTTCTGGACAGAAATGTAAGCAGATTTGGGAAGAGGTTTACAGAAAGGGAATGTTACAAGTTCAACATGGGCAAAAGGCAGAGCAGAGCTTTTCAAAGCCCTTGTTTCCCCAGCCTGGGCAAGCATAAGGTAAAAGAACTCGTGCTCCCTTCTGTTATGACTCTGGCTCAGCCTCTAGCTGAGCATTTCTTGTAGGGCTGAGCTTTCCCACAGTGACCAATAGCACTGGCTATGGTTACTTCAAACAGTAAGGAGATGATATATCAGCCTCACTGATTAGCAGTGGGTGGCTTTTTAATTATTTCTTATGATTAAAAAGTGGCATTGATGGCAAGTGGAGACATGTATCTGATCAAAGACTTGCCAGGATTGTTCACTGTCCTCCTGCCTGTGAAGGATGTGCCAGTGTCCCTCACCTTAGCATGGAGTTGTTCAGCCAGATGCATTTCCAGCACTGCTCTTAGGTTATAGAGGCTGCCCCTCCTCAGCTTCCTTTCTTTGCTGGTTTCTTGAGCTTTGTTTTTTTTTAGAGGTGATACTGCCCACACAATACCATACCCCTTCCTCCAGAGGACAAGCCAAGCCTTGTGAATTCTCTTCCCAACCCCTCAAAGAACAAGCAGCAGTATTTAAAGCCCCAACCCCCAGGAAGACCACGTGGACTGGGGTTGCAATTGTGACTGCACTCACTACACTGGGGAGTAAGTACTACAAGGTCCTGTGCCTTACATGAGTCTTGATCTGCTCTTCCTTTCTCATCTCTGATGCTTTCCCTCACTCAACTCTTGGGTAGGGAGCTGAGCTTTTAGGACTCCTACTTCTAACACTGCAGCCTTGAAGGAACAGAGCTGGCTCTGAAGCTGTGGTCATGATAACAGTTGTTGTGTGGCACATCACAGTCTCCAGAGATGGCCCTGCTGCTCAGGGGCTCGTGTGTTGGTTCTTTAGCCCATCACAAGAAACCATGATGAGGATACTTGAGAACATGTGTAAGTGCATATCCAGGAGAGGTGGCTAAGGCATCGCCCTTGGCACAATCTGTTCAGTATTGCATAGTTTCAGTTCAATAAAGGTCAGTGTTTGGGGATTAGGCATCAAGCAAGAAACACTGAAGCCCAAGCCCCAATTCTGCTGTTGTTGGAAGTCATGGCATGTTGATCTCTACAGGGCTATCACAGGGTGATGCTGACCTAAGCAACACTCTCAGGCCTCTGCTATTGGTGTGACTGAGGCTGTCTTCACCACAAAGTCAATTCAGGCTTGAACCTGGAGCTGTAATTTAGTGCCCAAATTCTATGGTGTGCTCAACCAAGGCCCCCCTAATTCATGTTTTTGTCAGACCAGTAGCCCAAGAGTGCCCTGGTATCACCACATGCTTAACTAAGGCAGCCCCCTCCTCTGCCAGACCCCCCAGGGAAGGGGATTTCAGCTTGCTCCAGTGCCAACATCTTGGGACCAGCTTCCCAAAAGCCTTAACAGCAAAAGCTACTTGGAGCTCTGTGCCCCTCAGACCTGGCAGCCCCTGCCCAGCTCTACCTGTCCCTGCCTGTGCCAAGCTTGTCTCACCTGCCACAGTGATGACACACTTGCTGCTCTGAGCCAGAGCATGTGGTTAACCATGGTAGCTCATGGCCTAGCTAGGCTCAGCCTCAGGTGATGTGGATGTCTGTGTTTGGCTTAAGCTGCTTATGCAATCAAGTGGCAAAACCATAAGTAACAGCTAATTTCAAGCCAGGCCAATGTTTGGATTATGGTGGTATCATCCCATGCCCAGGAAACTGGGAGCACCTTGAACCTCAGTCTGGGAACAGGTAGTAGGGGTTTGTATCCTCCTTGCTGAGAACTACTGCTGTTGGGAAGCTGCTGAGGTCCCTCTCCCTAGTGCTTTCTGTGGCTGGTTTCTTCCTGTAGAGTAGAAGCACAGCCTCTGAGCCCCAGCAGCGATGCTCTGAGTCCTGATGGGATTGTTGACCCAATATGAAGCCATCCCTGCCTTCCCCAAGACAGCAACATCCCCTCATGCTCAGTCCGTTGGCAGTGCACACACTGCCTGTGCAGAGCTGGGATCAAACCCTGGCTGACCAACCTCCAGCGCTGCTGGGAGCCAGCCTGCTCCCAGGATGGGTTTAGCACTCTGTAACAGACCCAGGAGCAGGACTGTCACAAACACAGGACTCCCTTACAAGCCAGACTTGATGGCCATGATTACTTAATGCAATCTTGTCATTCCTGCTGCCAGCTTTGACTCTTGCATCATCCCTGTCAGCCCTGTCTACCTTGAATGCCAGGACATGCAAACCAATCTCTCCTCTTGCTTTTCCTTCACCTTCTCTTCTGGTCTATGCCAGGTTCCTCATTTGACAGTTTAACAAGTAATTTCCTCTAAGTGCTGAAATCACCCCTCTCTTTATAGGCTGCCATGAGGTTTGTGTCCTTTAGCATGTTATGGTTACCAGGAGCTCTGGTCCTTTGCTGGCAGCGTGATGCTGGGACAACACGATACAACAAGTGAGGGTAGAGATGAACCAGGAAAGCTGCAGACTACAACCAAAAAGGTCAACCTTCCTGTGCATGGGATGCCTGCTGTGAGGGAGATCAGTGGTGGGAATTCCTCACCTGGCTCAGCCTGTGTTTTCCCTTACCAAGCTAACTCTAGTATCTCCAGTCTAGGCTGTGCTCCTCAGCCTGGGATTGCCCAGGGGCATCACCCAAGGGCTGCTCAACCCCACAGTTCAGAGGAGAATGACTGGCTTAGTGCAAGCACCACCTTCTCCCTGTCAGCTGCAGGCAGAAACTGGAGGAGCTCTGAGCAGGTGCTCTCTGCAAAACGTGCAACAGCTCCTTCCACACTGCCTGGCTCAGAGCAGCTTATTTCTCCTGGGCCCCTCTGTTGAGTGCCATGGGGGAAGGCGACTGGGCCTGTAAGAACCTGATTTCCAATAAACAGCTGCTATCTAGCTGGATCTCTGAAAAACATGGAGCCTACAGCCAAAAAGTCTGTCTGCTGACTTAGGCTGCTTTGACTGTGCCAGAGCACAGTCAAAAAAGACTTTGGCCACCCATGTGTTCCCCAGGAGTCCTCCTCATGCATGCTTTCCTATGAGAGCACTTCCCTGGTACCTGTCACCCTCCCTGCTTTGGAGGGATGGCTTCACTCCCCTATCTTGCCCTGTATTTCCCAAGGCACCCAGCTGTGCCAGGCCCTTCAGAGGTTGCAAAGCTGAGGAACTTCCCACCTAAACTTCCATTTCTATGGGACTGAAAGGAGGAACACAGAAAAGTGCAATATGCTTGAAGTAAGAGACTTGAGCAGATTCATTTGAGCAAGAGAGATGGGCAACTCCCTCAAGGAATGATTGTTAGGAAGATGAGAAGACTTAAAGGACCTGAAGTAATTTTGAAGATGCTCAAATTAATGAATATTAGCTTCTGCTTTTGTGCTCATCCTAGCACTGTGAAGAACAATCAAATATCTCTATTTTCTACTAACAGTACACCCTCTCCATATAAATGGTGGAAATCTATTGAAGCAGAAGCAGCACAAGCTACCCCTTAAGTTTCCCACTGAGAAGATGATAGGAGAGTGCTGGGTTCTTTCTAGCATGGAAGGGATCAGACATTTCTGCCACAGAGATCTGTGGGAGGCTCCAGCAGGACAGGACCTGCTGCTTGCAGGTAACTGGGTGGGAGATGCATGAGGTCAAGATGGCAGGCAGTGATCCAGGCCTGCAGCTGCTCTGGGAGGGTTGGATTTGGAGGGAGAAGGGGTCTTTGCTGTGCTACCTATTGCTGCCAGGAGCGAGTTTTTAGAGTAAGAAATGGGCTATTGGAAGAGATTGTCTGTCTTTGGCCCAGGGGTAAGAATTCTGTTTTATTAAGGAATGGAAGCACAGTACAAAAATATGATTATATAAAATCTGTGAAAAATATGGCATCTTTTAAAATAGCCTTTTCTCCTTCCATGTGTTCCTTTCTTTTTAAAAAATATATATTGTAAGGATTTCCAATCTTTTTCTACCAGTGTGAGGAAACCAAGGCAGGCTTTTCAATGATAAGGGCCAACCAACAGTGTACTTGGAATTGTCTTGGGTTTGCCTTAAAGGTCTTTAAAAGAGGCAGATGAAAAAAAAAACCCAACCAACCTTCAGAAAAATCTGGGGTAAACAGGGAAAAAAAAGTTTCTGATCACAGGACTTGAGAATATTCAGTGGTTTAAATTGTTTGATGCTTTTAGGAATAGATTCCCCTAGCCTGGACCAGCAAAGGCTTCCAGGAGAGAAGGAACCAGGGTATTGCCAGATCCATGAAGCAAACGACCCTTCCTAGGTGTTTAAAGGCAAGCTGGTGCTTGGCCAGGGCCAAGGCTAAGCCTTGCAGTCCGTAGCAGACCATGTGCTTACTGGTCTGTCCTGGACCCTCTTCAGCACCTTGCTCAGATGATGCTGCGATCCTGGATGGAAAGCTGCTTTAATTAGGAGTTAAACTAGGAAAAGCTCATCTACCTGATCAAAACCCAATAAGTTTATCCTACTTTTTCCTTCTTTTCCACAGCCATATTTATATATAAAGGAAAACCAATTCCTGCTTGTGAAGCAATGCATTTCCAGCAACATCTGGAAATAATCTTGTTTGGGATAAAGCTCTCTTATTCTAAGGAGTCCAAGTGAATTAAGACCTTATTTTCTCTCTATTGCCAGACTGACTGCTGGCTTTTATTCAGAGGTTTTGTTCCTGAGCCCTGTTCCTCAGAAGCACTAACACTTACAGAGTTAAATTCCATCGATACGGCTGGGAGCGACTCTGCAATATCACATCCTGCATGTTCTTACTAATAAATGTAATTGCTGGCTCTATTAAAGCAGCCTGCTTTGGGGGTTATCAGAGCAGGTTCTGTTGTGATACAGAGACTAAACACAGCCTTGTACAAATGGAGGAAAAGAATTGATCTTGAAAACCACACAGACTTGCCAGGGGCTCCCAGGGCAGCTGGAGGGTTTTCCCATGAAAGGGACAGGATGTCTGTGGGATGGCTGTCTCAGCAAAATCAGGCTTTTACCAAGACCCCAGCGTGGGGATGGGAGTGCTGCTTGCTGTCACCGTGCTGGCAGCCCCAGGGCTGGAAAATGGCCTGAATGGAAACTGGTTGCTTAACGAAGAGAAAACAACACTGCTCACGCTGAGCATCAGGCGTGCCTGCTGGTTGGCAGCGTTGAACTGGTTGCAAAAGGCAGGCTGGTGAGTGTGTAATTCCTGTTTCAGTCCCTGAATTCCCGTGGGCTCCCTGAGCAGCTGAAGTGCTTCTGTGTGAGCAGGAAACGCAAGTGTCTTTCTGATTATTTCTGGTCCCGAATTTGCCTTCCTCTGGCCTTCCTCAGTGCCAAGAAGAGATGCTGGAGCCCTAACGAAGCAGTGATGGGGAGCTTATCGGCATCGCCAAGCAGTAGGTGTAGGCTGAGCGTGGGATTCCTCTGCAGCTGGAGCCCTGGCTCTAAGCTGGAGCAGAATGAAGTGATGTGGGAGCTTTCTCCTTGCTCTCTGGTCTTGCCTTTGGGATCAAAACTCACTTGAGTTGGGAGGATGGTGCATGGGATTTGTTAACCCATAGGCAACTCCTTGAAGCAGCTCCAGTTAGGAAGGAGACCTGCAGCTCGCCATGGCCTGGTCTGCCATCCCAGGTAGCCAGGGGAGACTGAGAAGTTACAGAATCACAGAGTTATAGGGGTTGGAAGGGACCTTGAGATCATCGGGTCCAACCCCCCTGCCAAAGCAGCTCCCTATCTCATATTACATAGATAGGCGTCCAGACAAGTCTTGAATATCTCCAGAGAAGGAGACTCCACACCCCCTGGGCAGCCTATTCCACTGCTCTGTCACCCTCACTGTGAAAAAGTTCTTCCCCATGTTGGTGTGGAACTTCCTGTGCTCCAGTTTACAGCCATTGCCCCTTGTCCTGTCCCCACAGACACTGAAAAGGGGCTGGCCAATTCCCCCTGCATCCCATGCCTAAGATATTTATAAACACTAATTAGGTCCCCCCTAAGTCTTCTTTTCTCCAGACTGAACAGTCCCAGATCACTCAGCCTTTCCTCACAGGGGAGATGCTCCAGGCCCCTAATCATCTTTGTAGCCCTTCTCTGGACTCTCTCCAGGAGATCCCTGTCTTTTTTATCCCAGGGAGCCTAGAACTGGACACAGTACTCCAGGTGGGGCCTGACCAAGGCAGAGTAGAGGGGGAGGATCACTTACCACCAAATTTCCCTACTCCTGGGCATCAGTGTCAGGACTCTCTTTTTTTTTTTGCCTAAATCACAGCGATTTGCCATTGCTCCCACACGTGAGCAAAGAGCTGCAGTGTGTGGGCTGCCAACCCTCTGCCCTGGGGCCGGGCAGGGAGGGGAATTCCCTGGATTTTGCTCCTTCATTTCAGTCAAGGACATGCCATTCAGAGCAGTTGCACAGCCCGGCCCTGGCACCGCCGCCCGTCGCGCATGCAGGGAGAGTTCAATAATTTAGCAAGCTAAACCAGAGCCAGCAGCAGATCTGGGCTCCAGCCAAGGCTGGGGAAGTTGTCCTAGCATCAAATAACGGTTCTGCTCGACAGCTTGAGATCTCCCTCCTTGGGAAAACACTGTCTGCCAGGGGAAGGAGAAATCCTCAGCCCACAGGTTTTCTGCTGCTCCCGTGCAGGGAAGGGGGGGAAGGGGCTGATGGACCCACTCACACTGGTATTGTGTAACCTCTCCCTGTCTCAGCAGTGCAAAAGGAGTCAGAAAGCTTGGTGGCCTTTGCCAAAACATTGGGAAATATTTCCATTTGCCCCAGTCCACACAGTGACCATCATGTTTTTTTCTTTCTCTCCCTTCCTCCCCAGTTGCTTTTTATCCTTTGTTACTTTCTTTTTTTTTTTCTTTTTTTCTTTTTTTTCTACTTTTTTTTTTTAAACAAAGTGTATTAGTGCTGGTGAAAGGTGCTGAATTGGCAGCCTCAGAGATGGGCGTCCCTCTTCTCAGCCCAGGAGAGCCCTGATGCTTTCTCTGGGCTTCCTCCTCTTCTTGGAGCCAGCCCTGTGCTAGAGCAGCTCACAGGTTCCTGTGGTCTGCAGCCCCCCTCCCAGAGCTGCCTGGTTGGAGCACCCATGGCTGAGCATAGGCTCCCACCTCCCCATCCTGGCTTGGATGGTGCTGACCTGGGCCGTACTGGACCCAATGGTGCTGGAGGGCACTTTGCTGTGAGCTGCTCTGGGGGATGCGCCTTCTGCATGCAGGAACCTGTCCCTGGAGCAAGCAGCCTCTCTGCAGCCCAGGTCAGCTGTGATCCAGTCCTGAGCCAGAGATAGGAGGGAGGGGAAGAGGAGGGAGAGTGGAAACACCCCTTAGGTGCCATTAATCTCTCTGCCTTTGTTTAGTGCCTAATTCAGACCTGACCCCAAGTGCTTCAGTGCGGGCTGATTGTCTCTTCCTTTCACACCCTTTTACCCCCCTTGCTAAAGTGCAAACGAACACAACTGAATCACCCCGGGTTCCATGGCCCAGCTTGTACCCTGAGAGGCAAGTTGGGGGCTGAGCCCTCGACTTGCCCAGGCCAGTCCTGAGCCAGGCTTTTGTATAACACCCCGGAGGTGGTTGGTGCGTCACCCCCAAATGCAACACCAACCTGTGCTACCGCTTGGCCATAGGGAAACCCCCTCACTGACCCTTCCCCACCTCCCTCCCCTGCTTCCCCATCCCCACCAACCTGTGCCAGCCTGCCCTGCGACTCTGCTGGGCAGCAGAGAGGGGCAAAGCTGCTCGTTCCATCTTCCTATCCATGTTAAAGCTAAATGCAGCACCAAAATAGATACAAAAATAGAGTTTTGGGTCCATTGGCCCAGCTTCACTATTAATATAACTGCTATGAAATGTCTGAAAATAAGAGCTGCTCTCTCTGTACACACCTTCCCCCCACCCACCCCTTACAGACAATATTGCCATTCGCCCGGTCCTGTCACAACAAGGCATGAATATGCCAGGTTTCTCTATATTATTAAATATAATTTCTACTTTAACTCATCCAACGTTTCCATCCCCCCCCATTGTAAACAAACATGGCAGAAAGGGGCTTGGAAAAAAGAGAAAAAAAAAAAAAAGAAGCTGTTTTAAAAATCTTGCATCATTTCTGAGGAGTATTTCTGACTCCTGGGACTCAAATCCTGCCAGGCCATTTAAAAGGACAGATGGTACCTGCGATTTCTGATGAAGGCCCTGATGTCCTTCCCAGGTTTCCCATTGGATGCTCTCCGATGGGGATGAGAGAGATAACGTATTTGCTTTCCTCTATCCAAAAGTCACAAAGTGTTTGATCAGCAAACCCGTGACTAAAGAAAGTAAATATATAAAATAAACAACGACCCACAGCCTCTTTCTTAAGTTTCCCCATCTATCCAGTTTTCAAAGTGCAAAACCTAGAGAAGCAAAGAATGATTTTCTCTCTTTTTTTTTTCTTTCTTTCTTTTTCTTTTTCTTCTTTTTGTTAGGGCTTTTTTTTTTTCCCTCCCCCACGTGCTTGACTGGTATGGCCTTTCTACAGCAAAAGTCAGATAAAGCGTAATTGCAGTTGTTCCTGCACATGGAATTATGAATCATTCCAGTGACTTGAGAATCTAAGCTGTTAATAGGNNACTAAAGTGTGTAAAGAGTGAAAAAAAAAAAAAAAGTATTTTTTTTTGTTTAGCTTTTTTTTTGATTGTTTTCTTTTTGCATTAT
The DNA here is from genome assembly GCA_013400835.1 of Zapornia atra. Lineage (NCBI taxonomy): Eukaryota > Metazoa > Chordata > Aves > Gruiformes > Rallidae > Zapornia > Zapornia atra. The sequence continues at coordinate 41,483 of VZTU01032818.1, read as the reverse complement.
AATTAAGCATGAATATATATTAATATATTACACTGCTTGGATTGCAGCTGGAGCAATCCAATCCTTCCTATGC